>JBBMOL010000366.1:0-418374 GCA_037954665.1 Laguncularia racemosa | reverse complement strand
AGTGGAACTCCAGCATTATCAGACTCTTGAGGATGTGATTAAATTAGACAGTCGAGTTGAGTGGCATTAGCGCAGGCGGGATCAGAAATCATATCAACACCATAAGTTAGATGATGGTGAGAGGGAGAAGGAAAGGAAGGAAAAGGGAAAGGCAGTCGCTAGTGAGGCTATTGACCAAACACAACAAAAGAGGAGCAGGGATATCAAATGTTTTAAGTTTTTAGGACATGGCCATACTGCTTCTCTATGTCCTAATAAAAGGGTTATGGTCATCAAGGGGGACAAAGTTGAGAGTGAGGAAGAAGAACAGAAGAGTACTGAGGCAGAAGAGGAAGATGAAGACATTATAGCGAGTCCAATATAAGGAGACTTGCTAATGGTTAAGCAGGATGAAGTTGTTTCTAATTAGAGAGCCAATTTATTTCATATCCAAAGCATGGTGCAGGGGAAGACTTGTTTGATGTGGTTGACGCAGGCAGTTGCACTAATGTTGCTTCAGCAAGCTGGGTTACTAAGTTGGGTTTACAGGTGGAGCAGCATCCAAGACCTTATGCACTTCATTGGTTGAGTCCATAGGGAGTTGTTCATATACACAAACAAGTTCGTGTTCCATTGCTTATTGGTGATTATACTGACAAAATTGTTTATGATGTAGCTCCCATGGAAGCTACACATTTGATCCTTGGAAGACCTTGGCAGTATAACCTCAGAGCTAAGTATGATGGATACACCAATGAGTATACCATTCAGCAATAGGACAAGACATACAAGCTTCTTCCTACGAGTCTAACTGAAGTACAACAAACAAGATTGATTTGCCTTAAGAAGCCTAAAGGAAAGAGAAGTCTGTTTATGTGGCTTTGCAGGATGGACGATACAGATTCGAGGTCGAATCTTTTTCAACATGGAGGGAATGATATGATTCTAAGAGCTAAGATATGAGTGACAAAGAAAACAAAGTCAATCCGACCTTTAGGTGGCAGTGTGGGGTCCAAAAAAATAGGACACAAGTGTCGGGAGGACCTAAGGCGAAGTTCGGCCAGCTTTAAGCCGGCCTTAAATAAAGGTTGGCTGAGTTAGCTTCAAGGCTATCGGCCTTGGAGCCGGCCTTGGTGCCTGCCTAAATAAAGGCTACTGGCCTTTAGGTGCTGGCCTATGTATTTAGGCCACTAGCCTTGAATGGTTTCACATAAATTTTTTAGGATGATATAAATAGGCGTCCTTAGGGTTTTTTGAGGGAGAATATGATTTTTGGTTGTAAACAGAAACACTTTAAGCGGTGTGAATCTTCTTTGGAGATTTGAGAATATTGAGAATTGATTTTCTCTTTATTCGTATTGTTCTTATCAAATTCTTGGTTCCTATAAAATTTGTGGTAAGCATCGTTATTGAATTCTTAGAATTCTTTAAGTATAGTGATTGATTTATAGAATGTGGTTTCTATTGTTCTATGATTTGATTGCGATTCAGTTTAATTTTATCAATCTTGGCATCTATAGATTGATAATTTTATCCATATCTTTGATTTTATTCATTAGTACCAAAATCCAGAAAACCCTAAAAATTTGTGACATTTGATTGTTATTGACGATTTGATTTGTGTGAAGGAATTTAAATTTGAATCCGTATCATTTGGTATCAGAGCATACCGAGTCCGCATCACAGACTTTGAGGAACTTGGTAATTACAAACAAGTAAAACCCAAAATAACTCTTCTAGGTACATGTTTATCCAGCTTGTTGGTTGTGTTGACTAGATATAGTAAATGAATTAAATTTAACATAAACTTGGTAAATGTCTTGCTTATTGCTTGTATGTAACTTGACCTAGGTGCCAGAGGTGGTAAATCCCTAAAGGGCACCTCAATGATCGACATACGGCATTATCCCTAATAGAGTTTTGCATCGAAATGATTTGCGGTAGATTTTAGGGGTATTAAGGTCGAAGGTAGCAGTTCTCAATACCAATAGAAAGTTGGGGCCACATGTAGCAGTTTTCAACCTAAGTTTGAAATACTTAAATTAAATGAGAAATAGAGTGGTGGAGTCATAAATACCCTTGTGTTTCTTTTTGATTAATTCAAAGATAAGTAAGTGATTGATTGTTAAGTATTTACTATGTTATGTCTATGTGTAATTTATATTGTTGTAACATACACATGTGTTTAGGTATTCATGTATTGGGCTTAGGCTCAATCCTCTTCTTTTTCGGTTGTAAGAGGGTATGATGAGTACGTTGAATATGATGAGTTAGGGGATGTGTGCTACTATTATCAAGATGAGGATAATGGACAATATTATCACTATTACGATGATGAGTAGCATGGAGAAATAGAAATAGATTATTTAATGCTTTATGAAAAACTTCCTAAATCATTTAAATTTAGTATTTCGACTAACCATAATTATGTTTATTTATTTATTTTTAGCTAGCATAAACTTAGTAATATCTTGAAAGTCTTATTTGCGGATTGTTATTTTGAGGTATAATACTTAATTTAATTTAAAATTACAATGTGATTGAGAATGACTCGCTTGTAAGTCATTTGTTTATATTATTGAGTTACTGTTCTTTTTAATGCATAGTGGAGTTGAACAAGTTGAAAAATAGAAGTAGTAAAAGCCTTTACATGTCTCCAATAGGGACACATGGCAAGCTATAGTGTTCTAGATTCTGAAGCATTATAGCCTCCTCACTGTTTTGTCCATAGTTACACATAATTTGAGTATTGCTTGAACCAATATTTCCATGTTGTAATTACCGACAAAATTTGTGCTATAGAGATTATAATATCTTGAGTGATACATTTCATCTATTACTTTTATCAATGAATCCAAAAATACTAATCAAAAGGCCAATTACAAACCTAAATATAGAAAATAAATGAAAGTTGGCAAATGAGGAAACATAAAAAACATTTATGGTATAATTATAAGGACTTATACATATAATTCTTATAGAGTATTTTTACATGCAATGCAAACATTTAAGAGCATAAATTTTAGATATAGAAAGATACTCTCGATGTATTTATACAAATTTAAGATCACAAAACATTCCTCATATCTATTAAACTTATGGAATTTAGTATCAAATAAAAGGTATCTTAATTCATTATATTTTTCTTTGGCATTCCTTGCTTTAGCTATATTCTTAAAAGTTGCACTAGTTATGACCTACGATTGGCACCTTAAGAAGCACCGATTATTGTATAGTTTTCTCCATAAGATTATAGAAGTTCCAAACATACAATTTGTATTATTTTTAAGAGAGATGAATAAGTCATAGCTTGATGATACTTTAAAATTTGAATAACTTGTTTCTTGTTTTAATTGTGATCTTTAGCTCCAATTTTTGCATCATTTTGCTAAGATATGTTGTGGTTCTTTGGTAGACATACGCAATCAGAATCCATGAAACTAGGAATAAGGTAATTACTTTTGAAAATTTTGGGAAAATGATGCTGTAATATGATTTTAACTATTAACAAAATTAATTTTTTTGTAAATAAATACAATAGAGAAAATAAAGGGATAGGAATATATTAAAAGATGTTTAATTTTTTAATCTTTTTTTTTATGCCTAAGCCAAAGATTAGAATGTTAGGCAAATCTTCTATTGTACTTTAACATCTTACGCTAACTCTCTTCTATCACCAAGGACAAACTAGAATTTTAAACTTCTTGGATAGGGTATATTAGGGGGAAAAAAATAGTGAGAGAGAGAGAGAGAAAGATTTAAGGGAGTAAGATACAATTTCTTTAACACTAAATATGGATTTATTACTATTATTATTATTTTACTTATTGGGGGAAGTCGTTTTAGAAATTATCCATATATGTTAAACATGTAAATAATGTATAGTGTATGATAAATCTATTTTCCAAATGAAAAATCCATGTATTAAATACATATGATTATGATGAAATGGAAAGAAAATTGTAACAAAAGAAAGTATCTAGAGAAAATAAAATAAAAATATATTACCAAGTGAAATTCTATTGCATATACCAACAATACAATAGACAAATGAATACTTAAGCAAGGCTTCACCCTTCATATTGCTAAAGCTTTTGCAAAAACTAAAAAAAAAAAAAAAAAAAAAAAAGTGGGGGGTGGTGGGGAAGGGAGTTATTTTAGACATAAACTAGTCTCAAGCAATCTTTTTGTATTTTTGGGTGATAATAATATGATTGAACTTATCTTGAATATGAAACCAGGAATAAAATAATTACTTTGAAAGTTTTGCATAAATGATGCTATAATATGGATTTAACCATTAACGAAATTAGAATTTTTTGAAATAAATAATAATACATAAAATAAAGAAAAAAAAAGAGATAAGAATATGTTTGAAGATGTTTAATTTTTTATTCATTTTTTATGCCTAAGCTAGAGCATAACACGTAGATATAGTAGCCAATGAATCTATCTTCCAAATAACAAATCTATGAGTTAAAATGCATAAGATCATGATGAAATAAAAAGGAAACTTTAACAAAAGAAAGTATTTTGAGAAAATAGAATGAGAATGTGTTAGCAAAGAAAATTTTGTTGCATGCAACATAAATACAAATAGACAAATGAATACTTAAGTTGGCTTCACTCTTCATAATGCTAAAGCTTTCACAAAGACAATATATATAATTTTTCATGATGAATTGTGAACAAAAAAGTTGGGATTGCAAACATAAACAATCCTTTTGGGTGATAAGGATATGAACAAACTTATCTCGAATATGACTCACTAAAATAGTTTTAGGTTTTTTCCCCTCCTACCGATCACAAAAGGAAGTTCAATGTATATCCTCATAGGCTATTTTTGCATGCAATGCAAACATCTAAGAATAGAAAATCTAGATATACCAAGATATTCTTGAAATATATATAGAAATTAAGATCACAATATATTCATGTATCTGTGAAAGTTATGGAGTTCACAATTATAAAAGAAAAGAAAACCCTGGCGCAGGGCTTCTCTTTTGAATCTATGCGTCATTCACCATTCTACCATCTAGGGTTATTGAAAGTCAAAGATAAGGATTAATAAAGAAATAATGAAAGTAATTACATTTCTTAGTTCTAGGATACTCCATTTTAGGCTCCTCCTCACCTCAAAAAATGAAAAAAAAAAAATACATGCATCTCATTTTCAATGAACTCCTTATGGATGCGATCCTTTTTGGTTTTTTTTTTTCCTTAAAACTTATTAATTTGCTATCCTATTTAGGCCCCACAAAAAGGAAAAAGATAAAAACTTGACTTTCGTCAATATATTATAAAAACAAAATACATGCATCTTATTTTCCAAGAACTTATGGACACAATCCTTTTTTGTTTTTTCCTTAGACCTTATTAATTTGCTATCCCTTTTGTTAATATATTATAAAAACAAAATACATGCATCTTATTTTCAAAGAACTCCTTAAGGACACAATCCTTTTTTTGTTTTTTTCTTAGACCTTATTAATTTGCTATTCCATTTGGGCCCTCATAAAAAGGAAAAAGACAAAAACTTGACTTTCTTCAATATTAAAAATAAAAAGAAAAAGAAAAATACACACATCTTATTTTCAAAAAACTCCTTGTGAACGCAAACCTTTTTTGTTTTTTCCGTTAGACCTTATTAATTTGCTATCCCAAAAAACTTGACTTTTCCTGGGATAGGTGCATTGCATCCTTGTAAGACAAGACCTATATGTAGTCTTATTCCTTAATATGGATTCTAAAATTTTATAACTTTATAAACTATTAGATAATTAATAAATCGGACAGAAAAGTTTTCCTAACATTCTTCTCTTGAACATGAATATTCTAAGAAAAGAAATGAATATTCTAAGAAAAGAAAGATAAATAGGTGCTCAATGCACATATAACATATAAAAAAAAATGATTTCGTATGATGTAATGTTTGTTTATAAAACATATTTATATGTATTATGATTTTAATAAAAGGTATTACTAAAAATAGATATATTAAATCTATGCACTTCTACTCTTGAGAAAAGCCAGGCAGTGTTGAGGATTCCATTATTTGGACACACGTTAGTACGTACATGTAAATTTCGTCAGACGTGCTTAACCAGTAATAGTAGAATCAAGAAATGTGCAGCTATGTCTTACTACCTGGCGAATCGTCGTTGCGGGATGAGGAAAATTTTTGAAAATATAATTTTATATGCAATCCATTTAATTTCATTTCGAGCATATTCATACTTCAAATTCAATGAGTCACTATAATGGTACTGTAATTCTATAACTATTATAAACACAAAATTTTAAATTTTAAATACGTTTTTTATTTCATTTTATTATAAATTAATATGCATTAAGTAATAATTTAAATAATTCAACTTCACATAAACAAATAACTAATAATGTTTATTGAATGACAATTATTATCATGATTTATACAAAGTAAAATAAAAAATTTAATTTTTTATACTATTTGATTTTTCATGGAAATTTTGCCTGACGTGCTTCACCAATTGAAGTGGAATCAGTCTTGGTCTTCTATTAAAAAAAAAAAAACCCTAAGTCGTTGTCTGTTTGATTTTTGATGGAAATTTCGCCAGACGTGCTTCACCGGTAGAAAATGACTGACGCGCAAACTGTACCTTAGTTCTCATGAAAGTGAGTCTTCTAAGAAAAATCCTGGCCGTTGTTGACGATTCCATTAATCGCATGAAAGTCGGTATGTCCATTAAAAGAAGCTGATTTTTTTGCATCTCTATGATATTTGAAATTTTGATGGTTCAAAGGTGGATGAAAAGCTTATGGAAAAACAAGAATATATATATATATATATATATATATATATTAAGAGTAATTACTAGTAAAATATAGTATATAATTTAGTAAATGAAGGTCATGGGATCAATTTCCGTAAGTCATTTTAAATTTTTTTAATTAACATTTATTATTTTTATTAGAGTGAGCTAACCTATTTTGGCTTATTTAATAAGTGAGCTAAATTTTTTTTGCCCAACTCATTGCACTATGAGTTGGTGGGTCAAACAGGCCAACTCATCAACCATTAGAGATACAAAGAATAATTCATAAGGATTAAAACTAAGAGTTAATGATGAATTGATGATATTTGGCCAAACCATCAATCCAATTATATAATTTAGTCATTTGTTTTTAATATTAATGCTTCATTTCATATTGTTCACCAATTTATTTATTTAAATTTGTATTTTATTGAATTATATTTCATATTTCTATTGTAGTAAGTTTGGTCAAACTTTTCTTTATTTGAGTATACTCAGTGCATACATGAAAATTTCGCCCAATGTGCTTCACCAATAGTAATGGAATCAAGTGTTGGTCGTCTATAAAAAACAACCTAAGTCGTCCATTTGATTTTTCATGGAAATTTCGCTTGACGTGCTTCACTAGTAGAAGTGGAATCAGGTCTTGGTCATCTAGTAAAGATTTACAAATGAGAAAGTTACTCTAATGTACTCTTAAGAAAATAGAAACAATCAATATTAATGGCAAGAAGCATTTAGAGACAATCAATATTATTATCAATCATGGATTTAGACCCTTTCAATTTACTTTCTCTTATTTATCTCTTTAAAATGTTGCTATGTGTAATAAATGATTGAAATTAAAAAGAAAAAAAATGATATTATGATGACATCACAAGTTATTTAAATAAATTTACACAATCTTAATTATTCATTTATCAACTAAGGAAAAATGAGAGGATCCATTTCCTATGATCATAGTATATATACGGAAAAATGATTTTCATTTAATCAATTTAAGGTGAGAATGGTTTTATAAAGTTATTTAATATTTAACAATTCAAGATCTAGACTCATTATTGAAGTAAATTATATTGCATTTAATTTATTGCTATTAAGACACCAAAAGTCTTATCTTCCGCAAATTGATTGCTATAAAGCATGTTAATATTTTACGCATTTGATAGCGTTAAATTCGCACATACACAGTAGATATAGAAGTTAAAAGCCCAACTTTGGCATCTTCATAACATTTAATTTATTTTAATTCTTGCCATTGATAAAGTGCTTCAAAAATTAAAGATAGAAAGTTTCGCATGACTATATATAGCGATTACTTGCAAATTTTTTTTTTTATTTAGTACATGCATCACTAATAGATACAAAATCCTATGAATCAATGGATTTAAAAAGTTGCCGCCTTAACCTTGTATGTCCCATCATTATATGCATAAAAAATTTTCTCATTGAAAGTCATTTCCAATTTAATTTGCTCTATTAATTTGGCCATATCAGTTTGCTATTCCAATTTAGGCCCTCATATAATTTTTTTTTTAAAAAAAAACCTTTGTTTACTTCAAAATTTTGGCAAGAAAAATTTTTGTGACATAAGTGCATCATTCTTCAACATAAGACAAGACTTCTATATGATCTTATTTTATACATATAGATTATAAAATCTTATAATTTATTAATCTATTAAAAAATTAATAAATCAATACAAACTGTACTCTTTTTCATGAAAGTGAGTCTTCGAAGGAAAAGTCTAGTAGTGTTGACAATTCCATTATTTTTCATATACAGCTCTGATCTTGTCTGTTTCATTTTTCATATTTTCCATTGAAGCACAAAAAGAATAATTAGTCTATAATTCCATCTGCTAGTTTGTAAGTTAAAGCAGTTGATTCTTTGGATCTTTATTGATATCTCGAATTATGACGATCTGACTAATATCTGCTTGAATAATTATGATAATACATCTTAACACGTGTAGTTATGCCAATATATTTTTGAGATACAACAAGTTGATTATTAGTTAAAGGCGGCCGACAAATCCCATACTAGGAAAGAGAAGGGTTTTAAAATTCCATACATCAGTATATGCTCCAGTTAGGAACATATGTAAAGTTTTACTCCACACTATGAATCCAACGGTTGAAGTTTCATCCCAATCATTTGAATTCATCTCTCATGAATGAAAAGTAATAAGTGCATCTCCAATTTCATCTTCGGCTCTATTTTCCTTTCTTTGTGGTTGCAAGTCTTTCTTACTCATTGTCTGATTTATTTTTTTCATTCAATGCATATTAATGACACGGTCCGTTAGGGTTTTTATTTTTTCTTTATTTATTTACTACGGGTCCATATGGTTTGGACCCAAAACCCAGCTATAGAAAAAGCTATAATAGTAAAAAAAAAAAAAAAACAAAGAAAAAATAAAACAAATAATGTTGAGACATGCTTCACCAGTAATAGTAGAATCAAGTCTTGATCGTCTGTAAAAAAAACCTAAGTCGTTGTCTGTTTTTCATGTTTTCTTTTGGACCATGAGACAAATAATTAGCCTATAATTTCATTTGCTAATTTAAAAGTTAAAGCAATTGGTCTTTCGATCTTTATTGATATTTCAAATTATTCTAGTTAAAAAGTTAAAAGTAGCTAAAATCTTTTTGAATAATGAAATCAAGACAATAATACATATTAATACTTATAGAAATATATAGTTGAGTGATATTATAAATCTATTATCAAATTAACTGTGCAAAACCTATAAATCATATATTCAAAAGAGGAGGCTTTTAAAATTCCACAGAAGGAAGTTCAACTGGATTCCTCATGAATTATTGGGTAAAATTACAAATATTTTAATTAATTTTTTAAAACTAGAGTGTATTTGAAAACTTTTATAAGGTTTTACATGTATTTGAGTACATTTTTGAACTTTAAGTAAAATTATGAAATATACAATGACTTTATGAATATTTAAGTTTGCAAAATTGCTCAAATGTTCATAACAAATTCAATGTTATGGACATTTAAGGAAAATCATTTTTCTTAAGTATGTTTATGAACTTTAAATGATGTTATGAGCATAGAGCGAAATTAAAATAAAGTAAGTGAAATTGTGTATTATAAGAGCTTTTGCAACTGATGTTATGATTTTATAAAAAAAAAAAAAAAATTAAAGAAAGAAAAAATTGTTTAAGTGAATTTACAAATTTTAGATGAAGTATGAACTTTTAGGTGAAAATAAAGTTTAATTTATTAAATGACCATAATTAAATGAGGATATATTGCTCGGATATGTAGAACAAAAATTCATTTATTTGCACCAAGCTTTTGAAGGGCTCATTCAAGACGTACTTGAACCATTATTTAACACAAAACAAAAGCTTTGGTTTTATCTCATTAAGATTTTTGTTGTTTATGGATAACTCGGATAAATGCAATAATTTGCAAGAATGGGGTATCTTATAGCTATTGTTTATTTATAAACAATCTATACAAAACCATAAAGTAGTTTTATGAATCTAGAGTCCAATTATAAACTTAATGTGTGGAGTTATGTGAACTATAAAGTTAAATTATGAATAATAAATGCTTTTACAGTATATGGGGAAAAATATTACTAAGTAAATTTATGGACTTTAGATAAATTATGAACTTTTAGATGATACTACAAATTATAAAACAATTTTACCAACATGGAGTCAAGTTATAAACTTATGTAGCATTATGAACTACAAAGCTATTTCATGAACTTTATAAGATTTTATGAACTTGTGGTCTTTTATGAACTTTTAATTATATTATGAACTAATGAGAAATGTTTATGAATATTTAAGAGTTTTCATGGAAAATTAAATGTAAGAATTTTGAGTAGATTTATGAATATTAAACTAATTTTATGAATGTTTAAGGCAATTGATGAACATTGAATCTCTTTTGTGAACTAAAGTCGATGTGCAAAATAAAAGATATTTTACATTTTCTGAAGTGGAATTATGAACTTAAAGATATTTTATATGAAACTATGCAAATTTACAACTTTTAAGGGGAGTTTCAATTATTGAAAATAATTAATTTTTATTTTTATTATATTTTTTATAATTTAAAAAATAAAGAAAATTTTTAATAGGTAGAATTTTTGTATTAAAATTAAGAACTTTTTATTTATAAAAAAAATAAAAAATTTAAAAATGCTAAAAAAAAAATGTAGGAGAAAAGGAAAAAAAATTGCTTTTATTATTTTCATTTTTCTTTTTTTTTCCCTTTTTCTTTAATTTTCTACACCTTTTTAATTTTTTTTATTAATAGTTATTAAATATATATAAAAAAACACAAAACATCCATGCATATGCACCAAACTTTAAAATTTTCCATGGAAGATAACAATAGCATTACACTTTAGGAAGCAACATTAATTCCTTTAGCCTTTGAATGAATCATATTGTGATATCCCATGAGAATGACTAAGTGGTTGAAAACAGGTCCATTAGTGTTTGTGGGCTTGGTTATGGTCTATTTTTAGCCTATGGCATTACAAATGATATTAAAGCCAACCCCCCTCCACCCCTACCAGTAGGTGTTCGATTAAGGATAATCGAAAAGGGGGAAGATTTAGGTCCGATTATAAGGTTTTGTGATGAGGAAATTGCATATTTAAGGGGTGGAGATTGTGGTATCCATTGCAATTGGAAGCATTTTGCGAGATGTTGGATAATAGTATATAAGTTAACTAGTAAATAACATATTAACACTAATTAAAACTAGAACTGTATAAGTAGTGATGTGGACATCGTGGAGGACACAGGTTGACACGGGTTCGGATACGGCCAAAGACACGACCGTGTGTTCTATCAGGATCCTTACAGAAGCTTACACGGATTTAGGCATGGCCAGGGACACGACCGTGTATTCTATCAGGATCCTCACAGAAGCTTACACGGGTTTGGGCACGGCCAGGGACACGGTCGTGTACTACGCTCGTCACATGCCTAGAAACATACACTGCTAGAGGCACGACCGTGTATACGATAGGGTATAGATGTGTGTATTATTATTTATTTCCACATGTATGCTTATCTTTTCCCCTTTTAGATATTTTACGAGGAAGTATATATACCTTTGTCAAAACATTTTATGGTTACGTTTTATTAATCTTTTGAAATACACTTTGAGAGAGAATTACCTTCGTTTATCAATTGTGCGCAACCAGAGTTTGCATCAAAGAGTTATTCTTTGTTGTTTGTGAAACCAATCTATATTCGGATTCGTTTCATTACGCTTTCCTCGCTGGGTCAGTTGGTATCAAAGCAAGGAAATTTCCTACAGAGATGTCGGTTAACGATGGTGTCGATGGCAGTCTTGTTTTTTACCTTGATCGGGATGCGGAAGTCCAAGGAGTCAATCAATGGGCTCCAAGGGCAATGGTTGAAACCCTGGAGCAGAGGCTTACGCGTGTAGAACAACGCCTGGAGGATCTGGTGGCGCGGTTCAACGCCATGGTGATGGACCACAACGGGCATAGGGGCGTTGTTGGGAATCGACTGGGGGTAGCAGTTGCTTGCGGTGGCCCTATCAATGAACTTGTTGCCGGAAATCAATGGAACCAGAGAATTGATGAAAGCTCTTCTGAGGAAGACGAAGGATTTATGTAGAGGAGAGAACAACCACCGAGAAGGGGTGGTGTTGGTGGTGGTAGGTATCGTAGAGTGGATGACCGGAATGATCAGGCATATGGTGGTGGGTATCGACAAAACCACCATGGGTTTGACCATGCTGAAGGCGGAGACTTCCGTCTTAAGGTAGATATTCCTTCTTTTAATGGCAATTTAAATATAGAGGAATTTTTTGATTGGCTGGCGGAGGTCGATAGGTTCTTTGATTATATGGAGGTTCCTGAGGATAGAAGGGTAAGAATGGTTACTTGTAGATTGAAAGGCAGGGCGTCTGCATGGTGGGATCGGTTGCAGAACCATAGACAAAGGGAAGGGCGGAAACCTATTAGAACATGGTATCGCATGAGAAATCTATTGCAGAGAGACTTCTTGCCACTCGACTACGAGCAAATTCTTTTCCAACAGTATCAACGGTGCCGACAAGGACAGCAAATGGTGCATGAGTACACGGCCGAATTCATGAGATTAGCGGAGAGGAATGATCTGAGGGAGACTGAGGGTCAACAGGTGGCACGGTTTGTAGACGGGTTGAAGCCTCAGGTTAGAGATAAGATAGGAGTGATGGTGTTCAGAACCGTGAATGAAGCCAAGAACTTGGCCCTTCGGGCTGAAATGATGATACAAGAGCAGAGCGTAAGGTTTGGAGGAGGTAAAAGAAATTACGCTTACGATAATCCCGGTAGTAGTAGTAGGGTGATTGGTGAGAGATTTAAAGGAGTTGTTGAAAAACCAATGGGAAGTATGGAAAGAAAAGAAGACAAGGCTAAAGGAAAGAGACCATTGGAGAGTAAAGAAGTCGCAAGGCAAAACAATCTATATGCTAAGCCAATTTTGGGAAAATGCTATAGATGTAATCAGCCGGGACATCGATCAAATGAGTGCCCAAATCGACGGACTGTAAACATTGTCGAAAGGGAAGAGGAAGAAGAAGTGTGTTGTGAACCTGACGGTGACGAAGAGTACTATGAAGAGGTTGATGATGTGGTGGAGCCTAACTATGTCATTAGAAGGATGATGTTAGCTCCGAAACAAGAGAGAAGTTCACAGCGACACCAGTTGTTTCACACTAGGTGCACGATTGGTGGGAGAGTGCTTAACCTAATTGTTGACAGTGGGAGCTATGAGAACATCATCAAAAAGGAAGTCGTGAAGAAACTCCAATTACCAATAGAGAAACATCCGAGTCCTTACACCATCGGATGGATCAAAGCAGCAGAGCGAATAGAGGTGAAAGAGCGGTGTCGGGTTCCTTTTTCGATAGGCAAATATCGAGATGAGGTGTACTACGACATCGTTGATATGGACGCATGTCATTTGTTGTTCGGACGGCCCTGGCAATTTGACGTAGATGCCCAGCATGCCGAGAAGGAGAACAAATATAGGTTGGAGAAGGAGGGAGTGAAGTATACGCTACTGCCATTAACAGATAAGCGACCTAAAACCCAGAAGGTGGAAGGAAAATCTTTTCTTACGATCACTCAATCGAAAAGGGAGATGACCGAGGACATTAAGGAGTCTCGCTTGATGCATGCTCTAGTAGTGAAGAATGCGGGAGAGGACATGAGTAACGTAGAGACTCTGGAGGAAATGAAGGGATTACTAAAGGAATTTAGAGAAGTAGTTCCGGAAGACTTACTAGAGGGATTACCTCCCTTATGAGACATCTAGCATCACATCGACTTGGTGCCTAGAGCTAGTATTCCTAACCTCCCTCATTATCGGATGAGCCCCAAAGAAACGGAGGTCTTACAGGAGAAGGTCCAGGACTTACTCGACAAAGGATTCATTCGAGATAGCTTGAGTCCATGTGTCGTACCAGCACTACTAACGCCTAAGAAGGATGGGAGTTGGAGGATGTGCGTGGACAGCCGAGCGATCAACAAGATCACACTTGGGTATAAATTCCCAATACCTCGCATTGAGGACATGTTAGATCGGTTGAGTGGGGAAGTAGTATTCTCCAAGGTAGATCTCAGAAGCGGGTATCATCAAATTCGGGTTAAACCTGGGGATGAGTGGAAGACCGCCTTCAAGACGAAAGAGGGGTTGTACGAATGGATGGTTATGCCATTCGGACTCAGCAATGCACCGAGTACCTTAATGCGCGTGATGAATCATGTACTTAAATCATTTATAGGTCGGTTCGTTGTTGTATATTTTGATGATATCCTAATATATAACAAGACTCTAGATGAACATCTAATGCACTTGAAGGATGTGTTGACGGTACTGAAAGAGAATAAGCTTTATGCTAATCTTAAGAAATGTGTATTCATGTCACCGAGGCTGTTGTTCTTAGGATTCATAGTGAGTCGAGAAGGGATCATGGTGGATGAGGATAAGGTGCGAGCCATTAGGGATTGGCTTACACCCAAGACCATCACCGAGTTGAGGAGTAACCTAGGGTTAGCGGGATTCTACAGGCGTTTTATATGGCACTTTAGCACGGTGGCGGCCCCCTTGATTGAGTGCTTAAAGAAAGGAAAGTTTCACTGGGACAGGGAAGCTGAGTCGGGATTTGCAATGCTCAAAGAGAGACTATGTATTGCGCCGGTGCTGGCCTTACCGGACTTCGACAAACTATTCGAAGTTGACTGTGATGCCAGTGGTGTAGGTATTGGTGCGGTACTCTCTCAGGAGAAGAGACCTGTCGCTTTCTATAGTGAGAAACTCTGCGAGGCCAGGAGGAAATGGTCCACATACGACAAAGAATTTTATTATGTGATTAGAGCCTTGAGGATGTGGAAGCACTATTTGGTTGGCAAAGATTTTATCTTATACTTAGATTGTGTCGCCCTGAAACACCTGAGCAATCGGACCTGTATTTGCAAAGACATGCACGTTAGATGGATACAGTTTATGCAGAAGTTCCCGTTTCACCTGATGCATAAATCTGGGGTTCAGAATAAGGTGGCCGATGCATTAAGCCGAAGAGCGGATTTGCTAGTGACTATGAGAGTTGAGGTGGTTGGATTTGAGCAGTTGAAGGAACTGTATGAAACGGATGAAGATTTTAGAGTTACCTCGAGAAAGTGCACCAATAAGGAACCCAATGACAGTTATTATATTCTGGAGGGTTATTTGATGAGGGGAAACCAACTGTGCATCCCTGAATCCTCCTTGAGGGAGAAGGTGATCAGAGATCTCCATAGAGGGGGATTAGCCGGCCATTTGGGGTGGGACAAGACACTGGCAGCAGTGACTGCAAGATACCATTGGCCTCAGTTGAGAAGGGACGTAAGTCGGATAGTGCAACGATGCTACATATGTCAGACGTCAAAGGGACACTCTCAAAATACGGGGTTGTACACTCCGTTACCCGTACCTGAGAATATCTAGGAAGATCTATCCATGGATTTTGTGTTAGGTTTTCCTCGTACCCAACGAGGTGCTGACACTGTTTTTGTAGTTGTGAACAGGTTTTCCAAGATGGCTCACTTCATCCCATGTAGGAAGACGGCGGATGCTCAGAACGTGGCCAAGCTATTCTTTAAGGAAGTGGTCAGATTACATGGAGTTCCTAAGTCCATCACTTCTGATAGGGACACCCAATTCCTTAGCCATTTGTGGAGGATGCTTTGGTACATGTTCAACTCGTCTCTTAACTTCAGCAGCACAGCCCACCCCCAAACCGATGGACAGACCGAAGCGACGAACAGGACCCTTGGAAATCTGATAAGAAGCATATGTGGAGAGAAGCCAAAACAATGGGACCTGACACTGTCTCAAGCATAGTTCGCCTACAATAACTCCATCCACAGAACTACCGGCAGGTCACCCTTTTCAGTGGTCTATACCAAGGCGCCTTCTCACGCTTTGGACTTAGTTTCCTTACCCAAAGGTATGGAGACCAATGTGGCGGCAAAGCACCTGGCGGAATAGTACCACACAGTGGCTTTGGAAGTAAAAGAGCAAATTGAGAAAGTAAATGAGCAATATAAGAAAGCCGCCGACAAACATAGGAGGAAGAGATTGTTCGATGTGGGAGACCCAGTGATGGTGTTCTTAAGGAAGGAACGCTTTCCCGTGGGAACATATAGCAAGTGGCAGCCGAAGAAATATGGGCCCTACAATATTGTCACCAAGATCAATGACAACGCCTATGTGGTTGGCCTCTCGGAAAACATGAAAATCTCTAAGACCTTCAACGTGGCTGATTTGTCCCCATTCTATGTGGATGACGAACCCTTTTATCCAGAAGAGAACTCGGCATCGAGTTCTTCATTGGTGGGAGAGAATGATGCGGACATTGTGGAGGACACAGGTTGACATATGGGTTCGGACACGGCCAGAGACACGGCCGTGTGTTCTATCAGGATCCTCACAGAAGCTTACACGGGTTTGGGCACGGCCAGGGACACGACCGTGTGTTTTATCAGGATCCTCACAGAAGCTTACACGGGTTTAGGCACGATCGTGTACTGCGCTCGTCACATGCCTAGAAACATACACGGCTAGAGGCACGACCGTGTATACGATAGGGTATAGACGTGTGTATTATTATTTATTTCTACGTGTACGCTTATCTTTTCCCCTTTTAGATATTTTACGGGGAAGTATATATACCTTTGTCAGAACATTTTAGGGTGACGTTTTATTAATCTTTTGAAATACACTTTGAGAGAGAATTACCTCTGTTTATCGGTTATGCGCAACCAAAGTTTGCATCAAAGAGTTATTCTTTGTTGTTTGTGAAACCAATCCATATTCGGATTCATTTCGTTACGCTTTCCTCGCTGCATCAAGTAGGGCGGGTCATAAGGGCTAACTAGTTTAACTCATAAAAAAATGTTGGTTCGGCTAAAAAACATTGGCTCGATTAAATCACGAGCTCTTTAGCCTACCCTACTTTATCCTGCCCTGCTTATCTTATGGGTTAAAGTGGGCTAACTTACTATAAGTCGAGTTAGCTCACTATCCCATAAAATTTTAAAAATAAAAAATGAAAAATCCATTTTTCAATGCAAAGCTATAATCTAACAAATTGTCTAGTTTTAGCTATGACTCAAACAACCGTGCTAGATTTTCAAAGCTCAATCATTAATTGATGATCCAAAATGGCATACTCACTTACAATTAATAGTGAAGGTCTACATTCCCTATCCCTTGTTGCTTAATTACTCCTCCTTCAATGATTAACATTCCCATTCTAAGTTCTAGCAAAATTGGTCGTAAAAACACTTCACTATTCATGTTCCAAAGTTAAAAATTTTAGAGTTAAATATTACAGGGTAGTGGATTGGCCTACTTAATCCACGAACTCGCAATGAGGTAGGATTGGGTCAAAAATTTCAGTTCACTTACGAGATAGCAATTAATGTGGGTTAGAACAGATTGATCCATTTAGTCTACTCACACAGCTTTAGTTAGAATATTTGGAGTTAAATGATTGAAAAAAATTCATTAATATTTATAAGCTTGATTATCAGCTATTTTAGTCTAGGGCATTACACATGTTAAACCCTTCTCAGCCATAGTCCTACTTAGGTTTAATAGGAAGCATAAATTACATGGCTAAAAGAATTTTACTGTTAGATATCTTTGGTTTGCATTTGTTCATCCTACTTCTATATTTCTTAATGATAGATGTAGGAGCTGCATCTCCCAGGTCGTCGAAGCTCATCAATTGTACAGACTAGTGAGGCGATAATAAAATTCCCCTTCGTTTTGGAATGGATAGACCCAACTTCTTCTTGGATGATTGTTACGAGATAAAATGCAATGGAACCATCCGTTTCCTGGAGCAGCTTAATATTTAACTTTGGACAAAGAGCCGTAGGGATGATGGATACGTTACTGTCAACTTTCCGATATAATATTCAAATCCCAATTGCTATTACAGACCTTCATTGTGATTTTCATCAGTCCTGAAGATGCAACGGGGGCAAATGACCAGTAGTGCAACTATGTCTTACTGGCCAGCGAATCGTGGTTGCGGGATGAGGGAAAATTTTTAAAATATAATCATATATGCATTCGATTTGATTTCATTTCGAATATATTCGTACTTAAAAATTCAATGAGTCACTATAATGGCACTGTAATTCTGTAACTGCTGCAAACACAAAATTCATTTTTAAATATATTTTTTATTTCATTTTGTTATAAATTAATATGTATTAAGTATTAATTTAAATAATTCAACTTCACGTAAACAAATGACTTATAATGTTTATTGAATAACAATTATTATCATGATTTATACAGAGTAAAATAAAAAATTTAAAAAAATTTAATATAAAAAAGGGTTTTATGAAAGGATAAAATGTGTAAAGAGAATATTTAAGCAATTCATAGTCTTAAATGCATGATTCATTATCATGATTTATAAATTGAAAAATTATTGTAACATACTCTTAAGAAAATAGAAACAATCATAGTAGTGGAATCAGGTCTTGGTCGTCTATAAAAACAATATAAGTCGTTGTCCGTTTGATTACTCATGGATATTTTGCCTAGTGGAATCAAGTCTTGGTCGTCTATAAAAGACAAAATGAGTTGTTGTCCATTTGATTTTTCATGTTTTCTTCTGAAACACCAGACGAGTAATCAGCCAATAATTCCATCTATTAATTTAAAAGTTAAAACAGTTGCCTTTTGATCATTATTAATATTTTAAATTATGCTAGTTAAAAAATTAAAAACAACTAAAATCTATTTAAATAATGAAGTCAAGACAACAATGCATATTAATACTTGTAGCAATATATAATTGAGCCATATTACAAGTGCACTTTTAGTTAACTGCGCAAAAGCAACAAATCATATGATTCCAAAGAGAAGGCTTTTAAAATTCCACACATGGAAGTTCAGCTGGATTCTTTGTGAATTATTGAGTAAAATTATAAATATTTTAAGTAATTTTTATAAAATAGAGTGGATTTGCAAACTTTTATGAGGTTTTATAAATATTTAAATACATTTACGAACTTTTAAGTAAAATTATCTACTCATTCCATTTTTTCTCTTCCTCAATCACTCACTTATTTATACCTTATCAACATCAACATTAGCTTTATGCCTATAAAAGCCCCTTAATCACCACAATAACATTCTTCGTATTTATACTTAGTAAATAGTAATTTTTAGTTGTATTCCTATAAGTGCCCTCCAATCATCGTCATAATATTCCACATATTTATCCAAAATCCTTATGAGATATTAGTTATATTTAAGTGGTGGTGAATGAATGAATTATGTGTTTTTATTAAAAAAAATATATTTAAAGCAATATTAAAGTTTCTTACCAAAATTTTCATTGCGCATTGATTTCATTATATAACATATAATTTTAACTTTTGAAGTGTACTCATCATCTCTTCCTCTACTCCTCACTTATCACTTATTAATATCAACTTTAGTTTATGCTTACAAAGGCCTCTCAATCACCATCATAGTATACCTCATATTTATATATTAAGCATCATTAATGTTTTATGTATTTGATATTGTTAAATTCACACATAAAAGCCCAACTTTCGTTATCTCCATAACTTATAATTTATTTTAACTCTTGCAACTTGCGTAAAAAGTCTATGTGGATGGAAAATAATGAGGCCAAGTCATTTACAACTCTATCCTTGTCCATTTGAAAGTCATTTCCAATTTGCTATATTAATTTGGCCATATCAATTTGCTATTTAAGTTTGGGCTCTCATATTATTAAAAGAAAAGAAAAAAAATTGGTTTTCTTCAAAATTTTGGCAAGAAAATTTTTGTGACATAAGTGCATCGTTCTTCTACATAAGACAATGCTCCTATATGGTCTTATTTTTCACCTATAGACACTATAAAATCTTATAAATTGTTAAACTACTAAAAAATTAATAAATCAACGCAAATTGTACTTTATTTCTCATCAAAGGGAGTCTTTTAAGAAAAATCCTGGCCGTTGTTGATAATTCCACTAATCGCACTAAAGTCGGTATGTGAATGGGAAATGACTGACGCGCTTCACATTTTGAGTCTATTGAATCATATGCAACTCTGCTATCGTCCATTTGATTTTTCGTATTTTCTTTTTGGACCACAAAATGAACAATCAGCCTATAATTCCATCTGCTAGTTTATAAGTTAAAAAAGCTGATTTTTTTCGCATCTTTATGATCTTTGAAATTTTGATGGTTCAAAGGTGGATGAAAAGCTTTTGGAAAAACAAGAATATATATATATATATATATATATATTAAGAGTAATTATTAGTAAAATATAGTGTATAATTTAGTAGTAAGATATAATGGTTTCAATAATGAAGGTTGTGGGATCAATTTTCATAATAGTCATTTTAATTTTTTTAAGTAGTATTTATTGTTTTTATTAGAGTTAGCAAATAAGCTAAACAGGTCAATCCACTTTAACCTACATTAACTTACGGGTTAAGTGAGCTAGCCTGTTTCAACTTATGTAATAAGTGGGCTAAAATGTTTTTGCCCAACTCTTTGCACTATGGATTGGTAGGTCAAGCAGGCCAATTCATCAACCATTAGTGATATAAGAAATAATTCATAAGGATTAAAACTAAGAGTTAATGATGAATTGATGATATTTGGCTAAACCATTAATCCAATTATATAATTTAGTCATTTGTTTTTCATATTAATGCTTCATTTCATATTGTTCACGAATTTATTTATTTAATTTTGTAATTTATTGAATTATATTTCATATTTCTATTGTAATAAGTTTGATCAAACTTTTTGTTTATTTAAGTATACGTTAGTGCGTACATGAGATTTTCGCCTGATATGCTTCACCAGTAGTAGTGGAATCAAGTCTTGGTCGTCTATAAAAAACAACCTAAGTCATCCGTTTGATTTTTCATGGAAATTTCACCTAACGTGCTTGAACAATAGAAGTGGAATCAGATCTTGGTTGTCTAGTCATGATTTACAAATGAGAAAGTTACTCCAATGTACTCTTAAGAAAATAGAAACAATCAGTATTAAGGGCAAGAAGCATTTAGAGACAACCAATATTATTATCAATCATGGATTTAGACCCTCTCAATTTACTTTCTCTTATTTATCCCTTTAAAATATTTCTATGTGTAATAAATGATTGAAATTAAAAGGAAAATGATGATATTATGATGACTTCGCAAGTTATTTAAAATTTAAACAACCTTAACTATTGATTTATCAACTAAGGGAAATTGAAAGAAAAAAAATTGAGAGGATCCTTTTCCTGTGATCATAGTATATATATGAAAAAATGATTTGCATTTAATCAATTTAAAGTGAGAATGGTTTTATAAAATTGTTTAATATTTACCAATTCAAGATCTGGACTCGTTATTAAAGTAAATTATGCTGCATTTAATTTATTGCTATTAAGACACCAAAAGTCTTATCTTACGCATTTGATAGTGTTCAATTCGCACATACACAATAGATACAGAAGTTAAAAGTCCAACTTTGGCATCTTCATAACATTTAATTTATTTTAATTCTTGCATTTTATAAAGTGTTTTGAAAATTAAAGATAGAATTTTAGCATGAATATATATAGTGATTACTTGCAATTTTTTTTTTTTATTTAGTACATGCATCAAGGTTACAACATTCACTAATAAATACAAAATTGTATAAATCAACAGACTTAAAAAGTTGCTGCCTTAACCTACTATGTTTCATCATTATATACATAAAAAGTTTGTTCATTGAAAGTCATTTCCAATTTAATTTGCTCTATTAATTTGGCCATATCGTTTGCTATTTCAATTTGGGCGTTCATATTAATTTAAAAAAAAAAAAGCCTTTATTTTCTTCAAAATTTTGGCAAGAAAAATTTGGTGACTTAAGTGCATCATTCTTCTACATAAGACAAGACTCCTATATGATCTTATTTTATACATATAGATTATAAAATCTTATAATTTATTAAACTATTTAAAAATTAATAAATCAATGCAAATTGTACTCTATTTTTCATGAAGTGAGTCCTCGAAGGAAAAGTCTAGCAGTGTTGACGATTCCACTATTTGCACAAAAGTTAGTCCGTGCGTGGCAAATAAAACTTTTACTTTAGAAAGTAGAAACTTTGCCTGATGTCATAATTCAAACAAATTTAATATAAAAAAGGGTTTTATGAAAGGTTAAAATGTGTAAAGAGAATATTTAAGCAATTCATAGTCTTAAATGCATGATTCATTATCATGATTTATAAATTGAAAAATTATTCTAATATACTCTTAAAAAAATAGAAACAATCAGTAGTAGTGGAATCAAGTCTTGGTCATCTATAAAAAAACAATCTAAGTCATTGTCCGTTTGATTTTTCATGGATATTTTGCCTGACGTGTTTCACCAGTAAAAGTGGAACCAGGTCTTGGTCGTCTATAAAAGACAAAATGAGTTGTTGGCCGTCTGACTATTGAAGTAAATTATGTTGCATTTAATTTATTGCTATTAAGACACCAAAAGTCTTATCTTCCGCAAATTGATTGCTATAAAGCATCCTTAATATTTTATGCATTTGATAGTGTTAAATTCGCACATACAAAGTAGATACAGAAGTTAAAAGCCCAATTTTGGCATCTTGATAACATTTAATTTATTTTAATTCTTGCAATTTACGAAGTACTTTGAAAATTAAAGATAGAAAGTTTAGCATGAATATATATATTGATTACTTGCAATTTTTTTTCTATTTAGTACATGAATCATGATTATGGTATTCACTAATACATGTAAAATCCTATGAATCAACGGACCTAAAAAGTTGCCGCCTTAACCTTTTATGTTCCATCATTACATACATAAAAAGTATGTTCCTTGAAAGTCATTTCCAATTTAATTTGCCCTATTAATTTGGTCATATCAGTTTGCTATTCCAATCTAGGCTCTCGTATTAATTTTTTTTTTTTTTTTAAAAAAAGACTTTGTTTTCTTCAAAATTTTGGCAAGAAAAATTTTGTGTCATAACTGCATCATTCTTCTACATAAGACAAGACTCCTATATGATCTTATTTTATACATATAGATTATAAAATCTTATAATTTATTAAGCTATTAAAAAATTAATAAATCAATGCAAATTGTACTCTATTTTTCATGAAAGTGAGTCTTCGAAGGAAAAGTCTAGCATTGTTGACGATTCTACTATTTGCACAAAAGCTAGTCTGCGCATGCATAATAAAACTTTTACTTTAGAAAGTAGAAACTTTGCTTGACGTGATTCACCAATAGAATCCGGTCTCAAATTTTAGTCGTCTGTCAAAAACGAGGCTAAGCTGAAGTCATTTACAGCTCTCATCTTGTCCGTTTTGATTTTTCATATTTTCCCTTGAAGCACAAAAAGAATAATTAGTCTATAATTCCATTTGCTAGTTTGTAAGTTAAAGCAGTTGATTCTTTGGATCTTTATTATCTCAAATTATGACGATCCAACTAACATCTGCTTGAATAATTATGACAATACATCTTAACACATGTAGTTATACCAATATATGTTTGAGATACTGCAAGTTGATTATTAGTTAAATGGGGCTGACAAATCACAAATTAGGAAAGAGAAGGTTTTTAAAATTCCATACGTCAGTATATACTCCAGTTAAGAACATATGTAAAGTTTTACTCCACACTATGAATCCAACGGTTGAAGTTTCATCCCAATCATTTGAATTCATCTCTCATGAATGAAAAGTAATAAGTGCATCTTCAGTTTCATCTTCGGCTTTGTTTTCCTTTCTTTGTGGCTACAAGTTTTTCTTACTCGTTGTCTGATGTATTTTTTCATTCAATGACACGGTCCATTAGGGTTTCTATTTTTATTTATTTGCTACGGGTCCATATGGTTTGGACCCAAAACCCAGCTATAGAAAAAGCTATAACAGTAAAAAAAAAAAAAAAAAAAAAAAACACAGCAAAAATAAACAATTAATGTTGAGTCTATGCTGCTAATTTTTATCTTTCTTTAATCTCTTGAACACATGATAAATGCCTGCATTCCCTAAGAAAAGAGTTAATGTTGAATGAGTCATTTTTCTAATTATTTTATCTTGATTTTAAATGTGGGACGTTCCAATGATTTTTCCTATCATTCTAATAATTATGTTTCCATTTGTCAAAGTAAAAAAAAAAAATTATATTAAAGGTGCAAATATTGTTCACGCAATTTGCCTAAAATTGTGAATTATGTTTGTGACTTTATTTTTGCAATTTAAAAAAAAAAAATGTCACAAATCAAGCTTATGGTTTCGAAACTTATTTTAGCAATAATTTTTATGGGTATAATATTTGTAATTTTTTTTAAAAAGTAAAATATTTTAGACTATTGCCCTGCATAGTAATGTATTAGTAAAAGGGGGAAAAAATAACAATATATAAAAGTGATAGTGATATAATTAGATGTATATTTAATACTCCGATTATTATATGTTATTTGTATAATCATTTGCAAGTAGATGAATCATAACACTCCAATTATATGTTTAATGAACTTGATTTTTTATTTATGTACACATGATATAACTACATGGTATGCTAGTCTTTCTTTAATCTTTTGCACAAATGATAAATACTTGCATCCTCTAGACTATCTCTAAGGAAAAAGTTAATATTGAACGACACATTTTTCCATTTATTTTATCTTAACTTTAAATGTGGGAGGTTCCAATGAGTTTTCCTATCATTTGTCACAAAAGCTTGAAGTACCTCTTCACTTAGAAAAAATTAAATATGAGAAAAAGGAGATGGTTGGAATTAATTAAAAATTATGACTTAGAAATACAATATCATTCAGGATAGGCAAACGTGGTAGCTCATGCTCTCAATAGAAAGAGGTAAGGTAACTTAGCTACATTGCTTACTTCATAGAGGCCATTGCTTGAAGAAATGCAAAGGTTGGATTTGGAAGTAGTTTCCCTAGAGGTAGGAGCAAGACTCGCCAGTTTGTGCCTCCAACCAACTATAGTGGATAGAATTAAAGTAGCTCAGCCAAAAGATAAAGTTATGTTAGGAATTAAGTATAGGATGGAACAAAGGAAGGCACCTGAATTCATGATTGACTAAGAAAGAGTTGTGTGGTATGGAACTAAGATATGTATACCAGAGTTAGTAGAGTTGAAGGATGAGATTTAAAGAGAAGTACATCACTTTAGGTACTCAATCCACCTTGGGAGTGCTAAAATGTACTAAGATTTAAAGGCCCATTACTAGTGGAAGAATATGAAGCAGGAGATAGTAGACTTTGTTTCCAAGTGTTTAAGATGCCAACAGATTAAAATAGAACATCACAGACTAGCAAGAGAACTATAACCTTTACCTATACCTGATGGGAATCTACCCTGCGGTCCCAGCAGTAGGGGAGCCTAATTTGGATATATGATCCAAAATATCCACATGTGTTCATTTCTTTACCTAATAATGTTTGGTTTGCACTATAGCAGGTACAATGATCAGTCTTCATGGGATGACCAAATAACATACATCGTTGATCAAATTGGGAACATCATTAGACTCACATTCAATGGTCTGTAATGAACTCAATTGACTTGAAGAACCGACCCTTTGAAGACCATCTTTTGTACTTGTATTTTTATCATTGAACCAGCAATTTTTTACTCATTTTTTAGACTTTTGATTTACTTGTAATTTATTGTTTGGAACCGGTCACCTAAGTGGCTTATTTGTAATTTTCATGTGGTTTTTTACACTAATAGGAGCAAGTATAAATACTTGCTAGCTAGGGTTTGTATGGGAATTTTTAAACATCACATACTTGACATTTGTTGACGTGGAAATTAGCCTTTCATGCCTTATACTCTTATCAATTCTCCTTTGAATTGTGGCGAATGGATTTTGATTTTGTTGTGCGTAATATCAACAACATCAAGATCAAACCTAATTCCGATTAGTATCTAATATCTAGTAAGGAATTAGTTGTTCTTTTCATCTAATTTCACGCAATTTAGGGTTCATCTTATTGGCTAAAGATTGTACCTTTGATTGGAATTGGATACCTGGTTTCTCCTATCTTTGATTTATAATATAATTCTCTTAAAACACGTCATCTTTTGGTGATTAGAACACATTCATTTGTATAATTAAGGTTCATGTGGAAAGTGGAATTCATGCCATTTGAGCAATTAGATTTGGTATTCTTGCAATTAGATTGTAGGCATATCAGAGCATTGGTTTTTGATAAGGGAATTTTCGTGATCATCACAACTTGAAATTAGGGTTCTTGAATTTCTACTTAGTGATCCGAAGTGTTGAGGTGGAATTGAAGTACTTGATTTTGTTATTATGGTGTCACATTTGTTGTTTGCTGTAGTGGAAGTGGATATCTTGTTGTAACTCCTTTGTTCTTGACTTTGCTATGAAGGGAATTGGTGGAGTAAGAAGTGTATTTCCTAGTGTTTGTTGTGAAATTGGAAATACATTGTTAGTGATAAAAGAGAAGTGAATTCTTGTAAGATTTTTTAGAATTGAAGGAGTGCATTTTACAATTTTCAGATTTGAGCTTGTGTGGAAAAAAAGGAAATAATTTGAATTCAAACACATCCATTAAATATGAAGTAGTTATTGAGTGGTTTTGATTATATTTGATTTGAATTTGAAATTGATTCTTACCATTTGTGGGAAAGTTGCATTAAGGGGTGTTAATTTGAATTTGTTGTCGTGTTTTATGTGTGTATGTGTGGCAGTGTAAGGGAGTGTATTGAATTAGTGGAGTTGTGTTGTATATATTGAGTTGAAGGGTAATTGCACTATGAAGTGAGGTGTTATGTATGTGTAGTGGTGGTTGCAGTGATTGCACCGTGTATGTGTGTGGTGTGTGTGGCGGTGTGAATTGTTATAGAGGTGTGTGTGTGGAAGGTGCTGCACATGGAGATTGAAGTGTGCGTGTGCCATGACTAAAAAGAGAAGTTAAGTAGTGAAGTTTGAAATTAAAAAACAAGCAATTAAGTGTGAAAGTTATTGAGTATTATTACCTAAATACTTGCTTAGTTGAATTCAATAACTTATTGGAAGTGTTTAATTGTTGCTTCATTTATTTTACTATAACTGAAGTGTAGAGAAGTATTTATTGTATTGGTGACTTGTTGCACTGTAGATGTACAAGTGTGTGTGTATGTTGTTGTTTAAACGTGTTATTGTGACATGGTGTTGTGAAGGGAGTGTGCTGCAATTGTTTGGTATTATACTTTAGTAAATCACATCCATAAGCCTGTCAAATGACAATGTGATTGGGGGTATTGGCAATGAGGTCAATAGCCAAGTTGGTGGAGGACAAGGTCATCGCACTACAGGTGGGAGAACTTTAGAGGAACAGCTTCAAGACCTGACCACCATTGTTGTTAAACTAGCAACAATGATAAATAGGATGATAATACCACAACCACTAGTGACAAATCCTCAAGCACCACCACAAGTAGCTCCTCAAAACATTTAAAGAAAGGGAGCAGTAGGAGGAGGAAACATAGGAAGGAGAATGGAAGGAGATCATCCTCCCTATAGGGAAGAGAGGGATGATAACTTTGGGGTCAATCCTTACTCAAACAAAGATTTCAAGCCACCTAGCGGCCTAGAATATCTAAAGTTGCAGATGCCTTCATTTGATGGCAGGCATTCAGTAGATGACTATCTGAACTGGGAGGATAAGGTTGAGGGCCTTTTTTAGTGTTATGAGATAGATGATATCACCAAAGTTCGACTTGCTACTATTGAGTTCATAGGATATGCTACCTTGTGGTGGAAAAATTTGGTGTTCAACAAGCGGAAGGATGGAGCTGAAATTCATACCTAGAGAGACATGAAAAGGGTTTTGAGGAAGAGGTTCATTCTTGAACATTATTGGCAGGAACTGTTTATGCGTCTACAGACTTGAGACAGGGAGGCAAAACAGTGGATGATTATGTGCAGGAGTTTGAAACTTTAATGATCAGATGTGGATCGGTAGAGCCTCTTGAGCAAACCCTAGCACATTTTGTATTTGGGTTGAAATATGAGATAGCCTATGCAGTTGAGCTTTAGAGATATAGTACACTTGATGAGACTATATAGTTAACCTTGAAAGTAAAAGGCAAAAGCGATCTAATCCATTTCAAGTTACTAGTAGCAAGCCTAGTACTACTACTAAGCCCATGGGGGCTAATGGCCAGTTGGGTAGACCAAATGGAGTAGGTGAACCTATTAGGGTAGTAGACAAAGTTACCCTCAACACAGATAGAGAGAAGATGATTTTTAGGAAGGGTAAAGAGGTAATTGGACTTGATGTTAGGTAGACTATCCTGGGGTCAACTAGTGGAAAAATGTGACAAATTAAATGCTTCAAATGCATGGGATTTGGACATATGGCTGCACAGTGTCCCAACATGATGTGCTTAAAAGATCAAATTCAAGCACATGAAACCAATTTAAGAACCACTTCCACAAATCCCAAAAGTGGCATGAAGAACAAGTGCCAAATGAACCCTAATTGTAAAACAACTTGCTTTAATACCAAAAGATGATGTGCCTAAGTGATGCAGTTCAAGCACATGAAACCAATTACACAAATCTCAAAATGGCGTGAAGATCAAATTGCCATGTGACGCTAATTTGCATGGAACAAATTGCTCTAATACCAAATTATGATGTGCCTAAATGATCAAATTCAAGCACATGAAACCAATTGAAGAACCACTTCACAAATCCTAAAAATAGTGTGAAGAACAATTCCTAAATGAACCCTAATTGTATGGACAACTTACTCTAATACCGAATTATAATATGCTTAAATCACCAAAGGATCCAAAGCACATGAATGCAATGACAATTGTAGAATCAAGGGACTAAACCCACAAAATGGATTCACAAATGGTGTGAAGCCAAGTGTAATAAAACTTAAATTGCATGAATCAACTTGTAAGCAACATAAAGGATTCCAACACCAAATCAAGTAAAGATAACGTGCAACTCCAATCTTATAAAAATTGAAGCAATAAGAACCCTAATGACGTGAACAACAAATAATGGAAAAAAAAAAAAAAACCTAGTATCACTAGATATTACACACTAGTAATAACAAGAAGCAACTTAGAAGATCTTGATACTACTCACAAGATTTTCCAAGCCTCATTCACCATAATTTATAAGAAATTGATAAGAGTGTGTATTGGTAATAGGACTCCTCACTCTTACGGCAACAAGGTGTGTTTTATCAAAATATCAAAAGGCCCCTAAAAACCCTAGTTAGTAAGTATTTATACTTGCTCCAATTAGGGTTGAAATGTCCAAAAACTTACATCTATGCCACTAATGTGGCCAATCCTAATTCAACAAATACAACTAAATAAAAATGTCTCAAAATGATTACAAAGTAACCAATTCAATAATAAAATTACAAGTACAAAAAAAAAAAATAGTCTTCAAAGAGCCGATTCTTCCAATCAATTGAATAATTGGTTTGTTTAATACATCTTCGGTTCATATCGGTCTATGGATAACCCATAAGTTGAGTTTTAGTGAGTTTGTCTATCATCTTGTTAAACTTGACAAGTATGCCTGCTGGAATACACTACACATAATTAATAGAAAAGAAGTTAGTATATAAAGATTTCTAGGGTCAGTTTGTTTAAAAAGGACCCTCAACGCCAATTTTTTAAATCCTTTGGATCTTGCCATAGTGATAGGTCTTATAGGATTTTGATTCCTATCATAATAAGAGAGTAATGACAGTCATGGAGGGCACTAAAGAAGAAGAAGAAGAGGATGAAAAAGAATCTACCAAGCCTACAAACCTATCCATGGCTTTATAGGAGTATTATGATGATCAGAACACTGAGACATATGCCAATAAAACAGGTGAACATTATTTAGCCATTAATGTGTTGCACAAGGTTTTGACTATATCTCTAGATGCCAAGGACAAACAAAGGGAGAACATATTCCACGTATCTTGCAAGATCTGAGGTAACCTTTGTGTACTAATCATTGATAGTAGTAGTTATACTAATGTCATATCTGCTGCATTAGTAGATAAATTACAACTAACCACCAATCCACATCCTAGCCCTTACAATTTGCATTGGTTGGATAATCAAGATAGTATGCATGTTACACAAAAAGCAAAGGTGCCAGTCAATGTAGTAAAGAAATACCATGATGAGATTATCTATGATGTGATTCCTATGTTCGCCTTTCATTTATTATTAGGTAGACCCTAGATGTTTGATAGCAAGGTGTTATATAACGGATTCAAAAACACTTATATGTTTAAAAAAGGTAGGTTACAAATAATATTGATGCCTATGTCTCCATTAGAGGTGCGCTCTTTCCAAGAACAAATTAGGACTATTTTTGCTTCTTCTAACAATCAGGCAAACAGGTTAACAAAGGCATTAGGGTTCAATCTAAGAGATGACCCTCTAGATTTGAGGGCAAATCTTTTAGAGGCCCGAGGAGATGATGGGAATCTACCCTGTGGTCCTAATAGTAAGGGACCTTGATTTGGATATATGATCCAAAATATCCACATGTGTTCATTTCATTACCTAATAATGTTTGGTTTGTACTATAGTAGGTACAATGATCAGTCTTTACAGGATGATCAAATAACATACACTGTTGATCAAATTGGGAACATCATCAGACTTGCATCCAATGGTCCACAATTAACTTAATTGACTTAAAGAACCTGATGAGATCCATGATAAAATTTGATGGGTGTCGAATCCAACAAAAATAAAAACCTACTCCTAGACAATTATATGATTTGCGTATAGTGGTGAGTAGGGTCGAATCCACAGGGATTGGTAAAATATATTTCTATTCAAAGAGAATAAAGAGGAAAAGAAAAATGGGGGGGTTTTGTTTGTGAATCAAATAATGTTGAAACAAGATAATAAAGTCGAATATTGATAAAAGCCTAGCCAAGGGAATCAAGATAGTTTAATTCTAGGAATCGATCATCGATGCAAATATTTTCTATCCTTATTTCTAGATAAACTGGTTATGGTTGTTAACAAGCTCTAACAACCTATCTCTCCGTACTTCCTCGATAATCAAGACAAGCTCTTTGATTATTTCTCTTATCGATTAGACAACCCTAGACAAGCGCTTAGGATTTAATCTATCAATAGCATTAAAAACTAGAGAGACTACCAATTCATGCCAGTAGATTATAAGATAACCTATTTAAATAAGATCATACACCTCCATAACATGAATTCAATCATCTATTTTATAACCAAACATGTTATTGTGTCACTTAGACTAGAACAATCAAACAATTACGGATTTGACGTGCTAGTTGACAATATATTAACTTGCTAATTGAGTAGAAGAGCTCTAATTCATACCAATCAACAAAGATAATAATGACAAAACGATCAGAAGATATATGAATATCTAAAAACGAAGAATAGATTAATTACAAATCAATTAGATCTCACAATTCGTGGAGAATTAAACTTCTATGACCCTTTGGCTAGAAAAATTGCTTAGCTACACATGTTCATCATTAAAACGAAAAATAAAAATAAAAACATAACAAGCCTCTGTTTCAGGCTGCCTGCTCTACCTCCTTCCTTCCTTCTTGTCTCCAAGATGATCCAAGATTCAAGATGCCTCTAACCCTCTAGGGTTAGTTCTATTTATATTGTTAAAGGAATGGCAAGTGATCTTTTGCTAGCAAGATACGAAAACATCTTTCCTTTTTCAAGTAGATTTCGAGAAGTGAATATTCGTCCGCTTGGCACGCCCTACAACACGGCTAGATCTCAAGCCGTGCCTTCCTCTGTGTGTAATTCACGTATCATCTTCCGTGTCCAGTGTGTACCACGGCCAGATTTCAAGCCGTGCCTTCTTCTGTGCATAATCTACAATTCTTCATCCGTGTCCAGTGTGTGCCACGGCTTCAACCACGGCCAGATCTCAAGCCGTGCCATCCTCTGGTTGATGTTTCACAATTTCTCATCCTTGGCACGTCTTCCATCTCAACTTCCACCACGGCTTCAACTACGGCTTCAAGCACGGTTTCCACCACGGTCAGATCACAAGCCATGTCTCTCTCTATTGGAGGTCCGTATTGCTACCTTCTTGTGCAGTGTATAGCACGATTTGCACCATGGTCGTGCCTCAAACCATGCCTCCTCCTTGTCTTTGATCCTAGTTGTAGATGACTTCTCTAATTTACTTGAATTAGCACCCTTGACTCCATTTAACCTGATTTATCACCATAATAGAATTAAGTACCATTTCCTTATGATTTCCATAAAATCAATAATGAATTAACACAATTTATACTATAAAGATTGAGTATAAAATGGCTCTATCAAATTCCCCCACACTTAAACTCTTGCTTATCCTCAAGCAATTGAATCAAATCAATTGAGAAATCCGTCATAGATTATATGAGCTTTCTTTTCATCATTCCAAGCATCTATTCATTTGTAATTCATGACCTATAATTCTAATGTCTACTACTTCAACCAAACTGGTTTCCTGTGATCAAATTACCATGGACAAAATTTAATAACTAATCTAAACAAAACAAACTTTAATCCTCATGTTTAGCAAAAGAATTTTTATTCCAAAAGTAAATACTTAATTCCACTAAGGAAAAACACCCAATTAAACTTCATTGGATTTTAGCAAACATATAATCCTTGCAACATAAAGTAAAAGCATATGGTATCAGCTCTTTGCTAGATATTCTCCCTTTTATATGTCTTGTTTTATTCAATGAATGTTTACATTCATGTTCTTTTGATTTGATCAAGCATCTATTTTGACGGGTTTTTGCCCGCTTCTTTTCATGAACTTTCGCCTTTTCGCCCTTATCGTTATAGTGAGTTCATTGAGTCGGCACATCCTGAGCTCATCACTCAAGTGGCCAGGTTTTGAGATACCCCTTCGGACTCTTCCTCACTCTAACATTCAAGTTTGAATACTCTTAACTCAATTACTTGAATCATTGGAGTAATGGCTATGCTTGATTCTTCTTCTTCTTCTTCTTCTTCTTCTTTTTTTTCACAACAAATTTAAAGAGTATACAGCTAATATAACCTAGAAGTAAACTTTTTTATTTTTCACTTAGGGACTCGACTTACTCTTAGACTTCCAATTCTAAAGCTAAATATAAGGTAAATTTGTTTCTTAAAGATTTCACTACTTAATTTTAACCAAGTATTCTAATCACAGCAGTGGTGAGTAAAGCATTTGAACACGTCAATTTCACATTTTGTAGATGCTTATTACAACATTTAGTGCAATCTCCAGATTTCATGATAATTTTGAAAAAAATTGGCTTAAAATTGCTTAAGGACAAATATTCAAAGTATAAGTCAGTTCTCTATTCTCTATATTTTATTATCCTCTCCCCCACACTTAGCTTGAACAGTGTCCTCACTGTTCCTAATTCAACACAATTAAAGAGGAATTAACAACACAAGGAACATTAGAGAATAAGAGAAAGGAAATACTGGTACTTCCCTAGTATTGGAGTTCTCCCTTTAAGCTCTAGAAAGTGTCATCTGATTATATGTATCCTTGCTGCAACTAATCTAAAGAGATCAAGACAACACTAAAATCAAAACAAAACTAAAATTAAAACAAAACAAAATAAATTGATATGGGTTGGCTCCCATGAAGCTCCTTTCCTTAACGTCTTTGGCTAGACGTTCCTATAATCAATCATAATACTCGAGGTGAGTTAAACTGTTTTCTTCAATATTACATACTTGAAATCCTTCATAAAAAGGTTTCAAGCGATGAGCATTGACTTTGAAGTTCTTACCAGTTTCAAGGCTTGCGATCTCAACTGCACCATGTGAAAATATGTTAGTGATAACAAAAGGACCAATCCACCGTGATTGTAGTTTTCCAAGAAACAACTTCAATTGAGAATGATAAAGTAATATTTTTTGATCGACAGAAAAATTCTTTCGGGAAATCATTTGATCATGAAAATCCTTTGTTTTTTCCTTGTAGATTTTAGTACTCTCATAAGCTTCTCTTCAAATTTCCTCAAGTTCTTGTAATTGAAGTTTTCTGTGCTCACTAACCTCATCCATTCGCATGTTACATTGTTTTACAGCCCAGTATGCCCTATGTTCCAACTCCACAGGGAGATGACACGGTTTGCCAAATATCAAACAGTAAGGAGACATACCTATAGGGGTCTTGTAAGCTGTCCAGTAGGCCCATAATGCATCTTCAAGTCTTGTGCTCCAATCCTTCCTGTTTGGATTGACGGTTTTTTCCAGAATAGACTTGATTTCTCGATTTGAGACTTCTACCAATCCATTGGTTTAAGGGTGATATGCGGTAGAAGTGCGATGAGTGACCCTATATTTTTTTAGTAAAGTTTCCACTATTCTATTACAAAAGTGTGTGCCACGATCACTGATAAGAGCCTTTGGTGTCCCGAACCTAGCAAAAATATGAGATTTAACAAAATCCACAACAACTTTAGCATCATTAGTTCGGGTCGCTTTGGCTTCCACCCATTTTGAAACATAATCCACAGCAAGAAGGATGTAAACATTACCGAAAGAAGGAGGAAAAGGACCCATAAAGTCAATACCCCATATATCAAATATTTCACAAGCAAGAATAGGGGTAAGTGGCATTTGGTCTCTAAGTCCTAAGTTGCCAATTTTTTGACATCGTTCACAAGACTTACAAAACATAAAAGAATCGCGAAACAATGAAGGCCAAAACAAACCACACCCTAATACCTTTTAAGTTGTCCTCTTGGGGCCAAAATGTCCACCACATGCATAGGAGTGACAAAATTGCAAGATAGATGGAATATCGTCTTGAGAAATGCACCTTCTAATGATCTAATCAGCACAATGTTTCCACAAATACGAATCATCCCATACATAGTACTTAGCATCACTTTTAATTTTATCTTTTTTAGCCCTAGACAAATCACTTGGTAGTGTCTTAGTAACCAAATAATTGACAATATCAGCATACCACGGAATTGTCTTTTGAATAGAAAAGAGATACTCATTTAGAAAATCATCTTGTATTGGTGTTGACCCTTCACTGATAGGTATTCTACTGAGGTGGTCGGCAACTAAGTTTTCAGATCCTTTCCTATCGCGTATTTCCATATCAAACTCTTGCAATAAGAGTATCCATCGAATAAGTCTTGGTTTCGCCTCCTTCTTCGCGAGCAGGTATTTGAGAGCTGCATGATCAGAGTAAACAATTACCTTAGTACAAAGTAAATATGATCTGAATTTTTCTAATAAAAAAACAATAGCCAAGAGTTCTTTTTCCATTGTGGAATAGTTGCATTGAGCATTATCCAATGTTCTGGAAGCATAATAAATGACATGAGAAGCTCTCCCAACTCTTTGGCCAAGAACTGCTCCAACTGCATAATTGCTCGCATCACACATGATTTCAAAGGGAAGGGTCCAGTCGGGTGGTTGGATGATTGGAGCAGAAGTTAACTTATCCCTCAATGTGTCAAAAGCGTTCTTGCAGGCCTCATCGAACTCAAATGTCACTTCTTTTTGCAATAATCAGCATAGGGGTTGAGTAATCTTGGAAAAATCCTTGATGAAGCGTCGATAGAATCCTGCACTCCCAAGAAAAGAGCGAATTTCCCATATATTTACAGGGTAAGGTAGAGATTTAATCAATTCTACTTTAGCTTTATCGACTTCAAGCCCCTTAGAAGATACAATGTGACCTAAAATGAAACTTTGTTCAACCATAAAGTGACATTTTTCATAATTCAACACAAGATTTTTATCTATACACCTTTGAAGCACTTTTGTAAGGTTAGTCAAACATGAATCAAAAGAGTTACCATAGACAGTGAAGTCATCCATGAAAACTTCTATGATGTTCTCCACATAATCTGAAAATATACTAACCATACACCTTTGAAATGTGGCTGGGGCATTATAGAGCCCAAAAGGCATCCTTCGATACGCAAAAGTACCGAATGGACAAGTGAAAGTAGTCTTCTCTTGATCTTCCGGTGCCACTGGAATTTGATGAAAACCTGAATAACCATCAAGACAACAATAGTGAGAATGGCTAGCCAAACGTTCAAGCATCTGATCAAGAAAAGGAAGAGGGAAGTGATTTTTTCTAGTTGATGCATTTAACTTCCTGTAATCAACACAAACCCTCCATCCATTCTAAACCCGAGTAAGAATTAACTCACCATCAGAGTTTTCAAGCATAGTTAAGCCTGTTTTCTTTGGAACAACTTGAATTGGACTTACCCATTTGCTGTCGGAAATTGGATAGATCATACCTACATCAAGAAGTTTCAAGATCTCTTTCTTAACTACTTCCATCATAGGCAGATTCAAACGACGCTGGACTTCCTTGGAAGGTTTGCAATTATCTTCCATTAAAATCTTGTGCATGCATGTAGAGGGGCTTAGTCCTTTGATATCAGCTATGGACCATCCAATGGCTTCTTTGTACTCTCTCAACACCCGAATCAACTTTTCTTCTTCTAGAGTACTTAGTTTGTTGGAGACTATCACAGCAAGAGTCTCCTTTTCTCCTAAGAAAATATACATTAGATGTTCGGGTAAGGGTTTTAATTCTAGTTTTGGTGCCTGCACAATAGAGAGAAGAAGTCTTGTGTTAGAAGGGGGTAAATGAATGTAGGACACATCGTACCTGATAGGTTTTAATGATTCCAACTCCCAAATCTTGTCCTGTAAATCAGAGGATATTACAAGCTTCTCCTTAAGAGTTTTCAATGCATGAATAATAAGACTCCTATTAAGTACAACTTTTAACTCATCATCGTCTATCAAATCAAATGTAGCCTGTGTTAATGGGTCAAGAACATCCACAACAAAAACAGGAGAGATATCACTAGGATATTTCATGGCATCATAAATGTTAAATTTAATCACTTCACCATCAAACTCCATAGTGAGGTTACCGTCATGTACATCAATTTTCGTTCTGGATGTTTTAAGAAATGGTCTCCCTAATAATATCATTGATGAATTACGAGAATCATCATTCTCCATGTCAAGTACATAAAAATCTGCAGGGAAAACCAACCCATTAACTTGTACTAAAACATCTTCTAGAACTCCCTCAGGATAAACGTTGGACCTATCAGCAAGTTGAACAATAACTCATGTTTCCTTCAAGGGACCAACATTTAAACATTGATAAACAAACAAAGGCATAACATTGATTGAAGCTCCTAAATCACACATAACTTTAGTGATTCAAAGATTACCTATTTTGCAAGGAATAGTAAACATACCTGGATCCTTACATTTAGGAGGAAGCTTCTTTTGAAGAATAGCTGAAACATTCTCACCTACATTAATCTTTTCATTACCTTTCAGCTTTCTTTTGTTAGTGCACAATTCTTTGAGAAATTTAGCATAACGAGGTACTTGCTTAATTGCATCCAACAAAGGAATGTTTACCTCAACTTTGCGAAAAGTGTCAAGAATCTCTTTTTCTTCAGCTTCATTCTTGGATTTCGCTAATTTGGAAGGGAAAGGAGGTGCTGTTGTCATGACCTTTGGTGGTTCAACGAGGGGTCCTTTGATCTGATTGTTCTGCTGGCTCGGAGTTGCAGTTTCTTTCTCAGTCTCTTCCTCAAGATTAGTTCGATGTCCTTTCTCATTTGATCCCTGCAATTTCGTTCCACTTCTCAAGGTAATTGCATTAGCACTTTGCTTTGGATTTGTAATAGTTTGAGAAGGTAACTTACCTTGAGTTTCCAACCTGTTTATAGAAGAAGCAAGTTGGCTTTCCTGATTTTCCAAGTTGTGGATGCTTTGCTTTGTCTCATCCTGAAATTGTTTTGTATTAACGGCAAGTGATTTAACAATTTCCTCAAGAGACATACCTAAAGTGGAAGGAGCTTGTGATACTTGGTTTGATGGCTTAGGTTGGAATTGTTGGAAGTTTTGTGGTTTATTGCCATATCTGAAGTTAGGATGATCCCTCCATCCAGGATTATAAGTATTCGAGTAGGGATCATATTTCCTTTGTGGTTGTCCTGGGAATCCTCCTACAGCATTAGCGTGTTCATGATTGTCATCTTGCAATGTGGGACACATGTCGGTAGGATGATTAGGAGCAACACAAATTCCACAAGCCTTCACCTGTTGGGTATTTCCAAGAGCTATCTGCTGCACAAGGGAGGTTAGGTTAGAAATTTGATGTTCAAGGTTAGACACACTTACCTCATTTACCTTCCTTGAAGATGTATCATGCCTATACCCAAATTGTTGCGAATTGGCAACCATAATGGAGATCAATTCCCTAGCTTGACCAGGGGTTTTGTTTACTATGGCGCCTCCACTAGCAGCATCCATCATCTTCCTCTCCATCGGAAGCAGGCCTTCATAGAAGTATTAGATGAGAAGTTGTTCAGATATCCCATGCTGTGGACAGCTTGCACAAAGTTGCTTAAACCTTTCCCAATACTCATGAAGAGTCTCGGTGTCCCTCTGTTTGATACCACAAATTTCTCCTCTTATACCAGCGGCTCTAGATGCGGGGAAGAATTTTTCCAAGAAGAGTCTCACCATATCTGTCCAAGTGGTTATAGAACTTGGAGGCAAATAAAACAACCAATCTTTAGCTTTAGTACTTAAAGAAAATGGAAAAGCATGTAGCTTGATTTGATCATCGGTTATTCCTTGCGGCTTCATACTAAAACACACTATATGAAACTCTTTCAAATGCTTGTGAGGATCTTCATTCTCAAGAACATGAAAGGTGGGTAGCAGATGTATCAACCTAGATTTCAATTCGAATTCAACAACTAGTTCGGGATAGTGAATACAAAGTGGTTGTTGATTCACATCCGGTGCAGCCAACTCCCTTAATGTTCTCTCGGGATTTGCCATATCGTCTTCTTTTTTAGAATCAAAGGATGAATCAGACAAATCCGATGCTAAGTTCAGTCTAGGGGATGATCTAGCTTCTTGTCGCAGCCTCTTTAGAGTCTTCTCAATCTCCGGATTATAAGTGAGTTCACCTGTCTGAGAAGAACGAGTCATACAATAATAGAAATAAATTTGACACCAATCCCCGGCAACGGTGCCAAAATTCGATGGGTGTCGAATCCAACAAAAATAAAAACCTACTCCTAGACAATTATATGATTTGCATATAGTGGTGAGTAGGGTCGAATCCACATGGATTGGTAAAATATATTTCTATTGAAAGAGAATAAAGAGGAAAAGAAAAATGGGGGGGTGGTTTGTTTGTGAATCAAATAATGTTGAAACAAGATAATAAAGTCGAATATTGATAAAAGCCTAGCCAAAGGAATCAAGATAGTTTAATTCTAGGAATCGATCATCGATGCAAATATTTTCTATCCTTATTTCTAGATAAACTGGTTATAGTTGTTAATAAGCTCTAACAACCTATCTCTCCATACTTCCACGATAATCAAAACAAGCTCTTTGATTATTTCTCTTATCGATTAGACAACCCTAGACAAGCGTTTAGGATTTAATCTATCAATAGCATTAAAAACTAGAGAGACCACCAATTCATGCCAGTAGATTATAAGATAACCTATTTAAACAAGATCATACACCTCTATAACATGAATTCGATCATCTATTTTATAACCAAACATGTTATTGTGTCATTGAGACTAGAACAATCAAACAATTACGGATTTGACGTGCTAGTTGACAATATATTAATTTGCTAATTTAGTAGAAGAGCTCTAATTCATACCAATCAACAAAGATAATAATGACAAAACGATCAGAAGATATATGAATATCTAAAAATGAAGAATAGATTAAAGACAAATCAATTAGATCTCACAATTCATGGAGAATTAAACTTTTATGACCCTTTGGCTAAAAAAATTGCTTAGCTACACATGTTCATCATTAAAACGAAAAATAAAAATAAAAACATAACAAACCTCTGTTTCCGGTTGCCTGCTCTGCCTCCTTCCTTCCTTCTTGTCTCCAAGATGATCCAAGATTCAAGATGCCTCTAACCCTCTAGGGTTAGTTCTATTTATATTGTTAAAGGAATGGCAGGTGATCTTTTGCTAGCAAGATACGAAAACATCTTTCCTTTTTCAAGTAGATTTCGAGAAGTGAATATTCGTCTGCCTAGCACGCCCTACAACACGGCCAGATCTCAAGCCGTGCCTTCCTCTGTGTGTAATTCACGTATCATCTTCCGTATCCAGTGTGTACCACGGCTACAACTACAGCCAGATTTCAAGCCGTGCCTTCTTCTGTGCATAATCTACAATTCTTCATCCGTGTCCAGTGTGTGCCATGGCTTTAACCACGACCAGATCTCAAGTCGTGCCATCCTCTGGTTGATGTTTCACAATTTCTCATCCTTGGCACGTCTTCCATCTCAACTTCCACTATGGCTTCAACCACGACTTCAAGCATGGTTTCCAGCACAATCAGATCACAAGCCATGTCTCTCTCTGTTGAAAGTCCGTATTGCCACCTTCTTGTGCAGTGTATAGCACGGTTTGCACCATGGCCGTGCCTCAAACCATGACTCCTCCTTGTGTTTGATCCTAGTTGTAGATGACTTCTCTAATTTACTTGAATTAGCACCCTTGACTCCATTTAACCTGATTTATCACCATAATAGAATTAAGTACCATTTCCCTATGATTTCCATAAAATCAATAAGGAATTAACACAATTTATACTATAAAGATTGAGTATAAAATGGCTCTATCAATGGGAGCCAAGCTAGAAGATGGAATGTGGATCCTTTTGAAGTGCCACCTGGACCGATCACAAGAACTCGAGCGAAACGATTAAAGGAAGCACTTAACGGGTTGATAAAGGATGTCCATGAAGTCGGAAAGGATTGGAGCAATTATGAAGTTGGAATGGATTGGAACAACCATGGGAATGCCCTTGCTCTTATACAAGTCATACCGGATATGGGTTGAAGAGGGCGTGTCTTTACAAGGCACAACCGTGTAGGAGTTTGGAGGTTACACAGAATCATACACGGTCGTATACACGGTTCAAAGGCATGGCCATGTATGGTGTCAAGAAAATCCATAGAATCATACACAGCCAAAACACACGGCCGTGTATATGGTCTACGTCGGCTCCAAAGCCGCCGGCCTTCATTCTAACGCCATCGGCCTTCATTTCAATGCCGCCGACCTTTAAGTCCTTGTTTTGTTATTTTTACACAACTTAATGATGTTATGTCGTTTTGGGGCTTTATTGTCACGAATTGTAAACCCTACTATAAAGCTTCTAGGGTTTAGAACATATAGAATATAGAAGATAAAACATTGAAGTTTAAAAAAAAAAAAACAGTTTTGAGAGAATTCCTCTTTTGGTTCTTTAAAGAACTAATCTAGAACTTATCAGATTTTTCTTTCCGTGGCGTTCATCCCGACTTATCAATCGGTCTTTCATCCCAATTGTGGTGTCTACATAATATACCAAGGTTCTTGCCTCACTTACAGGCAACAGGTCGTGGTTTCCACTCGATTGTTTGACATCTTGGGTAGCAATTCTGAACGTATTGGTATTGGGTTTCGTCACATGTTGGCATGGTTCGTATCAGTTTGGTATCGGAGCATTCTAATTTTGTATCAGTTTGGTATCAGAGCCTAAGTTTGTTAAAACATCAATTCGGTTTGAGGAAGGTAACATTAAAACCCTAACTCCAATTGTTCATATTCAATTTCATAGTGTTAATTGTCTATTGAAAGTGTAGTACCTACTATTCACGTTTGTTACAAAAAAAAAAAGGGGGAACGTGATCAAGAGCAACAAACAAAGGCAACCAAAAAAGAAAAAATCGAAAAGAAAAGGAGGAAAATTTCGAGCCCTAGAGTTGTTTTGAATTTTACGGAAGGGAATTGGTGTAGTTTGGGTTAGTTCCAAGAGAATTGAGAAGAGGAATTGGTGAATTGATATCATTATTGCTTGTGAGAACACACGAGTGACTGTGCAATATCATCCTTGGAGCGAAACACGTAAAGGAGTGTATCATGAGGCTTGATTATATATATATTTGTGTTGTACTAATCTTTTTGTCTGTAGGAACTATGTCGACGTTAGGCAACATTCTCCTAAAAGTGAAAGGGGAAGGTTTGATGCTAGGTTAGTGATTGAGGCATTAAGGGGTGAGATGAAGAGGATGTTTCAGGAGGGGATGGAACAAATTCATGAGACAATAGAGCAAAGGCTAGAGCAATCTAAAAATGTCTTCCAAGGGCGTAAGAGGGAGAGTTGTTCTAGGAGAGTACAAAAGGGTGGAGATGAAATTTCGGATGATGAATTTGATGAAACTTCTGTCAGGAGTTATAGAGGTTATAGTGGTAGGAATAGAGGAACTAGGGATTGGGAAGATAGAGGAGATAGGAAAAGAGAGAATATCTTTCATACTAGATGTTATCTAGGTGATCATATTTGCAGTTTGATCATTGATGGAGGAAGTTACACTAATGTGGTGAGTCAATTTATTGTCGAGAGGCTGGGACTCAAGACTACTAAACACCCTAGTCCATATAAATTGCAGTGGTTGAATGATAGTGGTGAGACGAAGGTGAGTAAGCAAGCTTTGATTGCTTTTCACATAGGTAGGTATGAGGATGAGGTGTTATGCGATGTAGTGCTGATGCAAGCGTGTTATGTATTGTTGGGGAGGCCATGGCAGTTTGATAGGAAGGTTGTTCATGATGGCTTTTCTAACAAGTATACGCTTGTTCACCAGGGGAAAATCTTTAATCTTAAACCCTTAACACCTAAATAGGTGTATGAGGATCAATTGCAGCTACAATAGTCTTTTGCAAAATATAAGATGAGTGAAAAACAGAGGGAAAGCGAGAGAGCAAAAGATAGCGAGAAAGAAAAGGAACACAAAGTCAATATCAAAAGGAAAAAGAGAGGAAGGCTGGAAAGTGTGTGAGAGACCAAGTTGAAGGGGGATCAACTTTGGTGGTGAGTGAAAAGGAGAGTGCAGCCTTGCAAAAGGAGAGTTGTGTGGCATGAGCGAGTGTAGTGAAGAGAGCGTTAGTGATGAAGCAACCTATGTTGTTACTGGTTTTTAAGGAAACTTGTTTAAATACTAACGAATCATTTAACTCTTTGCCTAGTGTAGTTGTGTCTATTGTGTAGGAATTTGAAGATGTCTTCCCTGAGGAGATTCCAAAGGGATTACCACCTATTCGTGGTATTGAGCACCAAATTGACCTTGTACCCAGAGCATTGATTCCAAACAAACCAGCTTATAGGAGCAATCCAGAGGAGACAAAGGAACTCCAAAGGCAAGTTGATGAATTAATGGAGAAAGGGTACATGAGAGAAAGCATGAGTCCATATGTAGTGCCTGTGATTTTGGTGCCTAAGAAGGATGGGTCATGGAGAATGTGTATTGACTGTCGCGCTATCAACAACATCACGGAAAAGTATCGTCATCCCATTCCTCGCTTAGATGACATGTTAGATCAGTTACATGGGTCTAGTGTCTTTTCCAAAATTGATCTGAAAAGCGGATATCACTAAATTAGAATGAAAGAAGGTGATGAATGGAAAACCTCATTTAAGACAAAATATGGATTGTATGAGTGGTTAGTAATGCCTTTCGGTTTAACTAACGCACCTAGTACTTTTATGAGACTTATGAACCATGTTTTGAGGACTTTTGTTGGAAAATTTGTGGTTGTCTATTTTGATGATATTCTCATTTACAGCAAGAGTTTGGAAGACCATATATCTCACTTGAGGGATGTTTTAGAAGTGCTTCAAAAGGAGAAATTATATGCTAACCTCAAAAAGTGCACTTTTTGCATAGACAAACTTGTGTTTCTTGGTTTTGTTGTTAGTGCATAGGGGATACAGGTTGATGAACAAAAGATTCGTGCGACCCAAGAATGGCCTAGTCCAACTAATGTAAGTAATGTGCAGAGTTTCCACGGACTAGCGAGCTTTTACAGGAGATTTGTGAAGGATGTCAGCACCATTGCAGCACCACTTACTAAGGTAATCAAGAAGAACGTGGGGTTCAGATGGGGAGATCAACATGAGAAGGCAGGACTAAACATTGAGCGAAGAACAGAGTAGTATGTGAAACAAGCCAACAAGGGTTGTCGACAAGCTGTCTTTGAACCTGGAGACTGGGTTTGGGTTCACATGCGCAAAGAGTGGTTTCCTGTTCAGCGTCGATCTAAACTACTTCCTAGAGGCGATGGACCATTTCAAATTCTTGAGCGCATCGATGATACTGCATACAAGATAGATTTGCCAGGTGAGTATCAAGTAAGTGCTACGTTTAATGTTACCGATTTGAGTCCTTTTGATGCAGGCAATGATTTGAGGACAAATCCTTTTCAAGGGGAGAGGAATGATGAGATCCATGATGGGAGCTAAGCCAGAAGATGGAATGTGGATCATTTTGAAGTGCCACCTAGACCGATCACACGAACTCGAGCGAAACGATTCAAGGAAGCACTTAACGGGTTGATAAAGGATGTCCATGAAGTCGGAAAGGATTGGAGCAATCATGAAGCTGGAATGGATTGGAACAACCATGGGAATGCCCTTGCTCTTGTACAAGTCATACCGGATATGGGTTGAAGGGGGCGTGTCTTTACAAGGCATGGCCGTGTAGGAGTCTGGAGGTTACACAGAATCATACGCGATCGTATACACAGTTCAAAGGCACGGCTGTGTATGGTGTCAAGAAAATCCACAGAATCATACATGGAAAAAACACATGGCCGTGTATATGGTCTACGCCGGCTCCAAAGCCGCCAGCCTTCATTCCAACGCCGCCGGCCTTGAAGTCCTTGTTTTGTTATTTTTACGCAACTTAATAATGTTATGTCATTTTGGGGCTTTATTGTCACAAATTGTAAACCCTACTATAAAGCTTCTAGGGTTTAGAACAGATAGAATATAGAAGATACAACATTGAAGTTTGAAAAAAAAAAAAAACTTTTGAGAGAATTCCTCTCTTGGTTCTTTGAAGAACTAATCTAGAACTTATCAGATTTTTCTTTCCGTAGCATTCATCCCGACTTATCAATTGGTCTTTCATCCCGATTGTGGCATCTACATAATATACCGAGGTTCTTGCCTCAGTTATAGGCAACAGGTCGCGGTTTCCACTCAATTCTTTGGCATCTTAGATAGCAATTTTGAACGTATTGGTATTGGTTTTTGTCACACGTTGGCGTGATATGTATCAGTTTGGTGTCAGAGCCTTCCGATTTCGTATCAGAACCGACCCTTTGAAGACCATCTTTTGTACTTGTATTTTTATTATTGAACTAGCCATTTTTTACTCATTTTTTAGACTTTTGATTTACTTGTAATTTATTGTTTGGAACTGACCACTTAAGTGGCTTATTTGTAATTTTCATGTGGTTTTTTACCCTAATAGGAGCAAATATATATACTTGCTAGCTAGGGTTTGTATGAGACTTTTTAAACATCACATACTTGACATTTGTTGCCGTGGAAATTAGCCTTTCACTCTTCACACTCTTATCAATTCTCCTTTGAATTTTCGTGAGTGGATTTTGATTTTGTTGTGCGTAATATCAATAACATCAAGATCAAACCTAATTCCAACTAGTGCGTAATATCTGGTAAGGAATTAATTGTTCTTTTCATCCAATTTCACACAATTTAGGGTTCATCTTACTAACTAAGGATCTTGCCTTTTATTGGAATTGGATACTTAGTTTCTCCTATCTTTGATTTATAATATAATTCCCTTAAAACACGTCATCTTCTGGTGATTAGAACACATTGAGTTGTATAATTAGGGTTCACGTAGCAAGTGGAATTCATGCCATTAGAGCAACTAGATTTGGCGTTCTTGCAATTAGATTGTAGGCACATCAATACCAAAATGGAAGTAGGAGCATATAACCATGGATTTTGTTACTGCACTTCCTAAATCCAAAGAAAAGCATGATACTGTATAGGTAATAGTGGATAGATTAACTAAATCAGCACATTTTATACTCATTAGTATCTATTGTATCCTAGGTATATTGGCATAGTTGTACGTTAAGGAAATAGTTAGGCTTCATGGAGTCCTAGTGACAATTGTTTTTTATTGAAATACTAGATTTATAGGTAGATTTTAGGGAAGCCTACATAGAGCTCTAGGCGCTAGATTGTAGTTCAACACAACTTTCCATCCTTAGATAGATAGGCAGTCAAAGTGAACTATACAAATTCTAAAAGATATATTAAGGGCTTATGTTTTGGATTTTGGAGGAAATTGGGACGAACACCTATCTCTAGTTGAATTTGCCTAAAATAATAGTTATCAAGCAACAATTTAGATGGTGCCATATGAAGCTTTATATGGAAGGGAATGTAGGTCACTTTTGCACTAGGATGAGGTAAGAGAAAGAAAGGTGTTGGGACCTAAGTTGGTGCAGGAGGTTGTGGATAAAGTGATGTTAACTAAATAGAGGATGCCAATGGCTCAAAGTCGCTAGAAGCGTTATGCTAATAGAAGATGACAACCACTAAAATATAAAGTGGGGGATCATGTGTTATTGAGGATATCACTAACTAAAGGTGTTATTTGATTCAGTTTAAGAGGAAAATTAAAACCTAAATATGTTAGTCCTTTTGTGGTTTTGGAGAAAATTGGTAACGTCTCTTACAGGTTAGCCTTACCACCTAACTTGGTAAGAGTATATGATGTTTTTCATGTATCTATGTTACAAAAGTTTGTAGCAAACTCGGACCAAGTCATAGCTCTTAAACCTTTGGATGTACAATCGAATCTCACTACCATAAAATGACCCATCCACATGATAGACACTAAGGAGTAGATATGAAAGACAATCCCTTATGTCAAAGTACAGTCGAGTAACCGAAAAAAACGTGATGCAACTTAGGAACTAGAAGATGAGATGTAAATAAAATATCTAGAACTCTTCCTAAATATAGGTAACTTTCGAGGACATAAGTTTTTATAAGGAGGAGAAAATGTAAAATACAAAAGAAAATTGTATGAAATAATGTTTAAATGAAGGGGCATTAGGTCAATTAGGAATTTTAGGATTAGGGCAATTTGGTCTTTTTAACCTTGGGCTATACATGCCCTTACGTAACCCTAATGTAACTTTTTCCTCTTCTTGAAATTCTTAATCCTCTATGTCTTTTAGGAGACTTTGATCATCTCAATTCATAACTCAAAAAGCAAGAACTCCTAATTTCATGTATTTTTAAAGGTAAGTACCTCAACTTAAGTTGACGTTCTATCCTTTCCTAATGGGGAATCGATCAAAGGCATAACTTATTGTCAAACTAAGGATTTTAGAAAATTCAATTAGGCACTAATTTGCTAAAGTAGGAACAATTCAAGCAATAGATTCAAATTAAGATGAGTAAGTACTTTAATTTTGTTTAAATTTGTAAAATTTGATAGATTTTACATTAGACTTATAGTGTTATCATGATAGGTGAATGATCGGATGGAGGAAGGGTTGGAAGGGGGTGAGAATGGAGAGATTTGAGAGGTTCAGAGGGATACACAGCCAAGGTACACTACCATGTACTTAACCACGAAGATTGTGAGAAGCATTTGGTGAAATAGACTGTACACAACTAGGTACACAAGTGTGTACCTGCCTATGTTGTGTATATGGACGTATACTTGGGTATGTTAAGAGGAACTTTTGTCTAGTAAGGTACATGACCATGTACATGGCTTTGTTCCTACCTATGTTCTTGTACACAACTGTGTTGTTTAAGAATATTCCTTAAGTCTTTCTATTTTAATTTTATTCTGATCTTGGTTCGGTATTACTTGCAATAGAGCTTGAGGAAGGAGAAATAGGTCGCTAATTCTTAATTGAATGATCTAGTGAAGCTTAGGTCTTATTATAAAGTAGAACTAAGAATCAAATACTGTTTCTTAGTAGGCTTTGAGGAACTTGGTAATTACAAACAAGTAGAACCCAAAATAACTCTTCTAGGTACATGTTTATCCTACTTGTTGGTTGTGTTTACTAGATATAGCAAATGAATTAAATTTAACATAAACTTGATAAATGTCTTGCTTATTGCTTGTGTGTAATTTGACCTAGGTGCCAGAGGTGGAAAATCCCTAAAGGGCATTTCAATGATTGATATACGACATTATCCCTAGTAGAGTTTTACACCGAAATGATTTGTGGTAAATTTTAGGGGTATTAAGGTCGAAGGTAGCAGTTCTCAATACCAATAGAAAGTTAGGACCACATGTAGCAGTTTTCAACCTAAGTTTGAAACACTTAAATTAAATGAGAAATAGAGTGGTGGAGTCATAAGTACTCTTGTGTTTCTTGTTGATTAATGTAAAGATAAGTAAGTGATTGATTGTTAAGTATGTACTATATTATGTGATCGTTGCCAACCGTAGTTTTAATATTTGTAATACCTGTTCCTAATTCTAACTACATTGCAATAGGTAAGTGTACCTACCGTGGACGTAATATAGTGTTAAGCGCAGGATTGTTCCATCGAGAGGAGGTTACTAATTACTATTACTAGCTCTTTCCCTATTATCTAACCATCAAATTGAGATGGAGTGTTAAAGACTAAAAATAGTTAACAATCTAAAATCTTAACTAAAACTACTTCAACAATATAAGGGTTAATTCTCTAACAAAGCAATGTAGATCTCATTATATACCTATATTGTCACATGAATCATTAGAAGCTAAAAATTAATGCTATTGAGTTCTTAAGCTGTTAAGTTCCAAGAAGCAAGATAATTACTTTCTCAAGTATATTACTTATCTAATCCTAGATTTATCAATTAAGATCTCTCCTCAATCAATAGCAATCTAGAACCGCATGAAGCATAGGAACTCAATTCAAATGAGTATTCAACAGAAGATTTTCGGTATTCTATCTCTAGAAACACGAGCAAATCTCATCCAAAACATGAATCTAATCATAAAAGCGATTTCTCAATCAACTCAAATGATATTAAGCATAAACTCATATTCCGGAAATATGAATCTAAGATGAACATAAAGCACATGTAATGGAACAAAAGAACATCAATAAACTTCAATTAAATCAAATCTTCATCATAATAACAAAATAGTTCAAATAAGATCTAGGTCTGTGGTTTACTCTTCCATAAACCTAACAATGAAAGCATAAATACTTGAAGAGAAACTAGAGTTCATGATTACAACCCAAATAGAGCGAATCTTAAATGCCTTGCATGGAGCTCCTTAGATTGTTGAGTAGAAAACTAAAGAAAAGAGAGAAAAATAAAGAGAAGTGTCTAAAACCCTAGGTCTGCCTCTTTTTGATTTCTCTTCTCTCCTCCTCAACCACTCGGCCTCCTCTTCTCTCTCTCTCTCCTCTCTTCTCTCTCATATGTATCCATATATATATATCTGTGCTAGGGTTGGAGGAGAGAGAAAATAGGTTGTGACTCCATACGCCCCTCACCATGCCCCATGGTAAGGGGCGTGGTGGTCTCGGGTCATCCTTTGAAGTTGGCACACCCCCATATCAGGAGCGTGGTGGATTTCTCTTTCACTTCTAGTCCCATACGCCCCTTGCCACGCCCCTTAGCAAGGGGCGTGGTAGCTTCTGTTCCTGATTTCTCTTCCATATGCCCTTGATATGGGGGTGTGGTGATGGTTTGATTCATACGCCCTTGATATGGGGGCATGGCAGGCAGGGGAGATGCTCTTCTTCCTTTCTCTTTATTGTTTTCTTCTCAAATTCTTTCAATGATCTTCATTACACCTGAAAGCAACATATTCCTTGATTAAGCATCAATTTCAGATGATTTTTTATTAATTATCAACTTAAAAGAGCTTACAATCTTCCTAGAATTTGGAGTTTTATGTCGATTATCATTATGTCTATGTGTAATTTATATTATTGTAACATGCACATGTGTTTAGGTATTCATGTATTAGGCTTAGGCTCAATCCTCTTCTTTTTCAATTATAGGAAGGTATGATGAGTACGCTGAATATGATGACTCAGGGGATGTGTGCTATTATTATCAAGATGAGGATAATGGACAATATTATCACTATTACGATGATGAGTAGCATGGAGAAATAGAATTAGATTATTTAATGCTTTGTGAAAAACTTCCTAAATCATTTTAATTTAGTATTTTGACCAACTGTAATTATGTTTATTTATTTATTTATTTATTTTTAGCTAGCATAAACTTAGTAATATCTTGCAAGTTTTATTTGCGGATTGTTATTTTGAGGTATAATACTTATTTTAATTTAAAATTACAATGTGATTGAGAATGACTCACTTGTAAGTCATTTGTTTATATTATGGAGTTACTGTTCTTTCTAATGCATAGTGGAGTTGAACAAGTTGAAAAATACAAGTAGTAAAAGCCTTGCATGTCTCCAATAGGGACACATGGCAAGCTATAGTGTTCTAGATTCTGAAGCATTATAGCCTCCTCACTGTTTTGTCCATAGTTACACATAATTTGAGTACTGCTTGAACTAATATTTCCATGTTGTAATTACTGACAAAATTTGTGCTATATAGATTATAATATCTTGAGTGATACATTTCATCTATTACTTTTATCAATGAGTCTAAGAATATTAATCAAAAGGCCAATTACAAACTTCAATATAGAAAATAAATGAAAGTTAGCAAATGAGGAAACATAAATAACATTTATGGTATAATTATAAGGACTTATACGTATAATTCTTATAGAGTATTTTCACATGCAATGCAAATATTCAAGAGCATAAATTTTGGATATAGAAAGATACTCTCGATGTATTTATACAAATTTAAGATCACAAAATATTCCTTATATCTATTAAATTTATGGAATTTAGGATCAAATAAAAGGTATCTTAATTCATTATATTTGTCTTTGGCATTCCTTGCTTTAACTATATTCTTAAGAGTTGCACTAGTTATGACCTACAATTGGCACCTTAAGAAGCACGGATTATTGTATAGTTTTCTCCATAAGATTATAGAAGTTCCAAACATACAATTTGTATTATTTTTAAGAGAGATGCATAAGTCATAGCTTGATGATACTTTAAAATCTGAATAACCTATTTCTTATTTTATTTGTGATCTTTAGCTCCAATTTTTGCATCATTTTGCTAAGATATGTTGTGGTTCTTTGGTAGACATATGCAATAAGAATCGATGAAACTAGGAATAAAGTAATTACTTTCGAAAATTTTGGGAAAACGATGCTATAATATGATTTTAACTATTAACAAAACTAATTTTTTTGGAAATAAATACGAATAAATAAAATTGAGCAAATAAAGGGATATGAATATATTAAAAGATGTTTAATTTTTTATATGAATATATTGAAAGATGTTTAATTTTTTATTCTTTTTTTTATGCCTAAGCCAAAGATTAGAATGTTAGGTAAATCTTCTATTGTACTTTTAACATCTTATGCTAACTCTCTTCTATCACCAAGGACAAACTAGAATTTTAAACTTCTTGGATAAGGTATATTAGGGGGAAAAAAATAGTGAGAGAAAGAGAGAAAGATTTAAGGGGGTAAGATACAATTTCTTTAACACTATATATGGATTTATTATTATTATTATTATTTTAGTTATTAGGGGAAGTCGTTTTAGAAATTATCCATTTATGTTAAAAAAATTATTGATAGTTATGTATTACATGTAAATAACGTAGTGTATGATAAATTTATTTTCCAAATGAAAAATCCATGTATTAAATACATATGATTATGATGTAATAGAAAGAAAATTGTAACAAAAGAAAGTATCTAGAGAAAATAAAATCAAAATGTATTACCAAGTGAAATTCTATTGCATATACCAACAATACAATAGACAAATGAATACTTAAGCAAGGCTTCATCCTTCATAATGCTAAAGCTTTTGAAAAAATTAAGAAAAAAAAAAAGTGAGGGTGGTGGGGAAGGGAGTTATTCTAGACATAAACAAGTCTCAAGCAATCATTTTGTATTTTTGGGTGATAATAATATGATCGAACTTATCTTGAATATGAAACCATGAATGAAACAATTACTTTGAAAATTTTGCATAAATGATGCTATAATATGAATTTAACCATTAACGAAATTAGAATTTTTTGAAATAAATAATAATACATGAAATAAAGAAAATAAAGAGATAGGAATATATTCGAAGATGTTTAATTTTTTATTCATTTTTTATGCCTAAGCTAGAGCATAACATGTAGATATAGTAGCCAATGAATCTATCTTCCAAATAACAAATCTATGAGTTAAAATGCATAAGATCATGATGAAATAAAAAGGAAACTTTAACAAAAGAAAGTATTTTGAGAAAATAGAATGAGAATGTGTTAGCAAAGGAAATTTTGTAGCATGCAACATAAATACAAATAGACAAATGAATACTTAAGTTGGCTTCACTCTTCATAATGTTAAAGCTTTCACAAAGATAATATATATAATTTTTCATGATGAATTGTGAACAAAAAAGTTAGGATTGCAAACTTAAACAATCATTTTAGGTGATAAGGATATAAACAAACTTATCTTGAATATGACTCACTAAAATAGTTTTAGGTTTTTTCCCCTCCTACCGAACACCAAAGGAAGTTCAATGTATATCCTCATAGGTTATTTTTACATGTAATGCAAACATCTGAGAATAGAAAATCTAGATATACCAAGATATTCTTGAAATATATATAGAAATTAAGATCACAATATATTCATGTATATGTGAAAGTTATGGAGTTCAGAATTATAAAAGAAAAGAAAACCCTAACGCATGGCTTCTCTTTTGAATATATGCCTCATTCACCATTCTACTATCTAGGGTTATAGAAAGTCAAAGATAGGGATGAATAAAGAAATAATGAAAGTAATTATGTTTCTTATTTCCAAGATACTCCATTTTAGGCTCCTCCCCACCTCAAAAAATGAAAAAAAAAAAAAAAATACATGCATCTTATTTTCAAAGAACCCCTTGTGGATGCAATCCTTTTTTTTTTTTTTTTCGTTAGAACTTATTAATTTGCTATCCTATTTGGGCCCCACAAAATGGAAAAAAAAAATAAAAACTTGAATTTTGTCAATATATTATAAAAACAAAACACCTGCATCTTATTTTCTAAGAACTTACGGACACAATCCTTTTTGTTTTTTTCCTTAGACCTTATTAATTTGCTATCCCTTTTGTTAATATATTATAAAAACAAAATACATGCATCTTATTTTCAAAGAACTCCTTGTGGACACAATCCTTTTTTGTTTTTTTTTTTCTTAGAACTTATTAATTTGCTGTCCCATTTGGACCCTCATAAAAAGGAAAAAGACAAAAACTTGACTTTCTTCAATATTAAAAAAAAAAGAAAAAGAAAAATACATGCATCTTATTTTCAAAGAACTCCTTGTGAACACAAACCTTTCTTTTTTTTTTTTCTGTTAGACCTTATTAATTTGCTATCCCAAAAAACTTGACTTTTTCCGGGGATAGGTGCATTGCATCCTTGTAAGACAAGACCTATATGTAGTCTTATTCCTTAATATGGATTCTAAAATTTTATAACTTTATAAACTATTAGATAATTAATAAATCAATGGACCAAAAAAGGTTTCCTAACATTCTTCTCTTGAACATGAATATTCTAAGAAAAGAAAGATAAATAGGTGCTCAATGCACATATTTTTAATGGTATTCTTCATTAACATCATAACATATAAAAAAAAAGATGATATAAAAAAAAAGATTTAGTATGATGTAATTTTTGTTTATAAAACATATTTATATGTATTATGATTTTAATAAAAGGCATTACTAAAAATAGATATATTAAATCTATGCACTTCATACTTCAAATTCAATGAGTCACTATAATGGCACTGTAATTCTATAACTATTATAAACACAATATTTAAATTTTTAAATACTTTTTTTATTTCATTTTATAATAAATTAATATGCATTGAGTAATAATTTAAATAATTCAACTTTACGTAAACAAATGACTAATAATTTTTATCGAATGACAATTATTATCATGATTTATACAAAGTAAAATAAAAAAATTATTTTTTATACTATTTGATTTTTCATGGAAATTTTGCCTGATGTGCTTCACCAATTGAAGTGGAATCAATCTTGGTCTTCTATAAAAAAAAAAAAAAAACAATAACAACAAACTAAGTCATTGTCCATTTCATTTTTTATATGAAATGTCATTTTTCATTTTTTTAGGTAACAACAACCGGTAGAAAATGACTGACGCGCAAACTGTACCTTATTTCACATGAAAGTGAGTCTTCTAAGAAAAATCCTGGCCGTTGTTTTTTCCTTATACCTTATTAATTTGCTATCCCATTTGGTCCTCATAAAAAGAAAAAATGATAAAAACTTGACTTTCTACAATATATTAAAATAATAATATATGCATCTTATTTTCAAAGACTCCTTGTGGACACAATCCTTTTTTGTTTTTTCCATTAGACCTTATTAATTTGCTATCCCATTTAGGTCCTCATAAAAAGGAAAAGGATAAAAAACTTGACTTTTCTTCAATATATTAAAAAAAAAAAAGAAAAAGAAAAATACACACATCTTATTTTCAAATAACTCCTTGTGAATGCAAACCTTTTTTGTTTTTTTCTTTAGACCATATTAATTTGCTATCCCATTTGAGCCCCATAAAAAGGAAAAAGATAAATTATGAACTTTTAGATGATACTACAAATTATAAAACAATTTTACCAAAATGGAGTCAAGTTATAAACTTATGTAGCATTATGAACTACAAAGTTATTTCATGAACTTTATAAGATTTTATGAACTTGTGGTCTTTTATGAACTTTCGATTATATTATGAAAGATAAGAGTTATGAAGTTCAAGACATTGTATGAACTAATGAGAAATGTTTATGAATATTTAAGAGTTTTCATGGAAAATTAAATGTAAGAATTTTGAGTAGATTTATGAATATTAAACTAATTTTATGAATTTTTAAGTCAATTGATGAACATTGAATCTCTTTTGCGAACTAAAGCCGATGTGCAAAATAAAAGATATTTCACATTTTCTAGAGTGGAATTATGAACTTAAAGATATTTTATATGAAACTATGCAAATTTACAACTTTTAAGGGGAGTTTCAACTTTCAATTATTGAAAATAATTACTTTTATTTTATTATATTTTTTATAATTTAACAAATAAAGACATTTTTTAATAGGTAGAATTTTTGTAGTAAAATTAAGAACTTTTTATTTATAAAAAAATAAAAAACTGAAAAATGCTAAAAAAAAAAAAAAGAAATTGCAAGAGAAAAGGAAAAACAAATTTCTTTTATTATTTTGATTTTTCTTTTTTTTCCTTTTTCTTTAATTTTCTACACCTTTTTAATTTTTTTATTAATAGTTATTAAATATATAAATAAAAACACAAAACATCCATGCACATGCGCCAAACTTTAAAATTTTCCATGGAAGATAACAATAGTGTCACAGTACTTTAGGAAGCAACATTAATTCCTTTGTCCTTTGAATGAATGATATTTTGATATCCCATGAGAATGACTATGTGGTTGAAAAAAGGTCCATTAGTGTTTGTCGGCTTGGTTATTGTCTATTTTTGGCCTATGACATTACAAATGATATTAAAGCCAACCCCTCTCTACCCCTACCAGTAGGTGTTCGATTAGGGATGACCGAAAAGGGGGAGGATTTAGGTCCAGTTATAAGGTTTTGCAATGAGAAAATTGCATATTTAAGGGGTAGAGATTGTGGTATCCATTGCAATTGGAACCATTGTGCGAGATGTTGGACAATAGTATATAAGTTAAATAGTAAATAAAATGTTAACACTAATTAAAACAAGAACTGTGTAAGTAGGGCGAATCACATGAGCTAACTAGTTTAACTCATAAAAAAATGTTGGTTTAGCTAAAAAATTTTGGCTTGATTAAATCACGAGCTCTTTAGCCTACCCCACTTTATCCTTCCCTACTTATCTTATGGGTTAAAGTGGGCTAACTTGCTATAGGTTGGGTAGGCTCACTATCCCATAAAATTTTAGAAATAAAAAATGAAAAATCCATTTTTCAATGCAAAGCTATAATCTAACAAATTGTCTAGTTTTAGCTACAACTCAAACAACCGTGCTAGATTTTCAGAGCTCAATCTTTAATCGATGATCCAAAATGACATACTCACTTACAATTAATAGTGAAGGTTTACATTCCCTATCCCTTGTTGCTTAATTACTCCTCCTTCAATGATTAATGCTCCAATTGCTAAGTTCTAGCAAAATTGGTCATAAAAAACACTTCACTGTTCATGTTCCAAAGTTAAAAATTTTAGAGTTAAATATTGTAGGTCAATGGATTGGCCTACTTAATCCACCAACTTGCAATGAGGCGGGGTTGGGTCAAAAAATTCAGTTCACTTACTAGATGGCAATTAATGTGGGTTAGAACGGATTGATCTATTTAGTCCACTTACATAGCTTTAGTTAGAGTCTTTGGGGTTAAATAATTAAAAAAATTCGTTAATATTTATAAGCTTCATTATTGGCTATTTTAGTCTAGGGCATTACACATATTAAACCCTTCTCAGCCATAGTCCTACTTAGGTTTAATAAGAAGCATAAATTACATGGCTAAAAGAATTTTACTGTTAGATATCTTTGGTTTGCATTTGTTCATCCTACTCCTATATTTCTTAATGATAGATGTAGGAGCTGCATCTCCCAGCTCGTCGAAGCTCATCAATTGTAAAGACCAGTGTGGAGATATTAAAATTCCCCTTCGGTTTGGAATGAATATACCCAACTGCTTCTTGGATGGGTGGTACGAGATAAAATGCAATGGAACCATCCGTTTTCTGAAGAAGGTCAAATTGGAGCAGCTTAATATTTAACCTTGGACAAATAGCCGTAGGGATGATGGATACGTTACTGTCAACTTTCCGATAAAATATTCAAATCCCAATTGCTATTACAGACCTTCATTGTGATTTTCGTCAGTCCTGAAGATGCAACGGGGACAAATGACCAGTAGTGCAACTATGTCTTATTGGCCAGCGAATCGTGGTTGCGGGATGAGGGAAATTTTTTAAAATATAATCATATATGCATTCCATTTGATTTCATTTCGAATATATTCATACTTCAAATTCAATGAGTCACTACAATGGCACTGTAATTCTGTAATTATTGCAAACAGAAAATTTATTTTTATTTCATTTTATTATAAATTAATATGCATTAAGTAATAATTTATATAATTCAACTTCACGTAAACAAATGACTTATAATGTTTATGGAATGACAATTATTACGATGATTTATATAGAGTAAAATAAAAAATTTAAACAAATTTAATATAAAAAAGGGTTTTATGAAAAGGATAAAATGTGTAAAGAGAATACTTAAGCAATTCAGTCTTAAATGCATGACTCATTATCAAGTCTTGGTTGTCTATAAAAAAAAACCAAAGTCGTTGTCCGTTTGAAGTGGAATCAGGTCTTGGTTGTCTATAAAAGACAAACTAAGTCATTGTCCGTTTGATTTTTAATGGAAATTTCGCCTGACTTACTTTACCGGTAGAAGTGGAATCAAGTCTTGGTTGTCTATAAAAAAACAACCTAATTCGTTGTACGTTTGATTTTTAATGGAAATTTCACCTAACGTGCTTCACCGGTAGAAGTGGAATCAAGCCTTGGTCGTCTATAAAAAAAACAACCTAAGTCATTGTATATTTGATTTTTAATGGAAATTTCACCTAACATGCTTCACCAGTAGAAGTGAAATCAAGTCTTGGTCGTATTAATCTATTTGAATAATGAAGTCAAGACAACAATGCATATTAATACTTGTAGCAATGTAGAGTTGAGCATATTATAAGTTGGCTTTTAGTTAACTATGCAAAAGCAACAAATCATATGATTCCAAAGAGGAGGCCTTTAAAATTTCACACATGGAAGTTCAGTTGGATTCTTTGTGAATTATTGAGCATAATTACAAATATTTTAAGTAATTTTTATAAACTGGAGTGGATTTGCAAACTTTTATAAGGTTTTAAAAATATTTAAATACATTTATGAACTTTAAGTATAATTATGAAATATATAATGACAATGAAAAAATTACTCTAATATACTCTTAAGAAAATAGAAACAATTAGTATTAATGGCAATAAGCATTTACAGGCAATCAATATTATTATCATAGTAGATATATGGCAAAATGATTTTCATTATGAGAATGCTTTTACGAAATTATTTAATATATTATATTGCATTTAATTGATTGCCGTTAAACACACCAAAAATCTTTGCTTTTGCAAATGGTTTGCTCATTCCATTTTTTCTCTTCCTCAATCACTCACTTATTTATACCTTATCAACATCAACAGTAGCTTTATGCCTACAAAAGCCCCTTAATCACCACAATAATATTCTTCGTATTTATACTTAGTAAATAGTAATTTTTAGTTGTACTCCTATAAGTGCCCTCCAATCACCATCATAATATTCTACATAGTTATCCAAAATCCTTATAAGATATTAGTTATATTAAAGTTGGGGTGAATGAATGAATTTTGTGTTTTTATTATAAAAATATATTTAAAACAATATTAAAGTTTCTTGTCAAGATTTTCATTGTGCATTGATTTCATTATATAACATATAATTTAACTTTTGAAAATGGTTTTGCATTATATTCACCATCTCTTCCTCTACTCCTCACTTATCACTTATTAATATCAACTTTAGTTTATGCTTACAAAGGCCTCTCAATCACCATCATAGTATGCCTCATATTTATATATTAAGCATCATTAATGTTTTATGTATTTGATATTGTTAAATTCACACATAAATGGTGGTACAACACCCACTAGTGTAATAATCAAGTTAAAAGCCCAACTTTCGTTATCTCTATAGCTTAAAATTTATTTTAACTCTTGAATTTGCATAAAAAGCCTGTGTGGATGGAAAATAATGAGGCCAAGTCATTTATAACTCTATCCTTGTCCGTTTGAAAGTCATTTCCAATTTGCTATATTAATTTGGCCATATCAATTTGCTATTTCAGTTTGGGCTCTCATATTATTAAAAGAAAAGAAAAACAAATTTGGTTTTCTTCAAAATTTTGGCAAGAAAATTTTTGTGACATAAGTGCATCGTTCTTCTACATAATACAATGCTCCTATATGGTCTTATTTTTCACCTATGGATTATAAAATCATATAAATTGTTAAACTACTAAAAAATTAATAAATCAACGCAAACTATACCTTATTTCTCGTGAAAGTGGGTCTTCTAAAAAAATGGCCGATGTTGACGATTCCATTAATCGCATTAAAGTTGGTATTTGCATGGAAAATGCCTGATGCGCATCACCTATAGAATCTGGTCAGTCAACTTGCAAATTGTACTCTATTTTTCATGAAAGTGAGTCTTCAAAAGAAAAAGTCTGGCAGTGTTGACGATTCAACAATTTGCGCAAAAGTCAGTCTACGCGTGAACAATAATATTTTTCTTTAGAAAGTAGAAACTTTGCTCGACGTGATTCACCAATAGAATCTAGTCTCAAGTCTCAGTATAACTTTGCCCTCGTTTGTTTGAAATTTGTAAAGTGCTTGGAAAATTAAAGATAGATAGTTTAGCACGATTAAATATTGCGATTACTTGTAATTTTTTTTTTAGTGCATGCATCATGGTTATAGCATCCACTAATAGATTCTAAAATCCTACAAAGGATCTAAAAGTTGTCGCCCTAATCTTTTTCTCTTGAAAGTGAATTTTCCATCATTATATGCATAAAAGTCTATATGTGTGGATGAAAAATAACGAGGCCAAGTCATTTACAACTCTATCCTTATCCATTTGAAAGTCATTTCCAATTTGCTATATTAATTTAGCCATGTCAATTTTCTATTTCAGTTTGGGCTCTCATATTATTAAAAGAAAAAAAAAATTGGCCTTCTTTAAAATACTATAGATTATAAATGTTATAAATTATTAAACTACTAAAAAATTAATAATTCAACGCAAAATATACCTTATTTCTCATGAAAGTGAGTCTTCTAAGAAAAATCCCGGCCGTTGTTGACGATTCCATTAATCGCACTAAAGTCGGTATGTGTATGGAAAATGCCTGACATGCTTCACATATAGAGTCTAGTGTGAGTCACTTGTCCAAAGCAAGGCAAAGTTAAATCGTATGAAACTCTGCTATTGTCCATTTGATTTTTTGTATTTTCTTTTGGACCACAAAATGAATAATCAACCTATAATTCCATCTGCTAGTTTATAAGTTAAAGAAGCTAATTTTTTTGCATCTTTATGATATTTAAAAATTTGATGGTTCAAAGATGGATCCTCCAAGTTTAGAAAAAAATAATTATGAAAAACTTGCACAAGCCAACGCACGAGCCAACTGAGCTGGCCCAAATCTCGATTTTATTTAACACGCAAGCTATGAAAATGATTTTTATTTCTTTTAGGGTTGCCCCAAATGGATGCCTACGTACCTACTATTCAGGATCAAACGGGTTGTAGTTCGCTTTCCCTAAAAAACTTTAATGTGTTGGTGATTTTTAATTATGAAATTTCTTTTGATTTATGTTTTTACCATTTTAGTATTTTTCTAAAAAAAATCTAAGCCCAAACTTGATAATTTCATTTTTTGAAAAAATAATAATTTTAAGGAAAAACCAATTTTGGATTTATTTAAGAAAATAATTTTTCGAAGTGATAAAAATTTCATTTCTCTATTTGTTTCCAACCCATTTCTAATATTATAAATTTTTATTGATTTTTATTAATTTTATTGATTTTTATTAATTTTTGTTAATTTTTTTGTAATTTTTATTGAAAAATTTTCTTCTATATTATTTATCTATACTAAACTAAAATCTAAATTTTACTATTTCTTTTAATATATATTTTTATCATTTTCTTTATATATTTTTTATATTTTATTATTTATTATTATAATTATTATTTATTTTTAATCATCCTAAATTAAACCCTAAAAAAAAGACTAATCTAAATTCTAATATTTTTTTCTATTATAAATGACAAGTAAATAAATAAAGAAATTATAATAAAATAAATAAAATAACTAAATAAAAAAATAAAAAAATAAAAAAATCCGACTTACTTGGATCCGGGTCGGTGCGCGGGTCAGGTAGGTCAGGTTGGATCGAGTCGAAGCAGGTTGGGTCGGGTCGATCGGTTATAGTGGCTGGGAGTACATGTTGACGGCGTTTTGGTAGCCTTTCGAAGCGATTGAGATGTCGTTTCCTAGGTTTTCGGGGGTGGAGAACTCAACCGTAGCAGTAGATTTCTCCAAAAATGCCTCCTGGTGGTAGTTCGGTGCTTAATCAGTGGTCGCGGCTTGGAAACTCCGGCAAGGCTTCGATTTTCTCTCTTTTCCTCACTTTTGATCCGTGATCATGTTTGCTGCCTTTACCCTCTATTTATAGAAGTCAGAAGACTCCCTTAGATAAGCTCAAATCTTTGATTCGAAGAAATCCAAATTTTTCCTTTTTTTGGATTCGATTTTATCCAACAAATTAGACATCGATTTGTTGCAATCTTGTGATTTATCTAGATAATTCGATTTTAGATTGATCGAAATCCAAAAAGATTTGAAGAAATCCAGCATTTTTGACCTCATCGGACTTCTGTCGGATTTTTCTCCGACTAGGCTCGAGGAAGAAGATGATCACATGCGAGGCACGTGTCTTCACTCGGCCAATCGCATGCTGCTATGTGGCAATTGCAGGGGAAAATAAAGAAAAAAAATTTCGAGCGTACGCGGGGGGATTCAAACTCTTGACCTCAGTCCTCTCTCACATGTTCCAAGCACACACATGAGCCAGCTGAGCTGGCCCAAATCTCAGTTTTATTCATTACGTAAATTGTATATGTGGCTTATATTCTTTTATTATTTTGAAATTCTAAAAATTGGTAAAAATTATTTTAACTCCTTTTCTTATTATTTCTACAATTATTTTCTAAAGTTGATGTATTTTTCCTATTTATTTTATTTTTTGAATATTTTTCCTATTTTTGCTAAATTAGGAGAAAAATTGTAAAAATGGAAAAAATTGAAAATTGATTATTACTGATTATTATGGGAAAAAATGGGGTGTTTACAGTTGCCCCTCTTTGTAGTAAAGTTTGCAAAACTTAACTACAAAGACAAGAAAAGACACCATTTTTGGCCTCTTGACTAAATGGATAACGTCTTTGTTTGGCTGGTTATCTGGAATTTGGTCTCTAGTAGGAAAATGCTCCATGAGCTAATAACCCCATGAGTATTTTGTGATGGTTGGTATTGCTTAGGAAATGGTCTTAAACAACCTAACAATCTAGAGTAATGTATCATCCCAAAAAGTGCTCTATGGGTTGACTAATTGGCGATAGGAAACATCTCGAGGATTGTTTAGGAGTGTGGAATTGTAAGTGGAATAGCTGATGATAGTAAGCGTTTTATCGGACTAGCAACCTTGAAGAGAAGATTGTCTTAAGAAGCGCTCTTATGAGCTGGCTACCTGTCAACAGAAGCGTCTAGCTAGACTAGTGACTGTTTGAAGAGAAATGTCATCAAAGAGTGCTCTTATGAGCTGACTAATCGGTTATCAACAAATTTGAAAAGTGCTCTCATGAGCTGACTAATTGATTGATTCAAAAATTGCTCCTTGGAGCTAACTAGTCAATAGATTCGAAGGTGCTCCTCTAAGCTAACTAATCGATAGATTCGAAAAGTGCTCCTATGAGCTAACTGATCAATGGGTTCGAAAAGCGCTCCTATGAGCTAACTAATCGATAGATCTAGAAGTGCTCTTCTGAGCTAACAAATCAATAGATTCGAAAAGTGCTCTTGTGAGCTAACTTCAAGAAAGAGAGTCTAGGAAAGTGCCCCTTTGCGGGCTAACTAATCTATAGCGAGAGGACATGCCTCAGAAGGTGCCCCTATAGGCTGACATTTTTGAAGGGATGTTTGGGAAAGTGCCCCATTGTAGGCTGACTAACCTATGGTGGGAAGCATCTTCTTAGATTCGCGACCTTGGGGAATAAATGTTTCCAAAGGCACCCTAACAAGTTGACCTTGAGAAGAGCTATCTAGGGAAGTGCCCCATTGTGGGCTGACTAACCTACGCATGGAGAAATATTTAGGGAAGTGCCCTATTGTGGGCTGACATTTTCAAGGGGATGTTTAGGCAAGTGCCTTATTGTGAGCTGACTAACCTATGCTTTTGAAAATGCTTCTACTGAATGACTTGAGAAAGGATGCGGATGATAGTTATTTATCCTAATATGCTTACCAATTTATCGTGGATAGCAACCAAACAACCGAACCTTCGTGCCGGTTTGCTTCTCCTTTGCTTATTCTTGCTTTAAAATAGGGCTGAAGATCTTGATGTGCTTCCTTTCTTGTGCGCATGGCTCTTTTGATGGTAGTGTTACCCTACTAATGCACCAGGTTTTAATGCTCAAAAGTAGGTACAATTATATCACAAAATTTATTGAGATTTATTATCATTTCAATGTTTATCATTCATTAGTGAAGTGATGGGTAACGTGTTATGTGTTTAGGCATGTTTACTTTAATAAGAATTGATTGGAATTATCGACCATTCAGATACATTAACTTTTCTTGTAAAAAAAAATGAAAACTAGACTCAATGAAATTCGTATTGAATATTGGCTTTCATAAACACTAGCAAAACTTCAATTCCCTTACCTAAGGATGGTACATCTTAACAGCATCCGCATTAATGGGGTCTCTCAATTCTAAACCATCCATTTAAGTTAATATTAGAGCACCTCTTAACAATACCTTCTTCACCACATATGGACCCTCATAGTTTGAGGTAAATTTCCCTTTGGAATCTTAAGTATTCGGGAGAACTTTCTTTAGCACCAGATCCCCTTCTGTGAAGCATCGAAGCCTCATTTTCTTGTTAAATGCTCGGGCCATCCTTTGTTAGTAACACTAGCCGTGACATAATGCAGTGAGTCTTTTTTCATCAATTAGATTCAACTAATCAAGCATCTTCTTTACCCAGTCTGATTCATTTAACTGCGTTTCTGATAGAATTCTGAATGTTGGTATTTCGGCCTCAACTGGCAAGACTGCCTCAGTGCCATATACCAATGAATATGGGGTAACTCCAGTAGATGTTCTAATTGAGGTCCTATAAGCCATGAGATCAAATGGCAACATCTCGTGCTAATCTTTGTAAGCGACTGTCATTTTTTCGATGATCTTTTTGATATTCTTGTTGGCTGCTTCTACTACCCCGTTCATCTGAGGTTGGTAGGGAGTTGAATTTCTATGGTTTATGTGGAATTGTTGACATCAATCTATCATCGATTTGTTCTTAAGATTGGTACCATTGTCAGTAATGATTGACTTGGGAACTCCATATCGAGCTATTATTTCCCTCTTCAAGAAACGGATTGTTACCCCTTTGGTGACATTGGCTTATGATGAAGCTTCCACCCACTTAGTGAAGTAATCAATTGCTACCAATATGAACTTATGGCCATTGGATGTTGTCGGAGTGATTGGGCCGATTATGTCAATTCCCCACATGGAGAAAGACTATGGTGGTGACAACGAATGCAACTCGTTGGGCGGAGCATTTATCCGGTTTGTGTACACTTGACACAAATGACAGTGCTTGACATATTTGATGCAATTTGATTCCATGGTTAACCAATAGTAACCCAACCTCATGATTTTTTGGGCCAACATGTAGCTGTTCATATGAGGTCCACATACCCCTTCATGCACTTCTTTCATCAGTTCACATGCCTCATATCTATCCACACATCTTAGCATGTTGGTATCAGGTGATCTTTTGTAAAGCACAGACCCACTTAATAAGAAATGACTTGCTAACCTTCTGAGCGTTTTTTAGTCATTTTTGCTAGCCATTTTCGGGTATTTGCCTTCTTGGAGAAAAGTTTTGATGTCATGATATCAAGGCTTATCATCTTGTGCTTTTTCAATTACCAAACAATAGGTGGGCTGATTTTCGATGTCTATTTTCAATGGTTGGACTTCGACTCCCCCTGTTATCTGAATTATAGATGCTAGTGTAGCGAGTACATCTGCAAACTAATTCTGAGTTCTTAGGATGTATGTGAAAGTGATTGCTTTGAATTCTTCTATTAGCTCTGTCAAATGTTGATGGTATGGTACTAATTTGGGGTCTTCAGTCTTATATTCCCCTCTTGTCAGTAGTATAATGAGTGATGAATCTCCGTACACTTCCAATTCATGGATTTCCATATGGAAAGCCATTTTGAGGCCAAGGATGCATGCCACATATTCCGCGATGTTATTAGTATATGGAAATGTAAGCCTTGTTGCTAAGGGGAATTGTGTTCCGTCTAGGGATATCAACACTACCCCGACCCCACAATCGAATACATTGGCAGCTCCATCAAAGAACATCTTCCACTTAGGGCTCCAGTCTGTCCTATAGTCTTCTACTGACGCACCTTCCACTATTAATATATTTTCATCAGGGAATTAGGCTGGTGGTTCTTGGGAATTTCCCTCGACAGGGTGTTCTACCAATTGGTCGGCTAAAGAATGCCCTTTCATCGAGTTTTGATTTATGTATGTGATATCAAACTCCGATAAGAGCATTTGTCATTTAGAGATTCTCTCTATCAAAATGGGTTTCTCTGCCAAGTACTTTAGAGGATCATATCTTGTCAGTAGCTCAATGTGATAGTAAAGGGTGTATTGCCTCAATCGATGCATGACTCAAATCAAAGTACAACAAGTCCTCTCTACTCCTGAATACCTCTGTTCCCCTTCTGTAAATTTCTTGCTTAGGTAATATATGGAACGCTCTCTTCCTTCTTCATCTTTTTGCCCCATTACGCATCCTATGGATTCAGGGAGTATCGTGAGGTATAAGAATAAGGGCTTCCTTTACTTTGGGACTATCAAGACTGAAGGTTTTATGAGATAGTCTTTGATCGTCCTGAATGCTTCTTCACATTCGTTATCCCATTCTATTGCGACATTCTTTTTAAACAGACGGAATAGTGGACGGCATTTATCTGTGAGCTGTGAGATAAAATGAGCTATGTAATTCAACCTTCCCAGCAAACCACTTACCTTTTTTATAGTACGTGGAGAAGGTAGCTCTAATATCGACTTTACTTTGTCAGGGTCGATTTTAATGCCTTATTGGCTTATGACGAATCCTAACAACTTACCCGTTGTGACCCCGAAAGTGCACTTCTTCGGATTTAACTTGAGCTTGAACTTTCTCACTCGCTTAAACAACTTTCTCAAGATATCTGTATGACTCTCTTCTTCTTTAGACTTGGCTATCTGATGAGATCCATGATGAGAGTCAAGCCGGAAGAAGGAATGTGGATCCTCTTGAAGTGCCGCCTGGACCGATCACAAAAAATCGAGCGAAACGACTCAAGGAAGCACTTAATGGGTTGATAAAGGATATCCATGAAGCCGGAAAGGATTGGAACAATCATGAAGTTGGAAGGGATTGGAATAACCATGGGAAGACCCTTACTCTTGTACAAGTCATACCGGATACGGGATGAAGAGGGCGTGTATTTTCAAGGCATGGCTATGTAGGAATCTCAAGGTTGCACAGAATCATACACGGCCAGACACACGGCTAAAAGGCACGGCCGTATATGGTGTCAAGAATTTCCACAGGAAGGTACACGACTAGAAGTACATGGTCGTGTATGTTGCCAGAATTTGCACAGAAAAGTACACAGCTAAAGTACACGGTCGTGTATCTCCCCACCGCCGGCCTTTTTGTGTTGTTTTGTTATTTTACGCACTTATTGAAGTGACGTCGTTTTGGACTTGTATTTTTACGAATTGTAACCCTAAAATAAAGCTCCTAGGTTTTAGAATAGAGTCATAACATACATCATACAACATTGAAAACACTTTTGAGAGATAATTCTTCTCTTAGTTTTTCAAGAACTAACCTAGAACTTATCGGATTTTATTTCCGTGGCGTTCATCCCGACTTATCAATCGATCTTTCATCCCGATTGTGGCGTCTTCACATTATACTAAGGTTCTTGTCTCGCTTATAGACAACGGGTCGCGGTTTCCACTTTAGGTGTTTGGCATATTAGGTATCGAGTTCCGAGCGTATTAGTATTAGGTTTCGTCACACGTTGGCGTGGTTCGTATCAGTTAGGAATCCAATCAAACCGATCTCGTATCAGTTTGGTATCAGAGCTTAGGTTTGTCAAAACATCAGTTCAGTTTGAGGAAGGTAACATCAAAGCCCTAACTCCAATCGTTCATATCCATTGTTAGCATTGAATTCCATAGTATTAATTGTCTATTGATAGTGTAGTATCTACTAGTCGATTGTTGCAAAAAAAAAAAAAAAAAAAAGAAAGAAAAGAGAAACGTGATCAAGAGCAACAACAAAGACAAAAAAAAAAAAAAAATTGGATAGAAAAAAAAGAGGAAAATTTACGAACCCTAGAGTTGTTTTGAATTCTACGGAAGAGAATTGGTGTAGTTTGGGTTAGTTCCAAGAGAATCGAGAAGAGGAATTGGCGAGTTGATATCATCATTATTTGTGAGAATACATGAGTGACTGTGTGATATCATCATTTGAGCGAAACACGTAAGGGAGTGTATCGTGAGGTTTAATCATATATATATTTGTGTTATTACTAATCTTTTTTGCAGGAACTATGTCGAGAAAACATTCTCTTGAAGGTGAGAGGGGAAGGTTTAATGCTAGGTTAGTGATTGAGGTGTTGAGGGATGAAATGAAGAGAATGTTTCAGGAGGGAATGGAATAAATTCATGAGACGGTAGAGCAGAGACTAGAGCAATCTACAAACGTCTTCCAAGGGCGTAAGAGGGAGAGTCGTTCTAGGAGAGTACAAAGGGGTGGAGATAAAATGTCGGATGATGACTTTGATGAGCCTTCTGTTGGGAGTTATAGAAGTTATAGTGGTCGGAATAGAGGAACTAGGGATTGGGAAGATAGAGGAGATAGGAATAGAGAGGATGATCAATTGAGTAGCAGCAAGATGAAGATTCCTCCTTTCCAAGGGAAGAATGATCCTGAGGCGTACTTAGATCAATAGTCGTCATGATTTTCTTTTTCATTTTTGTAAAAAGAGGAAAGGAAAAACCGGAGTTTCTAGATTCGGAGGCTAACCTATTAAGACCTTAATGTTACCACCCTAATCTCCTAAAATCTAAACCTTATCCAAAATGTCTTTTATTTATTTTTTTTGTTATCCTTTTATTGTGTTCTTGAATAAGTTATTTTAAGAAAATGCTTTTTATTTTTTTTAGGGTTGCCCCAAATGGGTGCCTACGTACTTGCTATTCAGGATCAAATAGGCTGTAATTCGCTTTTCCTGAAAAACTTTAATGTGTTGGTGATTTTTAATTATGAAATTTCTTTTAATTTATGTTTTTACCATTTTAGTATTTTTCTAAAAAAAAAATCTAAGCCTAAACTTGATAATTTGATTTTTTGAAAAAATAATAATTTTAAAGAAAAACCAATTTTAGATTTATTTAAGAAAATGATTTTTCTAAGTGATAAAAATTTCATTTCTCTATTTTTTCCAACCCATTTCTAATATTATAAATTTTTATTGATTTTTATTAATTTTTTTTAATTTTAATTGGATTTTATTAATTTTTGTTAATTTTTTTATAATTTTTATTGAAAACTTTTCTCCAATATTATTTATCTATACTAAACTAAAATCTAAATTTTACTATTTCTTCTAATATATATTTTTATCATTTTCTTTATATTTTTTTTATATTATATTTTTTATTAGTATAGTTATTATTTATTTTTACTCATCCTAAATTAAACCTTAAACAAAATACTAATCTAAATTCTAATATTTCTTTTCTATTATAAATGACAAGTAAATAAATAAAGAAATTCGAATAAAATAAAAAAAATAACTAAATAAACAAATCAAAAAATCAAAAAACACGACTTACTTGGATCCAGGTCGATGCGCGGGTCAGATCGAGTCGAAGCAGGTCGGGTCGGGTTGATTGGTCATGGCGGCTGGGAGTGCCCGTAGACGACGTTCCGGCGACCTTTCGAAGTGATTGAGGTGTCGTTTCTTAGGTTTTCGAGGGTGGGGAACTCAACCGTGGTGCTGGATTTCTCCAAAACCACCTCCTGGTGGCAGTTCGGTGCTTGATTGGTGGTCGCGGTTTAGAAACTCTAGCGAGGCTTCAATTTTCTCTCTTTTCCTCACTTTTGATATGTGATCATGCTTGCTACGTTTGCCCTCTATTTATAGAAGTCGGAAGACTCCCCTGGATAAGCTCAAATCTTTGATTCGAAGAAATCTAAATTTTTCTATTTTTTGGATTCGATTTTATCCAACAGATTAGATGCCGATTTGTTGTAATCTTGTGATTTATCTGGATAATTCAGTTTTAGATTGATCGAAATCCAAAAAGATTTAAAGAAATCCAGCATTTTCGACCTCATTGGACTTCTGCTGGATTTTTCTCCGGCTAGGCTCGAGGAAGAAGACGATCACGTGCAAGGCACGTGTTTTCTCTCAGCCAATCGCATGCTGCCACGTGGCAGCTCCAAGGGAAAAGAAAGAAAAAATTTTCCGAGCGCATGTGGGGAATTTGAACTCCTGACCTCAGTCCTCTCTCACACTTTCTAGGCGCACACACAAGCCAGCTGAGCTGGCCCAAAATCTTTGTTTTATTCATTACGCAAATTGTATATATGGCTTGTATTTTTTTATAATTTTTTATTATTTTGAAATTCTATAAATTGGTAAAAATTATTTAACTCTTTTTGTTATTATTTCTACAATTATTTTCCAAAATTGATGTACTTTTCCTATTTATTTTATTTTTTGAATATTTTTCCTATTTTTGCTAAATTAAGAGAAAATTTGTAAAAATGGAAAAACATTGAAAATTGATTATTATTGATTATTAGGGGAAAAAGTGGTGTGTTTACAGCTGCCCCTCTTTGTAGTAAAGTTTACAAAACTTAACTACAAAGACAAGAAAAGACACCATTTTTGGCCTCCTGACTAAATGGATAACGCCTTGGTTTGGCTGGTTATCTGGAATTTGGTCTCTAGTAGGAAAATGCTCCATGAGCTAATAACCTCACGAGTATTTTGTGACGGTTGGTATTGCTTAGGAAATAGTCTTAAACAACCTGACAATCTAGAGTAATGTATCATCCCAAAAAGTGCTCTATGAGCTGACTAATTGGCGATAGGAAACATCTCGAGGATTGTTAATACGAACCACGCCCACGTGTGACGAAACCTAATACCAATATGTTCAGAATTGCAACCCAAGATGCCAAAACAATCAAGTGGAACTACGACCCGTTGCCTATAGGTGAGGCAAGAACCTTGGTATATTCTGTTAACGCCATAATTGGGATAAAAGACCGATTGATAAGTCAGGATGAACGCCATGGAAGAAATCCAATAAGTCCAAGAGAAGTTCTTTAGAGAACAAAGAGAGGAATTCTCTCAAAGTATGTTATTCAATGTTGTATGTGTGTTCTATGTTCTGTTTTCCAACCCTAGCAGCTTATATTAGGGTTTACAACTCGTAATAACAAAATCCTAAAACGACATAACATCATAAAGTCGCGGAAAAATAACAAACAGGAAATGAAAGCTGGCGGCATAGGAGCCGGCGTAGTAGCCGGCGTAGGATGTACGTCGGGTATATAAGCCGGTGGCGTAGTAAGTCGGCGTAGTCCCTCTGTCGCGTACGAATGGCAACGTCAGTTCAAGGCCGGTAGTGTTTAAGCCAGTGTTGTCAAGGCTGCCAGCTTTGACCTCCTATGCTTTGATCTCCTTGAATGACTTGCACAAATGCAAGTTCATTCTCATGGTTGCTCCAATCCTTTCCGGCTTCTTGGACATCCTTTATCAACCTATTAAGTGCTTCCTTGAATCGTTTCGCTCAAGTTCTTGTGATCGGTCTAGGTGGCACTTCAAGAGGATCCACATTCCACCTTCTAGCTTGGCTCCCATCATGGCTCTCATCATTCCCCTCCTCTTGAAAAGGATTTGTCCTTAAATCGTCGCCTACATCAAAAGGACTCAAATCAGTAACATTAAAAGTAGCACTTACTTGATACTCACCTGGCAAATCTATCTTGTAGGCATTATCATTGATGTACTCAAGAATTTTGAAATGGTCCATCACCTCTAAGAAGTAATTTAGATTGACGCTACATAGGAAACCGCTCTTTGCGTATGTGAACCTAAACCCAGTCTCCAGGTTCAAAAACAGCTTGTCGACGACCCTTGTTGGCTTATTTCACATATCGCTCTGTTCTTCACTCAATGTTTAGCCTTGCCTTCTCAAGGATCTATTTAACAAATTCTGCTTTCTTCTTACCATCTAGATTAACATACTCAGAAATAGGCAGAGGTGATAAATCCAAAGGAGTTAGTGGATTAAAACCATACACAATTTCAAAAGGAGTAAACTTAGTAGCAGAATGCATTGTGCGATTATAAGCAAATTCAACATGTAGCAAACAATCCTCCTAACTTTTAATGTTCTTTTTAATGACAGCCCTTAACAAAGTAGATAAAGTTCAATTTACTACCTCAGTTTGACCATCAGTCTATGGATGACAAGTAGCAGAAAACAATAACTTAGTTCCTAATTTAGCCTATAGGGTCTTCTAGAAGTAGCTCAAGAACTTAGCATATCGATTCGATATGATTGTTCTAGGCATACCATGCAATCTCACAACTTCCCTAAAGAACAAATTAGCAATATTGCAAGCATCATCTGTTTTATGGCAAGGAATGAAATGTGCCATCTTAGAAAATCTATCAACGACTACAAAAATAGAGTCTCGACCATACCTAGACCTGGGTAATCCTAACACAAAATCCATGGAAATATCTACCCAAGGCTCATGAGGAATGGGAAGTGGGGTATAAAGTCCATGAGATTGGACTCTAGATTTTACTTGCTTACAAGTGACACATTGCTCACAAATCCTGTCAACGTCTTGTTTCATGTGAGGCCAATAGAAGTATTCCTGCAAAACCCCTAAGGTTTTAGCTACTCCAAAATGCCCCATTAAACCTCCTCCATGAGACTCCCTCACTAATAATTCTCTTAAAGAACAATTTGGAATGAAAAGTTTATTCTCCCTAAACAAGAATCCTTCATGCTTATAAAATTTACCATGACCACTCTTCTCACAATGCACATACTCTTCACAAAAATCTTGATCAGCAGCATACAATTCTTTAATATGCTCAAAACCAAGCAATCTAGAACTAAGAGTAGAGATAAGAGCATACCTTCTAGAAAGTGCATCTGCAACAACATTTTCTTTACTTTGCTTGTAGTGGATGACATAGGGAAATGTTTCAATAAACTCCACCCAACAAGCATGTCTTTTGTTTAGCTTATGTTGTCCCTTCAAGTACTTTAAGGATTCATGATCAGTGTGGATCACGAACTCTTTTGGCCAAAGATAGTGTTGCCAAGTCTCCAGCGCTCGAACCAATGCATATAACTCCTTATCATAAGTAGGGTAGTTCAAATTGGTCTTCTCTCCTGCATGAGCACTGCTCCAATACCTATTCCTAAAGCATCACATTCAATTTCAAAAGTTTTAGAGAAATCAGGTAAGGCAAGTAATGGCGCATGAGTCAACTTATTTTTAAGCATCTGAAAGGCCTTCTCTTGTTGCTCTCCCCATCTGAACCCCACGTTCTTCTTGATTACTTCAATAAGTGGTGCTACAATGGTGTTGAAATCCTTCACAAACCTCCTGTAAAAGCTCGCTAGTCCATGGAAACTCCGCACATTACTTACATTAGTTGGACTAGGCCATTCTTGGATCGCATGAATCTTCTCTTCATTAACCTGTATTTCCTGTGCACTAACAATAAAACCAAGAAACACAAGTTTGTCTGTGCAAAAAGTGCACTTTTTGAGGTTTGCATATAATTGCTCCTTTCGAGTTGTGAGATAAAACGAGCTATGTAATTTAACCTTCCCAGCAAACCACTTACCTCTTTGACAGTACGTGGAGAAGGTAGCTCTAATATGGACTTTACTTTGTCAAGGTCGATTTTAATGCCTTCTTGGCTTATGATGAACCCTAACAACTTGCTTGTTATGACCCCGAAAATGCACTTCTCTAGATTTAACTTGAGCTAGAACTTTCTCAATCGCTTAAACAAATTTCTCACGGTATCTGTATGGCTCTCTTCTTCTTTAGACTTAGCTATCATATCGTCGACGTATACTTCGACTTCTCGATGAATCATATCATGAAGTATTGTGACCATGGCTCTCTAATATGTTGCCCTGGCGTTTTTCAAACCGAAAGGCATGACTTTATAATAGAATGTCCCCCATGTTGTGATGAAAGTCGTCTTAGTTTTATCTTCTTCGGCCATTTTTATCTAGTTATATCCTGAGAAACTGTCCATAAATGAGAAAAGATAGTTTCCTGCAGTATTGTCTACCAGTACATCGATGTGAGGTAGGTGGAAGTTATCCTTTGGCATAGCTTGGTTTTAGTCCCGGGAGTCTATGCATACATGTACTTTTTCATTCTTTTTTAAAACAGAGACTATATTCGCTACCCATTTTGGGTAGTCAGATACTTCAATGAACCCTACTTCTAGCAGTTTCTTGACTTCCTCTTTAATCTTTAGTAAGATGTCAAGCCTAAATCTTCTCAATTTCTGTTTTTTAGGTTTGACATCTTCCCTTGTGAGAAGCCTGTGAACTACTATTGATTGGTCTAATCCTGGCATGTCGCCATATGACCAAGCGAACACATTTGCATACTCAGTTAATAGCTCGGTCATCTCACGTTTTTGCTCGGCACTTAAACTGGTCCCAATCTTGAGGTTTTAGGTTTCCCAATACTTCCTAGATTTAGTATCTCCACCGGCTCGTCAATTGAAATTCTGCCTTGTTCATGTTTTTGCCAATTTTCTTGTATTGTTTCGTGGTCAAGGACATCGCCTCTAACAGTTGACCCAGCAGTGTTGGAAACGATATCAGTGTTTTCATTTTTTACCTGCGTGAAATGTCCCTGACGTTCGATGGTAGGAAATCTGGGTGAAGTGAAACGAAAGCAGATATATATAAGCAAGACAAATTATAGTTTATTGAATTATGTAAAGAAGTCTCAATAAAAATTGTTTAACAATTGTTCCCTACCCTTGAGCTGACCTAATGCTATCAATAGGATAACAGAACCAATTATTGAGAGCTGGATGCTGTTTGGACGTGCGAAGGGTCGGACTCCCATTGCTGACGTTAGTTTCACTTATCCTTGGCTCTTGAATGGTAGTTGCTTGTTTGAATGATTGTTAGAGGGGTGGAATGCACATCTGGGTATTACTTGGCTTCTCTTCCTGCCTCTGACACCTCTAGCTTATGCTTCTTCTTGGGTTGTAGGAACGTACCTTAGTCCAAACGTCCTTTGCTGCCCCTCCTTAAACTGATGGCCTTCCTTGCTAGTTACCACATTCACCTCGTTGAATATCTGGAGACCAAGGTCTTCGGAACCATCCTCCCCAATGTAAGGTATGGCAGTTTCTTTGTAGATGGCATAGTCTTGCTTACCTAGTACGGTGACGATCTATCCATTTGCGATGAATTTGACTTTCTGATGGAGGCTTGAGAGTATGGCTCCAGCGGTATGTATCTAAGGCCTTCCCAAAAGTAGGTTGAAAGATCTTAGGATATCGAGGACTTAGAAGGAGATGTAGAACACTTGTGGGCCAATCTTTACCGGCAAGCTTATTTCCCCTACTTTGTCTCTCTTTGACCCATCAAAAGCCCTGACCACCATCGAGCATGGTTTAATATTGCTTGGATCGACCCCCAATAAGTCGAGGGTAGCCAATGGACAAACATTGAGAGAAGACCCCGTTGTCGATGAGTATTCGGGAGACGATCGTGTCATCGAATTTCTCCACTATGAATAGAGCTTTTGTATGTTGGTCCCCATCTTCTCCTAGCTCTTCGGGGGAGAAAGATATCGAGTCCATGGTGAAGATAGAATCTGCCACATGACTTAATTTTTTTGTAGCGATGCCTTCTGGTACCCTAATATGTTTGAGCACTTTGAAGAGTGCTTCCCTGTGGGGCTCAGAGGTTGTAAGAAGGCCTATAAGTGATATTTGGGTTGGAACCTTGTTTAGTTGTTCCATGATCTTGTATTCACTCGCCTTGACCATTTTTGTAAATGCAGCGAGCCCCTCTTCTTCTTCTCTTCCTATCTCCATGTTGGGCTCCTTAGTTGAGATTTTATATTTCGGGTCATAAACTCTCCCAGAGCGGGTAATTCCTCCTACCATAGGGGGTGGTTCTTGATCAAGGGTCTAATAGTCAAACAATGCGGCCTTATACCTCTTTGCGAGTATTAGGACATTGAACACATACCTCTTTTTTGGAGTTTGTATCTCGGTTGACTGTCCTCCATGGAACTTTATGACCATTGGCTTTTAGTTTGACTTTATCATGTTTATGAACTTCTCCCCTTCTTTTGGCGAGTGGTCTTCTTTCTCAAATTTAGGCCCCCATCCACTAGGCGGCCCATACTCAGTTGGGGTGTAAGAATAATTTACCAAGTACTTGAATCTCCCATTCAATTTGCCTAAGGTACCGACTGTTGGGTCTCCAGCTAACCATCTCTTTTTGATATGTGATTTGGGGGTTTTCTTTGGAGTTAGGCAGGAATGACTTTTCTGCTAGTCTATTGCCTTTTGCTTTGAGGATTCTTTGAGACCTGACTCTTTAGATGTGATCATATTGACGATGGGCTTATGGTTGGGTAGTGGATTGGTGTTGACATTGGGTGTCGGGGTGCTAACAAAGTCCAGCTACACAATCTCAGCATCAATCAGATCCTGGATTTTGTTTCGGAGCCTCCAGCATTTGTCTGTAGAATGCCCCTCCAGGACCATATGATAGTCACATTTGAGGCTTGAGTCGAAATTCCTAGGCTTGTATCGATCATTCAGGATCTTGAAGCTAATCAAATTATCCACCCGCAGCCGAGTGAAGACCTGGCTGAGTGGGATCGGAATTGGAGTGAACTGTCTTAGGACTCTGGTGGCTTAGGTGTGATTTGTCTTGGACTGCTGGACTAAGGCATTCGTAGTCTGGAATGTCACACGAGTCCTAACCTTATCTGCTTTACTGGAGTTGACTGTGCTGATGGTAGACTCCTTGGCTTTGTTACCTCCCAAAGGCCTTTGTGATGATGTGACCCTAAGAGGCTCCATTGTTTGGAGTCTGCCTGTTATGATGGCATTTTCAATCCAGCACCCTGTTGCCACTACCTCTACAAAACTGGATGACGTCTGGCCCAACAGATGTGAGAAGTAAGTCTTATCGAGAGTGTTGACAAATATGAATGTCAGCTCTTTTTTAGTAATCAGAGTTGCTACCCTAGTAGCTTGATCTCTCCATCGCTGGGCATACTCCTTGAAAGACTCAGCGTGTCTCTTCCAAAGATTTCCCAGGTCGATTACTGAGGGGGCGACTTCGATGTTGAACTTATATTGGTCATAGAATGCCTGAGCAAGCCTTTCCCAACTATTGACCTGATTTAAATCCAGGTGGGCATACCAGACTAGGGCAGGGCTTGTAAGGCTATCTTGGAAGGTCTGGACCATAAGTTGGTCATATTGAGCGTATTTGCTCATCTTCCAAACGTACAGCCTTGTGTGCATCTTGGGGCATCAAGTTCTATCATACTTTTCAAATTTTGGGGTCTTAAATTTATCGGGGTATACCTCCTCCCCATATGTTGGCAAGCTAGTGATCCCCACCTGTTCGAAACTGTTAGGCTCCTCTATTGTTTTCATCTTGTCAGCTAGTTGTTAGAAGAGTCTCCTTTCCATCTCTTTTTGTCTATCCTCTATTTCCCTCTTCAGGTCATCAGAGGTCGGACCCTAGTTGGCTCTCATTTCATACTCAAAAGCTGGGTTGAGGTAAGAATTGATCTCTTCATATTCTGGAGGCTGACCCTCTACTGCTTTCCCTTTTCTGGCCCCTAAGTGTTCTTCTTGAGTCGACTAGGTGGTGCGAAGGAGGCCAATGCTTTCAGTCAGAAGCTGGACTTATGCAGCTAGCTGCTGTACCGTTTGTTCCAGGGATACGATCCTAGGGTTTAAAGCAGCATCAGCACTTGTGTTGTTGCGGTTGTCACCACTGTTTGCCATTTTAGTTCTTGAACGTTTGTAGATTGAGCTTTTGGGAGGGTTTGGTTGTTTGGGAGCTATTTTTGATACCTGACGCGCATTTTTCTTAGTATGATGTATGCATGAAAATGTGATGCATGTGTCACACGGATGCTAAAATAAAGGGGCCAACAATCGATTAATGATATAATATTGAAACTTTATTTTTATTAATACTGGAAACTTAGAGTTCGATACTTGAAAAAAATGAAAAATTACAATAGGGATCTATTTCCTAGTTCTCTTGGTTTTTTGCTGTTGCACAGGTGCCGGTTTCCTAATGATGATAGCTTCTAACTCATCCATCCGTTTGTAATATCCGTTACAGTTTGCTAAGGCTTTGTTGATTACTGTTTTGTGGATACCCAGAAGTCTGCCGAAGATACCGGCCGACCCGGTCTCAAGATCTGGTACATACACTTCGTTGGTTAGTGCTGGAGCCTGTAGAAGTTGGGTGTACTCTTCCAATGTGGGACTGATCTCATGTGGCCCAATGAAGAAAGCCGCGGGCTCTATTTCCCATAGATGGAGCATGGCCAGTACCAAGGGTAAGTTCATCTCCATCTCCATTAGTGAGAGGATAGGCCCTATTTTCTACTGAATGAAGGCCTGCTCTTCTAGGTTGTATAGAGTGAACCAGTGGTCCAACACCAATTTTGGGTCTAGAGATTTGCATACTCGGATCTCTTTGTGGAGGAGGCGATCGATGGTGGAACTAGCCGTCTATTACAAACGAAAATTTCTAATTACAAAAAAGGACTATGTTACAATGATAGCATTACAGGGAAGTGTATCTAAACTCCATGAACAAAATAAAAGTATTATATCATCAATCAGTTGTCAGCCCATGACGTCGTGTATGCAGATAGGTAGGTTCTAACAGGTCCCCAAGTTCTATAGCCTCCCGCATTCTCGGAGAAATGGATCTTAGGCCATATCGAAGCATTGGGTGGGGTAGCCTAATCAGTCCCGAACAGTGTTCATATCACTTTGCTCGAAACCTACACAATGGCCCCTCGTCTTAGGGTCCTAAGACGGTCCGCGTTTGACCGTATCTACTCACATGGTTACATGCATGCGGACTTGAAAGTAAATAACTGCTTAAAGGTAAATAACTGAATCCCAAACTTAAGCAAATCCCTGAAAAGTTAGCAATGGTGTAACAAACCAAAAAGACATTTCTTGAAAAAGTGATTTAAGGAGATTCAGGTGGCTAGCCTACTAGAGAAACTTCCCTAATGGAGTCGCCATCCTATTGAGTCTAATTTTTTTATTTTCCATTCCTAATCCGAGCTATACTAGACCCTATGCTCATCTAATTTAGACCCTCGACTTGAGTTAGGAACTTTATTTTGTTTTGGAGTCGCCACCCAACTGTGGTTGGGAAAAATTGAATTAGGACTAATTAAGCAGATTAATCCTAATTTAGACCACTAGTCATCGTGATTTCCTTTTTCATTTTTGTGAAAAGAGGAAAGGGAAAATCAGAGTTTCTGGATTCAGAGGCTAACCTATAAAAACCCTAAGTTTACCACCCTAATCTCCTAAAATCTAAACCTTATCCAAAATGTCTTTTATTTATTTTTTGTTATCCTTTTATTGTGTTCTTGAATAAGTTATTCTAAGAAAATGATTTTTTATTTTTTTTAAGGTTGCCTCAAATGGGTGCCTCTATGCTTGCTATTTAGGATCAAACGGGCCGTAGTTCGCTTTTCTTGAAAAACTTTAATGTTTTGGTGATTTTTAATTATGAAATTTCTTTTGATTTATGTTTTTACCATTTTAGTATTTTTCTAAAAAAAAATGTAAGCCTAAATTTGATAATTTGATTTTTTGAAAAAATAATAATTTCAAGGAAAAACCAATTTTGGATTTATTTAAGAAAATGATTTTTTTAAGTGATAAAAATTTCATTTCTCTATTCTTCCAACTTATTTCTAATATTATAAATTTTTATTGATTTTTACTAATTTTTATTGATTTTTATAATTTTTATTGATTTTTATTAATTTTTGTTAATTTTTTTATAATTTTTATTGAAAACGTTTCTCCTATATTATTTATTTATACTAAACTAAAATCTAAATTTTACTATTTCTTCTAATATATATTTTCATCATTTTCTTTATATATTTTCTTTATATTTTATTATTTATTATTATAATTATTATTTATTTTTACTCATCCTAAATTAAACCCTAAAAAGGAACTAATCTAAATTCCAATATTTCTTTTCTATTATAAATGACAAGTAAATAAATAAAGAAATTTGAATAAAATAAATAAAATAAGTAAATAAACAAACAAAAAAAATCGGAAAATCCGACTTACCTAGATCCGGGTCGATGTGCGGGTCGGGTTGGATCAAGTCGAAGCGGGTTGGGTCGGGTCAATCGGTCATGGCGGTTGGGAGTGCCCGTTGACGGTGTTCTGGCAGCCTTTCAAAGTGATTGAGGTGTCGTTTCCTAGGTTTTTAGGGGTAGGGAACTCAACCGTAGCGGTGGATTTCTCCAAACACGCCTCCTAGTGGTAGCTCGGTGCTTGATCAATGGTCGCAGCTTGGAAACTCCGACGAGGCTTCGATTTTCTCTCTTTTCCTCACTTTTGATCCGTGATCATGCTTTGTGCCTTTGCCCTCTATTTATAGAAGTCGAAAGACTCCCTTAGATAAGCTCAAATCTTTGATTCGAAGAAATCCGAATTTTTCCGTTTTTTGGATTCGATTTTATCCAACAGATTAGACGCCGATTTGTTGTAATCTTATGATTTATCTAGATAATTAGGTTTTAGATTGATTGAAATTCAAAAAGATTTGAAGAAATCCAGCATTTTTGACCTCGTCAGACTTCTGCCGGATTTTTCTCTGACTAGGCTCGAGGAAGAAGACGATCTTGTGCGAGGCACGTGTTTTCTCTCGGCCAATCCCATGCTGCCACATGGCAGCTTCAGGGGAAAAGAAAGAAAAAAATTTCCGAGCGCACGTGGGGGGATTCGAACTCTTGACCTTAGTCCTCTTGCACACGTTCCAGGCGCACACACGAGCCAGTTAAGCTGGCCCAAATCTCAGTTTTATTCATTACGCAAATTGTATGTGGCTTATATTTTTTTATAAGTTTTTATTATTTTGAAATTCTAAAAATCGGTAAAAATTGTTTAACTCCTTTTCTTATTATTTCTACAATTATTTTCCAAAATTGATGTATTTTTTCCATTTATTTTATTTTTTGAATATTTTTCCTATTTTTGCTAAATTAGGAGAAAAATTGTAAAAATGGAAAAAATTGAAAATTGATTATTATTGATTATTAGGGGCAAAAATGGGGTGTCTACAACATCTTTTATTATTATTTCTAACTTTATTTTCCAAAATTGGTATATTATTCCTATATATTTTATTTTTTGTCATTATTTTTTCCTTTATTTATAAAAAATAGAAGAAAATTTGAAAACAAAATGAAAAATGAAAATGAAACATTATTTGTGATTAGAAGGAAAAATTCGGGTGTTTACAAATATAAATTACAAAAACATTATCTTTGTTTTTGTTCTTTTACAAAGAGGTAAGTTAAGTTAATTTTTTAACAAATAGGTGATTCTTATATAGAGAGAGGCACACATATGGGCATCTTATTGGTGAAAAATAGTTAATATAATAAAAAAATAATATAAAAAAAATTTGAACCTACAAATCCTACAAATCAATGGATCTAAAAGTTGTCGCCTTAATCTTTTTCTCTTGAAAGTGAATTTTCCATTATTATATGCATAAAAGTCTATATGTGTGGATGAAAAATAGCGAGGCCAAGTCATTTACAACTCTATCCTTATCCATTGAAAGTCATTTCCAATTTGCTATATTAATTTGGCCATGTCAATTTGCTATTTCAGTTTGGGCTCTCATATTATTAAAGAAAAAAAAATTGGCCTTCTTCAAAATTTTGATAATAAAATTTTTGTGACATAAGTGCATTGTTCATCTACAAAAAACAATGCTCCTATATCATCTTATTTTTTACCTATAGATTATAAAATCTTATAAATTATTAAACTACTAAAAATTTAATAAATCAATGCAAAATATACCTTATTTCTCATGAAAGTGAGTCTTCTAAGAAAAATCCTGGCCGTTGTTGACGATTCCATTAATCACACTAAAGTTGGTATGTGTATGGAAAATGCTTGACGTGCTTCACATATAGAGCTTGATCTGAGTCACCTGTCCAAAGCAAGGCAAAGTTAAATCGTATGAAACTCTACTATTGTCCATTTGATTTTTTGTATTTTCTTTTGGACCACAAAATGAATCATCAACCTATAATTCCATTTGCTAGTTTATAAGTTAAAGAAGCTGATTTTTTTGCATCTTTATGACATTTCAAATTTTGATGGTTCAAAGATGGATCCTCCAAGTTTAGAAAAAAATAATTACGAAAATCTTTTGAAAAAACAAGTAATTATATATATATATATATATATATATATATATATTAAGAGTAATTATTAGTAAAATATAGTGTATAATTTAGTAGTAAGATATAAAGGTTTCAACAATGAAGGTCATGGGATCAATTTTCATAATAGTCATTTTAATTTTTTTCAAGTAGAATTTATTTTTTTTATTAAAGTCATGCAAATGAGCTAAACAAGTTAACCCACTCTAAACTACATTAGTTTATAGGTTAAGTGGGCTAGCTTGTTTTAGCTCACTTCCATCAACAATTAGAGATACAAGGAATAATTCATAAGGATTAAAAGCAAGAGTTAATGATGAATTGATGATATTTGGCCAAACCATTAATCCAATCATATAATTCAATTTTTTGTTTTTCATATTAATGCTTCATTTCATATTGTTCATGAATTTATTTATTTAGATATGTATTTTATTGAATCATATTTCATATTTCTATTAGTGTAGGTTTGATCAAACTTTCCTTTATTTGAGTATATGATTTAGTTTAATTTAATATTTCATATACATTAACTAAAATGTAAATAATATTAATAAAATTAAATGATCCAATTTAACAAGATCCAATTTTAATTCGACCCTTCAATTCTTAATCTCTAACACTGTTTAAGTCAAAACCAGGTCCAATTTTAATTACCTTGAAAAAAGCCATAACAAAAGTTGTGAGCAAGGCAATAAAACCCATGAAAAATCGGAAAGCACAAAAAAAAAAAAAATCATATTAAAGGATGAAATGGAATTTAAAATCCTCAAACAAATTAATCTTAAAGCGTGCTTCTCTCTCGAATATTTATCTCATTCATCATTTTACCATCTAGGTTGCTGAAAAGTAACAATAAAAATGAATAAATAAATAATAAAAATAACTTTTTTTTCTTGGCTCTAGGATGCTCCATTATATGGTACTCACAAAAACAAAAAAAAAAAACATAAAATGACGTGCATCTTATTTTCAAAGAACATCCTTTTAGACACAATCTTTTCTATTTTTTGTTAGGCCTTATAATTTGCTATCCCAATTTAAGCCCTCATGGAATGGAAAAAGAAAATAAAATAAAATAAAACTTGGTTTTCTTCAATATATTGACAGGAAAATTTTCGTAACATAGGTGCATTGCATCTAAGCAAGATTTATGTAGTCTTAATCGTTATGGATTCTAAAATCTCATAAAGTCATGCGTTCATGGAAAATGATATTTTTTAAAGAAAATTCGCCTGATGAGTGACAGGCTTCACCAAAAGACTCTAGTCTTGGTTGTATGAAAAAAAAAAAAAAAAACAAGCTAAGTCATTTATAACTTTACCCTTGCCCATTTGATTTTTCATGTTTTCTTCTGATCCACGAGATGAATGATCAGTCATCAGCCTATGATTCCATCTGCAAATGTAATATTGTGTATGTCGAGTTTAATTTTAAAATTTTATATTATTTCCCTAATTCGATTTATATTAGATCTTATGCTTATCTAATATAAACCCATGATTTGAATTAGGAATTTTATTATTTATTTGGAGAGTTGGAAAAAATTATTGAATTAAAATTAATTGAGCGGATTAATTCTAATATAGACAACTAGTAAACGAGATCTTCTCTTTTTATTCTTATGAAAGAAAAAGAAGAAAGAAAAACAAAAAATTCTCAACTCGGGAGGCTATCATATTAAAATCTTAAAGTTGTTACCTTATCCTTTTGAAACTTGAGTTATGTTATGATATCTTTTTTTTTTTTTTTTTGTAAAAAAGAAGATATTAGAAAAAATGATATAATAATTACATTAATAATGATTTGGAAAATGATTTTTTTTATTCTTTTTAGAGTTTCCCTATAAGGGTTCCTATGTATTGACTAATCGGGATCAAACAAGCCATAGTTCGATTTTCATAAAACTTTAGTGGATTGTTTTGATTTTAATTATAAAGTCATGCTAGGTTTACGTTTATTATTATTTTAAAAAAATTTCAAAAAAATCTAAGCCTAAACTTCATTATCTTTTTTTTTTTTTTAAAAAAAAATTAAGACCTCTAATTTAAAAAAAAAAATCAATTACATTTTTTTTTTGAAAAGAAGTTTTCTAAGTGATAAAAATATTTATCATTTTCATTAATTAATTAATTTTAATTTTTTTATTTTACCATCAACTTTTATTTATTTTTATTATTTTTTTATTAATTATCCATAGACATATATATTTATTTATTAAAACTCCAAACCTAATTCTAATTAACATATTCCAAAAAAAAAAAAACATTTCTTCTTTTTTTATATATTTTTCTTTTCACACATCGTCTAATAATAATAAATAAGTAAATGAATAAATAAAGAAAATCCAGCTAACCTGGACATGGGTTACGGTTCGCTAGTCGAATCACGGTGGCTGGAAGCTCCTCATCGGCAGCTTTCCAAAGGTCTTTTGCATCAATTAATGGGTGCTTCTAAGCTTCCCAAAGGTGGAGAATCCTATGGTGGTGGAGTTTTTTCTTGGAAACCACTCCAAGTGATGGTTCGAATGGCGACGGTATATCTAGAGAGAGACAAAGAGAGAGCTTCAGTGGGTTTTTTCTTCTTCTTTTTCATGTGTTTCGCCTTCCCTTTTCTTACTTCTGGTTCCCTCTTGCTCTCCCCGGCCTCCCCTCTGACCTCTATTTATAAATGTTGAAGGTCAGATTTAGATGAACACGGATCTCAACTGTGATGGGGATTTTTTTTTATCTTCAAAACATGATGTAAATCCCTCAAATTAGAGTCGTTTTTGGGATTTATCTCATTTGTTTTTGTGATAAATCCAAAAAAAAAATCAGTTTAGACTTGCCTGGATTTGCTCCGCTTTCTCCTCGCTTGTTTTTCTTTTTTGCCAGTCAAAGGGAGGAAGAAGATGACCATGCATCTGGCGAGTGCTCATGCCAGCCAATCTAATGCTGCCATGTGGTAGTTGAGGGAAAGAATAACAAAATGGCACAAAGTGTCTTTGCCCGAATTCGAACTCGTGATCATACCCCTTCCCCATGTGCACATGCCAACGCACGAGCTAGCTGAGTTGGCCTAAATCTTGATTTTATTTAACATGCAAATTGTATATACATGTAGCATTTTTTTATTAATTTTATATTACTTTGAAATTCTAAAAATTTATAAAAATTCCTTAACATCTTTTATTATTATTTCTAACTTCATTTTCCAAAACTGGTATATTATTCCTATTTATGTTATTTTTTGTCATTATTTTTTCCTTCATTTCTAAAAAATAGAAGAAAAATTGAAAAAAAATGAAAAATGAAACATTAGTTGTGATTAGAAGGCAAAATTGGGGTGTTTACAGTGTAATTTACGAAAACATTATCTTTGGTTTTGTTCTTTTACAAAGAGGTAAGTTAAGTTAATTTTTTTAACAAATAAGTGATTCTTATATAGAGAGAGACACACATATGGGCATCTTATTGGTGAAAAATAGTTAATATAATAAAAAATAATATAAAATAAATTTGAACCATAAAACTTAAAAAAAAAAATGCAAAAAACTGGGAAAAAATTAGAAGGCCTTTTCTAACTACCCTAAGGCTAGTAGGTGGTCGAAAATGGCCAAAATGCCATATGAATCGCAACCTACACATAGTGGTAACCGCCTACCACCCTTAAAATAAAAAGAAAAAAAAAGAGTGAAAACTCGTCATTTTTTTTTTTTAAAAAAATAATAATAATAAGCATAGCGAGCGTCTTAGGTTGGTAGGTGGTCACATACTACCGTGTGTGAGTCGTAAGATGCACCTACAATAGCGGGTTGTAACCTATATGGCATGTTATATTCATGAAATTCATCACTTAAAGTACTTTTAAATCCATAAACTTGCACTCCATTCATTAAATCATCATCTTTTAACATTAGATTTCAAATGAAATTCAAAATCCAATTTACTCCCTAAAATGGCAGTTGATGCGAACCCTAGGTATATTAAACCTAGAACCCGATGATCGTGATTTGAAATCGGATCCCCAAGAATCGTCTTGAACAAGTGATGAACGGAACTAGACCCCAACCACACCTGTTGATTGAAACCTAAGTTATCAGGATGATTTCCCCAAGCGTTTAGATTGAAGAAATCGAAAGAGTTCTTTTGCGAAGAACAAAGAGAGAGAAAACCCTCAAAATATGTATTCAAATCTGTCAAAATTCGTAACCCTAGCGTTTTTTACAAAAGGGTATTTATACTTCCTCGTACAAAGTCTTGAAAGGAAAATACGCGGAACGAAAATAAAAAGATACGCGTAGTACACGGCCGTGTCTCCGAGCCGTGTATGACACTGGGTAGGCGACAAACAAGATACACGGTCGCATACACGACCCGTGTCTCCAAGCCGTGTATGACACTGGGCAGACGACAAACAAGTTACACAGTCGCATACTTGACCCGTGTCTCCGAGCCGTGTATAACACTGTGTATGTGACAAGCACGATACACGGTTTCATACACGACCGTGCCTTTTGGCCATGTACTCTTCTGTGAGAATTTTGCTGAGACACACGGTTGTGCCGCTGGCTGTGCTGTTGGGCCGTGTAAAGATACACGGTCGTGATGCACGCCCGTGTGTGGAGGCCGTGTATGATCCCTTGGATTCCTTAGTAAAGCTCGGTTCCCTCTCTTGCAGCTCCATCACTAATCCTTGCAAGGCTTCTCTCATCCGCTTAGCTCTAGCTCTTGTCATTGGACCTCCCATACCATGTAACGAGTTGGTGGACTTTGACTCTTGAACTCTTGATGCTAGCTGATCCCCATCAGCAGTGTTCATAAAGCATACACACCTCACACATCACTATGCATCAAACTTTATTTCCATCATCAATTCCAATTCTCAACTACACATTTAGCACACTAAAACATGGATTAACATCTAAAATCATCAAAGATATCCAATATCTTCAAAATGGGTGGCAGTTACATAGATTTATAGTACTAATTTCATCAAGATTCATTTAATTACCTAATTACTATGTTATACTACTAATCATCTTAGAACATCAAATCAACCATTACATTGAACTTATCGTAATTGAGATTCAACTTAATCTTCCAAATCCTCCTTTGCTATCCAAAATAAAGCTCCAAAAATGAAGTTTTTCTTTACTCCAAATGATTTTCCTTACATAGAATCATCAATCACCATTTTAGATTCATGTTTGAAAAGCTAAAACAAACTTAAATTAAACTAAACATCATTTAGATTAACTCCTTTTTGAAACGTGATTTGAGAGCCCCCTTAACTAGGATCTTTACTTGATTTTCTGCCTAAAACTTACAAGAAAAGAAGAAGAATTTGTAGCTAATTAAGATGGGGTTAAAGTTAAGTTAACAATTTAGGGTTTAAGCTTTATTTTTGGGTCATACCTTATGGGTTTTTCAAAAATGAGGGAGGGGGGTTACTGTTGTTTTTTTGGTCATTTGAGATTTATATGGGAGGGTTTGGCTAGGGTTTAAGGGGTAAAGAAAAAGGAGACCACAAGGGTTTAAGGGTATTAGCCTAAAAACAACATGTGTCCATCCTTTTTAGCATAAGTGGTACTTATTTTCTCCACTTAATTCCTGCTGAAAAACACTTGTTATTTTCTCCAAATTACCTTTAAGGACTTAAGTATTTAGCCACCCTTCAACAAAATTAAACTTAGGACATTTTGGTCATTTTATCTAATTGAACTATGAATTCAAAATTTTCTTTTTCAATTGTCTCCAAATAACTTGTAATTGATTTTATTTACCTAATTAATATTTTAGAGCTATATTTAGGGTCCCTAAGATAATTTAGGTTTAAATTCGATAAAACCATCTTCTAGGGAGCAAAATGGTCATTTTTACAAAAGTGATCTCCAAACCTAATTTTTCTCTTTTTTTAATTAACTCCTAATAATTCCTTAATGATTTTATTCACACAATTAAGGTCTTGGGATTTTATTTAGGATCATTAGAATATTTCAAAGTTAGTTTCGATAAAACCAAGTTTAAGGTAAAAAGGTCATTTTGGAAAAATTTAGTCCCAAATTTTGTAAATCCTCTCTTAATTGACTCAAAATATCCCTTTTTAATTATATTGACCTTATTTAGAATTTTGGGGTTTTTTAGATTGTGTTAAGGTAGATCTTTCTTTGATGCATTATATCCATTGGAAGAGTCATTTATATCCTATTTCTTTTATTGTTTTCAAATACATAAAAACCTATAAATGGGACATTGTCTATTGTAGATCTAGTCGTTAAATTATCTCTAGATTGAGTAGTTTGATCTCTAGTTTAAATTCCTTAGTAATCATTCTATCCTAAGCTTATTTCCCTTGAGTGAACATAGAATAAATCGATCATATTTAGGTCTAGTATGTGGACTTAGGCACATTGGTACCCTTTGCCCTTAACCGGTTGGCCACAACCATTATAATCATGTGGTTGTGACCTACCTTTAAAAGTGAGTCATGTAACCCACCACTAGATTAAAAAATAAAAAAAAAAGGAAAAAAGCTTAAAGCCCATGACCTGACTGTAACCTGATTGGATTTTATGTTTTTTCTTTTAAGTTTTTTCTTAAATTAGTAGTGAGTGGCCACTTACCACCTTAGAGGTTAGCTTGACCCACTTTCCATGATTATTATGGTCATGGCCAACCACTTGAAGGTAGGATGTAGATGGTAGCCATGTCAAAGGGTTATGCTAACCATTTAAGTAAGCAAGTTTAAGGTAGGAAGGATATAAAGCTATACCCTATCTCGTAAGATATAGGTTCTTGAATTTTAGAATCAAAACCTATTATATAACACCCTCAAACTACCCTAGAAGTCGTACCTTATAAAACCCGCATAGTACAAAGTAACCTATAGAACTTATTAATTTTGCCTTTCTTCCTATTTTCAAATTTATATAATATTAAAAAAAAAAAGTAATTTATGTGTGATATTACAAATTTTTTATATGCAAAACAAATGGAACTTGTAGCAAAATCTTTGAAATTGAAAAAAAAAAAAAATCCACCTTCATTATTTCATGTTTATGTGATCTTTACTAGTTAACAAATGAAAAAGAATTAAGGGAGGAAACAGAAAATGTAAAGTTAGAGAGGAAAATGGAAAATAATAAGGGAAAGAATAGTTAAAGTGAAAGAGGTAGCATTAGTTTTAATCATTTAAGATTGTTAACTTGTAAGCTTGAACTGCTTTTTTTTTTTTTCCTTTACATTAAAACATTTATTGGCCAAAAAATATAATTTCATCATTTATTATTCAATTATTAATATCATTTAATATTTTTTTGTAGAGTGGATACATTGTATGCTAAAACATATGCCCATGTACACCTTAAAGTCTGGGTTTCAAGGTAAGTATAAGGTAAGAAGACTTTTGTCGAGCTTAATTTTGAATTTTTCTTTAATTTAACTCATGTGAAGTCCCCTTAACATGTTAAGGGATGGTAAATGTTAAGGAAAAATCTTAATTTTTAAAAACTTTTATAAAATAAAAGTCCTTACCAACAAAAGTTAGAAAATAAAAATGAATTAAGATTAATTTGGAGAATTAACCTTAACTAGTTACTTGTCTATAAATTTTCTAAAAAAATAATTTTTAGAAAAAAAGAAATTAAGTAGAGATACTAAGTTTAAGGGTTAACCTATCAAAACCTAAACAATTACTAATTATTTTTTAAGAAAATGAATAAACATGCTTTATATAAATTCCCAATATAATTATGTATGAAAAATAGGTTGTTTTCATCCAACCATAACACAAAGAAAATAATTCAAAAAAAAATTATTTATTTATTTTTATTACGAATTTTATTTATATTTTTAATCATTTTATTTATTTATTTATTTGAAAATGAACTTTCGGAAATATAAAGTTCTACATTTTCTATAATTGCCTCATAAGTGGCAACATACTCGTTAGTCGGGATCAAACTTATAGCTTTGCTTTTATAAAACTTTAGTAAGTTAATTGATTTATTTATAGAAAAGCACTAGGTTTTTTTATTTTTTTCTTTTTTTTTTAAAAAAAAAATTCTATTTCCTAAGTTTTACTCCCATTTTTTTTTCTTAAAAAAAAGATCCTACTTTTAGAAAATGTTAATTAATTTTTTTATTTCATGGAAATCATTTTTGCAAGTGATAAAATACTTTTTCTATTTTTTAAAATGATTTTTAAAGTGAAAAAACTATATCTTAGATAACAACTCATATTTATTTATTTTTTATTACTTTTATCATTATTTATTTATTATTTGAAAAAATAAAATTAAACTACATACTTAGGAACTTAATTGACCTCAAGTGATGATTACACTACAAATCCTAAAATCTACACAATTGCTTCCTCCTAAAAAATAATTTTTTTATTATATATATAAAAACTTTAAAAATGATCATCATATTCAATAAGAAATCCATGATATTCAATCATGAATCATGATCCAATATGTAATAAAGACTCATGATCAAGTAAGTAAACATGCAACTCAAGCAATTATGTGGAAAACATACTCCGCAACTTAATCAAACTAAGAATGCAATTAATCAGCTATTTCGAGCATACACAATAGTATTGATGAATCATACTAATCGTGCAACTAAACTAGTTGATTACGGCAATCATGTAAACATAATTAAATGTGTAATATTTGATAATCATGCAAGTATGTATACTAAACACGTGATAATAAGTTGTCGTGCTGCTCAATATTGCCGATGTCAAACAGAAGGATCAGGAGCATTATTTGCTTTTATTTACATAAAAAAGCTATCAAATAGATAACAAAATATAAACAAACTACCAAGGACGGATTCACACAGGCGCGCGGGTCGGGTCTGGTCAATCCATGGGGATTCGGTTCGGGTTAGTCTTCACGCATGCAAAACGTTTGCGCGACAGATGAAGAATTGTGAGGTTCGAGGGCCTTGTCGGTGGCTCTCCGGTGAGCGTACAGCGTTTGGAGGTATCGGCCAAGCTAACAGGAGGTTGCTCGTCACATTGGCAATGGTGGTTCTTGGTCAGAACCGCGTTGTGGCTGTGGTTCAAGACACGCAATGGCGGCCGAATCTTACTTTCTGATCCAAACAATGCATGAATGATTGAAGCAAATGGCAATCCTTTTCTAAAACTAGGTATCACCAGGAACTCGAGGCCACAGCATGCATAGGATGTGCATCGTAACCAACCGGGCTAAGCTTTGTATTTAGTTAGGATTTGACTCAAAAGATTCAAGCTATACTTTTCTGATTCTATTTATCAAGCCAAAAAACGCTATTTTTATACTTTTCCCATAATAATACAAATGCAGAAATATAAAATATTTATTTTCATTTTACCATTTGCAAGCTCCATCTCTTTTTTATTTTTATTTTTTTCTCACTCGTGGGGAGAAGAAGAAATTCTTTTGCAGATTGGAAAGGGTAGGATTTGAACAAGTACGCTGAGACTTATCATTTTCTCAATGAAAAGACTCGATTAATCTAAATTATAGTATATATTTTAACAAAAAGTTAATGTTTTATTTATTTATTTATTTTTGGTTATTGTGCTTGATTTTAGTATTTGAGAAAAGTATTGCCATAATTGTATGTTTAATAAAAAATATTACTACTCATTGTTAGTTTATAGTGTGCTAAACATGATTTACGTAGATCATGTAATGCATAACATTGGATAGTTAATTTTTACGTTACTAACGAAAAATTTCATATTACTTGTAAATATCAAATTTAGGTTTAGTATTTGTATTGTTATAAGAAGATATTATAACGGAAATTTCTTTTTTTCTTTTTTGTAAAATAATTTTGAAAATGTTATTTAAATTTCTCATTTTTTGTTGCGAAATTATGGAAAAAAATTAAAATTGAAAAGGAAATTTAGGAATTTGTTTTTGTGCAACTAATTTTTACAATGTTATTATTTAAATATGCCATTTTTTATTGCAAAATTATGAAAAAAAATTAAAATTGAAACAAAATTTTTTTATTTTTTTTGTACGACTAATTTTTACAATGTTATTATTTAAATTTGCCATTGTTTTTTTTTTTCAAAATTATTAAAAAAAAAATTAACATTGAAATGGAAATTTTTTATTTTTTTATACAACTAATTTTTATAGTGTTATTCTTTAAATTTGCCTTTTTTGTTATCAAATTATGGGAAAAAAATTAAAATTGAAACGGAAATTTCTTATTTGTTTTGTACGACTAATTTTCACAATTTTATTATTTAAATTTTTCTTTTTTTTGTTGCAAAATTATACAAAAAAAATAAAATTGAAATGGAAATTTCTTTTTTTTTTTTACAACTAATTTTTACAATGTTATTTTTTAAAATAACTTGATCCATAAATTTGATCTACTACATTGATCAATGAATCCAAAATATACTAATAAGAACATCAACTAGAAATCTTACAAAAATGAATGAAACTTGGCAAATTAGGAAACATAAATAACATTTATCGCATAATTATAAGGATTTATATGTATAATTCTTATAAAGTACTTTTACATGCAATGCAAATATTTAAGAACAAACATTTTAGATATAGAAAGATAATCTTAAAATATTTATAGAAATTTAAGGTCACAAAATATTTCTTACATCTATGAAAAGGAATTCAGGAACAAAAGTTGCAATAGTTATGACCTACAATTGACATACTAAGAAGTACGGATTATTGAATAGTTTTATAGATAAGGTCATAGAAGTTCTAAACATATAATTTCTAGCATTCTTAAGAAAAAAAATGAGAAAAGAAGAGAGATGAATAAATCATAACTCAATTATATTTTAAAATCTGAATATCCCATTTCATGTTTTATTTGTGCTCTCCAACTCCAATTTTTGCATTTTTTTGCTAAGATATGTTAAGGGTCTTTAGTAGACATATGCTATTGGCATCCATGAAACAAGGAATGAAATAATTACTTTTGAAAGTTTTGTGTAAATGATGCTATAATATGAATTTAACCATTAACGAAATTAGAATATTTTAAAATAAATAATAATAAATAAAATAGAGCAAATAAAGGAATAGGAATATATTCCAACATGTTTAATTTTTTATTCATTTTTTATGCCTAAGAGATTTGAATGACAGGCAAATCTTCTATTGCACTTTTAACATCTTATGCTAACTTTCTTCTATCACTAAACACAAAGTAGAATTTTAAAGTTCTTGGATAGGGAATATTAGGGGGAAAAGAGAGAGAGAGATATAGGGAGTAAGATGAAATTTTTTTAATTATTATTTTGATATCTAGTGGAAGTTATTTTTAAAATTACTCTTATATTAAAATCTTATTAATATTTACATATTATGTGTACATATTAGGCGTATATAATAGTTAATGTATTGCATTCAATAACAATACAAACAAGAAAATGAATACTCAAGCAAGGCTTCACTTTTCATAATGCTAAAGCGATTGCAAAGATAAAATATATAATTTCTCATGACAAATTTTGAACGAAAATATGTAGAGTGGATCAAGTACGATTAAAAAAAAATCAGATTGCAAACATAAATAAGCCAAGTAATCTTTTTATATTTTTGAGTTAGAAAGATATAAACTATAATACATGAAAAGTTTAATTATTTATTTATTTATGTAATATAGGTATTATCATAAACAACTAAGGACAAGAATGGAATTTTATAAAATTTCGAAGGGCAATTTGGTCATTTCACATAGAGAATACAAAAACCACAAAATTAACCTAAAGAGCCTCCTTTGTCATTCTGAGTAGTAATATAGAACTGCAGAAGATAGATGCTCCCCTCGAAAAACCTTAAGATGACGAAAGGAAAAAGGAGCGACCAAATTCCAAAGACAAAAGGTAAGGGATTCTATAAGAATTTCAAAATAAGATTAATGGAATTCAGAATTTATGAGTATCACTTATTCATACAGAACATGAAGTTTGAGAAAGGATAATAGGAGAACGAAAATCAACAACTCAAGATTTTTTATTTGTGGAAATTGAAGTAAGAATGAAAATGTTTGTAATTTAATTATAATTACGTATTTTAGGGACTTAATTGAGCTTAGGAATATATAGGATTGAGTTTTGGAGAAATTAAAGTAAGAGAATTCAGGTTCATAGAGATTTGCTATAGGTAGTATGGCCTGCTAACACGGTTGTGTTTCGACCATGTTAATTTAAGGGCAACACAGCCTCCCAACACGATCATGTTTCGATTGTTTTGAAAAGCCAAGGTGCACCTTGAGTTACATGGCCTCTTAACACGATTGTGTTTTGACTATGTCGAATGAAGAAGAACACGACCTCCCAACACAGTCATGTTTCAATTGTGTTGCAACCAAGTTTTACATAGAAAGATACACGACCCTTAACACGATTGTACTTCAGCTCGTATTGAACAACATGGTCCCTAACATGACCATGTTAAATAAAGTATAACATAATTATATATTCATTTAACTTCAAATTAAACTAATTTTCATGCAACCTAGATAGTTAGTAATACCTTAAAGAAATTAAATGAATAGGATTAAGAAAATTAAGAACGATATTGATCTTAGATTAAATATTAAGAAGAGCATGTTAATGTGTATAGATTTTCAATTAGGTTAAATCTAAGATTAGGAAGTGCTTATGGTTGGGATTCAAGGTACATGTAACTTGTGTGCTATTCTATGTTTACTTAAGTTAGTATATGTATTGAAATTGATCAAGTTGAATAATTTGGCTTAAGTGTTTAAGTGGTATGCTGTATGTGCTGAGCTCAACCTAGGGGCCTATAGTGGTAGATCTTTAGGGAGCACCCTAATGATCCTTGTGTGACATTGTCTTTAGTGGAGTCGTGCTTGGAAATGATCTAGGTTGAATGTTGATTAAGTAGATAAGTGTACATGGGTGTGGGGCCTGTACTGACGGTTCCTATCACTTGGTTTAAGTAGACATGGGTATGGGGCCCGTAGTGGCAGTTCCCATCACTAAGTTTAAGTAGACATGGGTGTGGGGCCCATAGTGGCAGTTCCCATCACTAGGTTTGAGGTTTAAGTGTACATAGGTGTGAGGCCTATAGTGGTAGTCCCCATCACTAAGTTTAAGGATTAAGGGATCATGGGTGTGGGGCCCATAGTAGCAGTTCTCATCACCAAGTCATGCTCCAATGTGTTAAGTGTGTTACAAGGTCATGAGTACCCTGTTGCTTGCTTGTGAACAAAAATTATATTAAATGGTTATCTGTGGTTAAGTTATACATGATGTATGTGATACTTGTTTTTGTTTGTTCATTCGTATGTGTTTGTGTTATACATACTAAGCATTAGCTTACCCTTTGGGGAATCAATTTTGGATGCAGGTGTTGAAGGAGATGAGAACCTTAAAGATAACTTGGGTTTGGGTGAACCATGGAGAGAAGAAGATGAAGATTACCATTATTATTATGGTGATTAGGTTTAGGGAGAATTATGTTATTGAACTATGATAAACATTATCTTTTGAAAATGTTATTTTTAGTGTTTAAAGACTTGCTGCTTTAGATAATTGATTTGATTTAAGTTATCATTGGAATTTGAGGATGTATGAAATGTTTTTATATATGAGTTACAAGCTAATATGTATCAAAGTTGTTTCAGAGCCTTAGCATATTCTTGTGAGATAAGGACACGTGGAGGGTAGTAACGTGACTCGAGTTTTGGGACATTATATAAACAAACTTATCTCAGATATTACTTACCAAAATATTTTTTTCCCCCTCTCCTACAGGACAACAAAGGTAGTTCAATGTATATCCTTATAGGCTATTTTTATATAAGTCATTTACCACTCTACCCTTCAAGGTTGTTGAAAGGTAGAGATAAGGATGAATAAAGAAATAATGGAGATAACTCTATTTCTTGGTTTTAAGATGTTCCATTTGACACACTTTATAATAGTTTTAAAAAAAAAAAGAGAGGGAAAAAATGGGACGCATCTTATCTCTAAAGAACTCCTTTTAGATGCATTCTTTTTGTCTTTTTTTATCGGGTTTTATTAATTTGCTATCCAATTTGGGCCACATAAAAAGAAAAAAAAAGATGAAACCTTGGCTTTCTTTGATACATTGACAATAGACATTTCCAGATAGGTGCATTGCATCCTTCTTTCATGTAAGACAAGACTTATATGCAGTCTTATTCTTTGATATGGATTATAAAATTCTATAAATTAATCAACTATTAGATAGTTAATAAATCAATAGACCGAAAAATGTGCCTAACATTCCTCTCTTGAAAGTAAATGTTCTAAGAAAAGAAAGATAAAAAGGTTGAAACACCCATATATACATAAAGTAAAATACAATCAATAATAATAATAAAAACAATAATAAGAAAATAACATGATCCATTAAGTAATTATAATAAACGAAAAGTAAGAAATAAGGTTTTAAGTTTATACTAGTTAAATGAATTTTTTTTTTGTGTAAATAATTGTACTCAAAATATTTTATTTAAAATACATGTAAATTTTGTATAAGAATATCATCATTTAAATAACTTAATAAAATATAAATGTACGAACTAAATAAACCCATAAATAGGTAAAAGTTTCCTTATCTTTATCTGAATTTTTCTTTTTTTTTTCCCTCTCTTTTCCTTCTTTTCTGGACATCCCCTCCTAGGTAGCTGCAATCCCATCAACACACTGTCCATTATCCTTTCTACTTGTCTTTCTTTCTTCTTTTCCTTTTCACCTTTTTCCCTCTCTTTTTCCCATCATTTTTTTTTGTCGGTCGTCTCCTCCTACTCACCATTCTTCTTTTGGCCACACTCATCTTCTTCCCTTTACTTTTTCTTTTCTTCTTCTTCTTCCAGTCATGACCCGTGCAACTTCCCCTTCCTTCCTTCTTCTTCCCCGTCGTTTTTGTACTCCCTGATGTGGTGTTGTTTCCCCTTTGTCACTCTCTCTATCAAACCCTTTTCCCCCTCTGACTCCAACCATGGTAGCAATAGTGGAGACCTCAATCATAGTAGCAACAACAGCAATGACCGATGGCCACCCAACCATAGTGACAGCAATGATGACCATGATGGCAACCCCGACGACAACAAAATAACCACAACAATGACCGTAGCAACAGCTGCAATGACGATCGTGGTGAGGATAGTAGCAACAACAATGACAACGACGGTAGTAGCAGCTTCCAAGTCATGCCCATCCCGTCTTCTTCCTTAATGACTAAGGTAATAGCAGCAGTAGTGGTAACCCTGACCGTAGTAGTGGCAATGATCGCAATGATGATAGCAACGTCCAAGTCTCCATGGTGATTTGGTCTCTGGCGTAAGTGGATAATGGACCAAAAGGAAAAGGGGAGAAGGAGCAAAGTGTGCGGTGTGTGTGTGGGTGAAGGATGATGTGTGTGAGAATGTGTATGCGGCAGTTGATGGTGTGTACAAGGGTATGTTTATATGTGCATGAGGTGGAGCCAGCCTATGCAACCGTGTGTGTATATGAAGGGGGAGAATAGCAACGACTGCCGCAATAATGGTGACCCCGATCGCAGCAGTAGTGGTGACCTCAACCGTGGCAACAACAATGACCATGACGACTATGGCAACGATAGTAGCGATGACAACTAAGGCCGCAACAACCATAATAGCAACAACAATGACGATCCCCATAGTAACTGCAACGACAGCAACAACGACCATGATAACAATAGCAATAGTAGCAACATCCTCAGGTGATCAGGTCCCATGCACATGTGTATTGATGGACCAATGGGGAGGAAGGATGAAGTGGAGTAGAATGTAAGAAAGAAATGTTGTCTAGTGAGGTGACTCCAATTGGGGTGAAACCATGAGAGGAAGGGGGAAGAAAAGAAAAAGGGAAAAGGAGAAGGAAAGGGAAGAAAAGAAGAAGGAAAAGAATGGGAAATTAGATGTAAATGTGTGTGGGTATGTGCAAATGTGTATGGAAGGTGTGTAGGGAGTATGGGTATGTGCGTATGTGTGGGAAAGGAGGAAGCAAGTGCATACTGTATGTAATGGTGTGAGGTGTGTGTACGAATGTATGTATGTGTAGATGATAGTGTATGGTGTGTATGCAAGGATGCGTATGTGTGTGTGTGTGTGTGGGAATGAAAGTGTGTAGTGTATGTGAAGATGGTATACGTGACGGCGGGTGTGATGTATATGGAGATGTGTGTATGTGTGGGCGATAACGCAAACTGTGTGTAAGTGTTCATGATGATGTGTGGTGTGTGCAAGGGTGTACGTATGTGTATGAGATAGTTTGTGGTGTGTGAGGGTATGTACATGTGTAAAGAAGGAGGGACCATGTGTGTGTAATGCTCGTGAGTATGTGCGTATGCACATGAAGTGGGGTAGGGTGTACGGTATGTGTATATGGGTGTGCAGCATGTGTATGTATATGGATGTGTGGTGTATGCGAAGTGTATGTGTACGGGATGATATGTGGTGTGTGCGAGAGGGGTGTACACATATGGATAGTGTGTGGTAAGTTCGGTTTGTGTGTGTATGTGTGGATGCATGTAGCGTATGAGGGTATATATAGGTATATATGTATGTGTGAGAAATAGTTTATGGTGTATGGACATGTATGTGTGTAAGTATGGAAGTTGAGGATGGTGTATGTGGGATATGTACGTACGAGCATGAAATGACGTATGGTGTGGGTATGTGAGTATGTATACGAAAGGTGAAAGTCATGTGTGCGAAGCATGTGGGTACGTGTGTATTAGTGGTGTAAGGGGTATGCGAAGTATGTGTGTATGTGCAAATATTTCAAGTGTGAGATGTAAGTGGAATGTGTGTGTATATGGATAAGAGTGTTGGTGGTGTGTAGGAATGTGCTAGTGTATGTGCGTGGTGTGTGCGCGGTGTGTAAGTGGGATTCGGTGAGTAGGAGATATGAAGTAGAAAAGGAGGATGAAATGGAAAATGGAGTATGTCTAGGAAGAAGGAAAAACATGGAAAATTAGAAGAAAGGATTTGAATTATAGACATGCATAAGTGTGGGTTAGAGAAGAGTGAAGAGGAATGAGAAGAAGAAGTGGGAAATTGGATAAGCTTGAGGGTTTAAAGGGAGTTTAGCAAGGAAACAAAAGGGAAAGTTATGGTATGGGAGTTAAAAGGAAGAAAAGAGTAAGGAGAAAGGAAAAAGTAAAAGTTGGAAGAAGGAGAACGCGAGAATTGAAGACGGAAAAAGGGTGAGGAAAAGAGAAGAAGGAATGGAACGGTGAAGCTGAAGTGGAAAAGGGAACTTCATGAAGAAAGCAAGTGTATGTATGTGAAATTAATTGGAAAGAGAAGGTGTCATTCATATAGAAATGGTAGCTCGAGTAGCTTGATCAAGTAACCAAATTATAAAAAGGAAGTCCCGGAAGTGCGTGTGTACTGTTGGTGGATTGATTGTGTATGTGAGTATGGGGAAAGGCATTAAAGAGTTTGAGAAGAGATGGGAGTTAACAGGAGACTGAGAGACCCAACAGGAATCATGTGAAGTCACCGTAGCTGATCCTGGATGCTATTTTATGTAAAAGGATTATATGTGGGAACTACTCGACAATAGTTGGGACTAAGATGACCATAAATAGGTGAGTGAGAAACTTAATAATATAGTACCATGTTATGTTGTATGTTGATATGCTATGCATGTGAAATTGCTGTTTGTTGTGTTTACAATTCATGGTGGGGATTGATGAGTTAGGGAAAGAAGTCACAAAGAATATAGAGGATAGTATGGTTTGAGGGTTTAGATGTCGCTGCCTTAATGATAGCACCTAGCGCCATATTGCTAGTGCTATAACCACAAACCTAACCTATGATTTAAAATTGTTTTCTTCTAAATCAAACAAGAACATAGAAACCTAGCTTTTCCTTCTAGAGCTACCGAGCAGGTGTGCTTAGTTGGAATGGGATCTATAGATATCATTATGTATGCATGTTAGAGTCAGCTCCTGAATGTGTACATATATCTAGGCAAACTTATTTTCCTATTATATCTACGAAATAAACTCATGAACCCAATCATACAAATCATGAGCGCAACCTTGGTTTTTACAACTCAACAATCCTATTTTCTTACCCTCTTAGGTATGTAAGGAAACGTGTCTAATAAGTTATTTTTAATTAAAGATATGTTGGTACATACGCATACATACACACACACACACACACACACACACACACACACATATATATATATATATATTAAATGCAAATGTCTTGAAGACGTTAAAAGGAAAATATGAGACGACCTTACTGGCTCTAAAAAATGTGAATAACAAAGCACTTGAGAAGTGCGTTGACATAGAGGTGTCAAAGATGATGATAGTAAATTAACCCCGAGTGGTTAGTTTGACATTTAAGACAAATGACAAAAAGGTGTCAGATATGATGATTGTAAATCCACCCCCAGTGGTTGGTTTAACATTTAAGACAAATGACACAAAGGTGTCAGATATGATGAGTGTATATTAACCCCGAATGGTTGGTTTGATATTTAAAAGAAATGGCACAAAAGGGTGCCGAGTTAATTTAACTTGTCATAAAGACTGGTTTGCGGGGTCTGGGTTCAGTGTTTGTTTTGTGAGATAAGAAAGGCATGGTCTTTGCTTATTATAGTGAGTGTGAAATGAAATGTTTGGTAGTTACTTCAATGTCTTGATTGTGATTGTTTATGTTGTTTGATCACTTTAAATCAATTAATTAAGGAGGTGGACTTGATTAAAACCTAACATGCATTTCCATGAGACATTGCATGAGATTAAAGGCCATCATTGCCACAGGGCTCGCTATGGTAATCAAGAGGATTATTGTTCTGCCAAGTACGAAATAAGTGACTAGGGGATTGTCATGCCTTAATGGTTTCGAGTTGATCTGCCCTTTAGCGTTTTGCTTCATCTAGTGTAGAGAGGCATGAGAGGCACAAGTGCGCTTAATTAAGGAGGTGGACTTGATTAAAACTTGATATGCATTTCCATGAGACATTGCATGAGATTGAAGGCCATCACTGCTACAGGGCTCATTGGGCTAATCGAGAGGATTATTGTTCTGCCAAGTACGAACTAACTGACTACGGGATTGTCGTGCCTTGACGGTTCCGAGTCAGTCTGCCCTTAAGGGTTTTACTTCGTCTGGTGTAGAGAAGCATGGGTGCATTCACTGTTGAGTTAACAAGATATCATAATTAACAAATTGATAAGATAAATAAACCAGGTAATGACTTGGGTACTGATGGTGGCTTTGGAATCCCTAATCTATGGTCAAGGGGGCATAAACCCTAAACCTCACGTCAGTTATCGGAAGACCACGTGAGATGCTGCATTCATATAGTTGCTCATGTATTGCATATATTTGATAACTTGATGTGAATTTTCTTGTGTGTGTACATAGCATTGAAAGTGTTACCATCCCATTCACTAAGCCATAGTGTGCTCACCCCCTCACAAACTTTTCGCAGGTAATGATTACGAAAGCTCAGGATAGGATAAGATGTGAAGTGTCGAGAGTTTTGGTAGACCAAAACGACAAAGTAAGAATTATGGATGATAGAGTTTTTAGATAAAATATTAGGACCCCAATATAAATAGAACTTTGAAATTGAAAAATCTAGGATTTATCCTATTTTACTGATTGGTAGGAGATATCGATTCTTTGCAATAATGGTAGACTGCGGGATTCGGGTTTCATAGTATATTTTATTATCTAATTATATGTACTATATCTTGTTGTAAATGTAATTATTTACTTAGAGTCTTACGATCTCTGACTCTTAAGACGATTATCATGTAACAGGTGCACACGTGCTATGATAATTTTAGTAGAAACTTCTAAGCTCCCTTTCGGGGCATGATAGGAAATTTGGTATTAAAGCTTTAGGTTATCAGAGATAGGAGCAACCTACCAAACAATGAGATGGGGTAGAACTTGGGTAGATTGTAAGAGTAAAATTATAAAAGACTTAGACGATAGTCTATACATATATATATATCTATTATTCTAGAGTTTCTTCTAGTTCTAAGTCGCTCGAAACATGCTAGCCGTAAATCCTATATTCTCATTCGAAACCACGTAGAGGATATTATAAAATGCAATGGAGGACGAGTCGTACCCATTAAGCCTCGAAGACGACATCACCATTAGCGTAACGACACTACAGGAATTAGATAAGGCCAGTGTAGGCCCATAACCCACAAGACCTAGGAACGAACCTGCGTAGCATAGAGTGGAATACGAGAACAACACCTTAGTGATAGGCTCCATAATAAAAGGACCACCATGAGGAGAACTTTCCTGGAGGATATGAAGTTTCCTAGTTTGCAAGCAAATACCTTAAGGGAAATATGACACCACTTTCATGTTGTTGGAATCTAAATTTGGAGTATCCTTACCAATAGCATCTTGGCGTGCTGTATCCATGTACAAAACCATAGTGACAGAATGACATTATAACCCCAATTAAAATAATAAGGAAAAAGGGCATAAAATGGGTAGGTAAACAAACCTATATCACCCATTACCATAACCTAATCATTGACTAATAAAACTAAAGTACACAAACATATGAACTCCAAAATTTAGCAATCTCGTTACCTATACTAGGTTGTATACGAAATGACGTGCTTGAGAGTGGTAGGAAAGGAAATCATTATGTCATGTGTGTTATTGCGGGTAGTAGAAATTGATGTGAAGAATGTATTTAAACTGTAATGCACATCACAACTTATGGAGTAAGAAATCTAGGCTTCAATGATTTAAGTCATTGCACTTGTATGCACGTATGGGATGCACATGTGAAATGGAAAGATAAGATGATGCATGTGACGTATGTTAAGAGTATATAGATATGAGGTAAGAAGAGTGGTGTACATGACCACAAATACAACATGCATGATCAACATGAGATGTATATGGCCAAAAGAGGCATGGAAATTAAATTCAATGTCTGTACGCTAATAGTATTTAGGTAAGCATATTCAAGGATAAAACATAGAGTTATAGCCATGAACGTAAGGTACAAAAGGTGAGTACGTAAAAGTTTTGAGGATGAAACTTCTTGAAGGAAGGGAAAATGAAACACCCAAATATACATAAAATAAAATAAAATCTGTAATAATAATAAAAAACAATAATAAGGAAGGAACATGATCCATTAAGTAATTATAATAAATGAAAAGTAAGAAATAAGGTTTTAAGTTTATACTAGTTAAATGGAATTTTTTTTTTATGTAAATAATTGTACTCAAAATATTTTATTGAAAATACACGTAAATTTTGTATAAGAATATCATCATTTAAATAACTTAATAAAGTATAAATGTACGCACTAAATAAACCTGTAAATAGGTAAAATTTTCCTTATCCTTATTTGATTTTTTTTTTCTTTTTCTTTCTTTCCTCTCTTTTCCTTCTTTTCTGGATGTCCCCTCTTGGCTAGCTGCAATCCCATCAGCACATTGCCCATTGTCCTTTCTACTTGTCTTTCTTTCTTCTTTTACTTTCACCTTCTTCCCTCTCTTTTTCCTGTCTTTTTTTTGTCAATCGTCTCTTCCTAGTCACCGTTCTTCTTCTGGTTGCACTCATCTTCCTCCCTTTACTTTTTCTTTTCTTCTTATTCTTTCGATGACGACCCATGCAGCTTCCCCTTCCTTCCGTCTTCTTCCCCCTCGTTTTTATACTCCTTGATGTGGTGTTGTTTCCCTTTCATCACTTTCTCTGTCAAACCCTTTTCCCCCTCCACCCAACCACGGTGACAACAACGACAACCACGATGGCAGCCATGATGACAACAAAAACAACCACGACAACAATCGTAGCAACAACTGCAATGGCAACTGTGGCAACAATAGTAACAACGACGGCGACAACTTCCAAGTCATGCTTGTCTCTTCTTCTTCCTTGACGACGAAGGCAACAGCGGCAGCAGTGGCGACCTCGATCGCGGTGGCGGCAATGGTCGCAACAATGACAGCAACGTCCAAGCCTCTATGGTGATTTGGTCTCTGGTGTAAGTGGATGATGGACCAACGGAAAAGGGGAGAAAGAGCAGAGTGTGCGGTGTGTGTGCAGGTAAGGATGACATGTGTGAGAATATGTATACGGCAGTGGACGGTGCGTGCAAGGGTATGTTTGTATGTATGTGAGGTGGAGCCGGCCTGTGTAACCGTGTGTGTGTGTGAAGGGAGAGAACAATAATCATAATTACCATAGTAATGGTAACACTGATCGCAGCAATAGTGGTGACCTCAACTACAGCAACAGCAGTAGTGATGACAACCACAGCCACAACAACCATAACAGCAACAGCAATGATGATCCCTACAGCAACTACAATGACGATCCCAATGATAGCAATAGTAAACATGACGACAACGGCAATGGCAACAACATCATCAATTGATTGAGTCTTAAGTGTGCGCGTATCGACGGACCAATGGGGAGGAAAGGATAAAGTGGAGTAAAATGTAAGAAAGAAATGTTGTCCAGCTGGGGTGAAGCCATGAGAGGAAGGGGGAAGAAAAGAAAAAGGGAAAAGGAGAAGGAAAGGGAAGAAAAGAAGAAGGAAAAGAATGGGAAATTAGATGTAAATGTCTGTGGGTATGTGCAAATGTGTATGGAAGGTGTGTTGGGAGTGCGAGTATGTGCGTATGTGTGGGAAAGGAAGAAGTAAGTGCATAGTGTATGTGAGGTTATGCGTATGTGTATGTGATGGTGTGAGGTGTGTGTACGAATGTATGTATGTGTAGATGATGGTGTATGGTGTGTGTGTAAGGATGCGTATGTGTGTGTGTGTGGGGGAATGGAAGTGTGTAGTGTATGTGAAGATGGTGTATGTGACAGTGGGTGTGATGTATATAGAGATGTGTGTATGTGTAGGCAATAGTGCAAGGTGTGTATAGGGATGTGTGTAAGTGTTGGTGATGATTTATGGCGTGTGCAAGGGTGTGCGTATGTGTATGAGATAGTGTATGGTGTGTGAGGGTGTGTATATGTGTAAAGAAGGAGGGACCATGTATGTGTAATGCCCGTGAGTATGTACGTGTGCACATGAAGTGGGGTAGGGTGTATGGTATGTGTATGTGGGTGTGCGGCATGTGTGTGTATATGGATGTGTGGTGTATGCGAAGTGTATGTGTATGGGATGATATGTGGTGTGTGCAAAAGGGGTGTACGCATATGGATAGTGTGTGGTAAGTTCGGTTTGTGTGTGTATGTGTGGATGCCATGTAGCTTATGAGGGTATGTGTGGGTGTGTATGTATGTGTGAAATAGTGTATGGTGTATGGACATGTGTGTGTGTAAGTATGGAAGTTGAGGATAGTGTATGTGGGATATGTATGTACGAGTATGAAATGACATATGGTGTGGGTATGTGAGTATGTATACGGAAGGTGAAAGTAGTGTGTGTGAAGCATGTGGGTGTGTGTGTATTGGCGGTATGAGGGGTATGCGAAGCGTGTGTGCATGTGTACGTATTTGGAGCACGAGATGTAAGTGGAATGTGTGTGAAAATGGATAGGAGTGTTGGTGGTGTGTATACGTAGTGTGTGGGAATGTATTGGTGTATGTGTGTGGTATGTGTGCGGTGTGTAAGTGGGATTTTGCAAGTAGAAAAGGAGGAAGAAAAGGAAAATGGAAGATGTCTACGAAGAAGGAAAAACATAGAGAATTAGAAGAAAGGATTTGAATTATACACATGAATAAGTGTGGGCTAGAGAAGAGTGAAGAGGAATGAGAAGAAGAAGTGGGAAATTGGAGAAGCCCGAGGGTTTGAAGGGAGTTTGGCAAGGAAACAAAAGGGAAAGTTATGGCATGGGAGTTAAAAGGAAGAAAAGAGTTAGGAGAAAGGAAAAAGTAAAAGTTGGAAGAAGGAGAACGCGAGAATTGAAGACGGGAAAAGGGTGAGGGAAAGAGAAAAAGGAATGGAACGGTGAAGTCAAAGAGGAAAAAGGGAACTTCATGAAGAGAGCAAGTGTATGTGTGTGAAATTAATTGGAAAGAGAAGGTGTCATTCATATAGAAATGGCGGCTCGAGTAGATTGATCAAGTAACCAAATTATAAAAGGAAGTCTTGGAAGTGTGTGCATGTTGTTCATGAACTGATTGTGTATGTGAGTGTGGGGAAAGGCATTAAAGAGTTTGAGAAGAAATGGGAGTTAATAGGAGACGGGAGACCCAACGGGAATCACGTGAAGTCACCATAGCTGATCTTTGATGCTATGTTACGTAAAAGGATTACACGTGGGAACTGCTCGACAATAGTTGGGTTTAAGACGTCCATAAATAGGTGAGTGGGAAAGTTAATGATATGGTACTATGTTGTGTTGTATGTTGATATGCTATGTATGTGAAATTATTGTTTGTTGTGTTTACAATTGAATGTGATAATTGTTAAGTTGAGTCATGGTGGAGATTGATGAGTTAAGGAAAGAAGTCATAAAGAATATAAGGGATGGTATGGTTTAAGGGTTTAGATGTTGTTACCTTAATAATAGCACCTAGCGCCATATTGTTAATGCTATAAGCACAAACTTAACCCATGATTTAAAATTGTTTTCTTCCAAATCAAATCAAAACATAGATACCTAGCTTTTCCTTCTAGAGTTACCGAACAAGTGTGCTTTGTTGGAATACGATCTATAGATATCATTATATATGCATGTTAGTGTCAGTTCCTGAATGTGTACATATATCTAGGCAAAATTATTGTTCTATTATATCTACAAAATACACTCATGAACCCAATCATATAAATCATAAGTGCAACCTTGGTTTTTATAACTTAACAATCCTATTTTCTTACCCTCTTAGGTATGTAAGGAAAAGTGTCTAATAAGTTGTTTTTAATTAAAGATATGTCGGGTACATACACATACACATACATATATATATATATATATATTATACGCAAATGTTTTTAGGACATCAAAAGGAAAATATAAGATGACCTTACTAGCTCTTGAAAATGTGAATAATAGAGCACTTGAGAAGTGCGATGACATAAAGGTGTCAGAGATGATGATTGTAAATTAACCCTGAGTGGTTAGTTTGACATTTAAGACAAATGACACAAAGGTGCCAGATATGATGATTGTAAATCAATCCCGAGTGGTTGGTTTGACATTTAAGACAAATAACATAGAGGTGTTAGATATGATTAGTGTATATTAACCTTGACTGGTTGGTTTGATATTTAAAAGAAATGGCACAAAGGGGTGCTGAGTTAATTTAACTTGTCATAAAGACTGGATAGTCTACGTCCTCGAGGTTTGGGTTCAATGTTTGTTTTGCGAGATAAGAAAGGCATGGTCTTTGCTTATTGTGGTGAGTGTAAAATGAAATGTTTGGTAGTTACTTCAATGTCTTGATTGTGATCGTTTATGTTATTTGATCACTTTAAATCATTTAATTAAGGAAGTGGACTTGATTAAAACCTGACATGCATTTCCACGAGACATTGCATGAGATTGAAGGCCATCATTGCTATATGGCTCATCAAGGTAATCAAGAGGATTATTGTTCCGCCAAGAACGAACTAAGTGACTAGGTGATAGGAATCAAAATCCGACAAGACCTATCGTTAGGGCAAGAACTAAAGGATTTCGAATTTTGGCGATGAGGGCCCATTTTGAGCGGATCGACCCTGGAATTATTTATAAATTAACTTCTTTTCTATTATTCTTGTATTGTGTTTTCCAACAGGCACACTTATCATATTCTATAGGGCAATGGACAAACTCCCTCAGACTCAGCTTGTGAGTTATCCATGGACCGACCTAAACCAGCGATGAGTTGGGCCGATGAATCCTATAGAAGACCGGCATCTTGAAGACCAATTTCTTTTATATATTTTTCATTTGCATGGACTATTTATGTTGTAATCATTTTGGAACACTTTTATTTCCTTGTAATTTTCATTTAAGACTAGCCACCTTAAAAGTGGCAAACTTGTAATTTTGACTATTTTTTAACCTTAGGAGTAGCAAGTATAAATACTTGCTTAGAATAGGGTTTGAGGGGGCCATATTTTGCAGAAAAAAACCTAGCACTTTATGTGTGGAATTAGGGTTCATCCTTAGTTCAAAACCTCTTATCAATTTCAACCCAAGAATTGGAATTGTGGCGAGTGCAACAAGGCGAAATTGTGAGTCATATCGATTTCATCTTTGTTGTTTTTCATTTCTTCTCTAGTGAGTCATATCTAGGGTGGATTTGAATCTTTCTTGGAACTATTGTGGGTGTAATTCATGGACAAATGTCCTGTTAAGATTGATTGTTCTTTTAGCTATTGAATTTAATATCATTTTAGTGAATGGCGTGAATTGGAATTGGAGGAAGAGTGGAAATCACAGTTTTGATGCCATCCATTTTGTTCTAATTTCACATGGAATTCAATTCTTTTTGTTGTCATTTGGTGAATATTACAAATTGGGATTGCAATTTGATACGAACCATGCCCACATATGACAAAACCCAATACCACTACGTTCGGAATTGCAACCCAAGATGCTAAAACTATCGAGTGGAACCGCGACCCGTTGCCTATAAGTGAGGCAAAAACCTTGGTATATTCTATTGACGCCACAATCGGGATGAAAGACTAATTGATAAGTCGAGATGAAGGCCATGGAAGAAATTCGATAAGTTCAAGAGAAGTTCTTTAGAGAACCAAGAGAGGAATTCTCTCAAAATGTGTTATTCAACCTTGTATGTGTGTTCTATGTTCTGTTCTCAACCCTAGAAGCTTATATTAGGGTTTACAACTCGTAATAATAAAAGCCCAAAACGACATAACATCATAAAGTCGCGGAAAATAACAAACAGGGAATAACAGCCGGCGGTGTAGGGGCCGGCATAGTAGCCGGCATAGGATGTACGCCGGTATAAAGGCTGGCGGCATAGTAAGCCCACGTAGTCCTTCTGTCGCGCGTGGATGGCAATGTTGGGTCAAGGCCAGTAGTGTTTACGCCAGCGTTGTCAAAGCTATTAGCTTTGACCTCTTATGCTTTGATCTCCTTGAATGACTTGTACAAATGCAAGTGCATTCTCATGGTTGCTCCAATCCTTTCCGGCTTCTTGGACATCCTTTATCAACCCGTTAAGTGCTTCCTTGAATCGTTTCGCTCGAGCTCTTGTGATCAGCCCAGGTGGCACTTCAAGAGGATCCACATTCCACCTTCTAGCTTGGCTCTCATCATTCCCCTCCTCTTGAAAAGGATTTGTCCTCAAATCGTCGCCTACATCAAAAGGACTCAGATCAGTAACATTAAAAGTAGTACTTACTTGATACTCACCTGGCAAATCTATCTTGTATGCATTATCATTTATGTACTCAAGAATTTGAAATGGTCCATCGCCTCTAGGAAGTAATTTAGATCGACGCTACACAGGAAACCGCTCTTTGCGCATGTGAACCCAAAACCAGTCTTTAGGTTCAAAGACAGCTTGTTGACGACCCTTGTTGGTTTGTTTCACATACTGCTTTGTTCTTCACTCAATGTTTAGCCTTGCCTTCTTATGGATCTGTTTAACAAATTCTGCTTACTTCTTACTATCTAGATTAACATACTCAGAAATAGGTAGAGGTGATAAATCCAAAGGAGTTAGTGGATTAAAACCATACACAATTTCAAAAGGAGTAAACTTAGTAGCAGAATGCATTGTGCGATTATAGGCAAATTCAACATGCGGCAAACAATCCTCCCAACTTTTAATGTTTTTTTTAATGACTGCCCTTAACAAAGTAGATAAAGTTTGATTTACTACCTCAGTTTGACCATCAGTCTATGGATGACAAGTAGTAGAAAACAATAGCTCAATTCCAAACTTAACCCATAGGGTCTTCCAGAAGTAGCTCAAGAACTTAGCATCTCTATCTGATACGATTGTTCTAGGCATACCATGCAATCTCACAACTTCCCTAAAGAACAAATTAGCAATATTGCAAGCATCATCTATTTTGTGACAAGGAATGAAATGTGCCATCTTAGAAAATCTATCCATGACTACAAAAGTAGAGTTTAGACCATGCCTAGACCTAGGTAATCCTAACACAAAATCCATGGAAATGTCTACCTAAGGCTCATGAGGAATGGGAAGTGGGGTATAAAGCCCATGAGGTTGGAGTCTTGATTTTTCTTGCCTACAAGTGACACATCGCTCACAAATCCTCTCAACATCTCATTTCATGTGAGGCCAATAGAAGTGTTCTTGCAAAACCCCTAAGGTTTTAGCTACTCCAAAATGCCCCATTAAACCTCCTCCATGAGACTCCCTCACTAATAATTCCCTTAAAGAACAATTTGGAATGCATAGTTTATTCTCCCTAAACAAGAATCCTTCATGTTTATAAAATTTACCATGACCACTCTTCTCACAATGCACATACTCTTTACAAAAATCTCGATCAGCAACATACAATTCCTTAATGTGCTCAAAACCAAGCAGTCTAGAACTAAGAGTAGAGATAAGCACATACCTTCTAGAAAGTGCATTAGCAGCAACATTCTCTTTACCTTGCTTGTAGTGGATGACATAGGGAAATGTTTTGATGAATTCTACCCAACGAGCATGCCTTTTTTTTAGTTTATGTTGCCTTTCAAGTACTTCAAGGATTCATGATTAGTGTGGATCACGAACTCTTTTGGCCAAAGATAGTGTTGCCAAGTCTCCAGTGCTCGAACCAATGCATATAACTCCTTGTCATAAGTAGGATAGTTCAAGGTTGCCCCACTTAGCTTCTTGCTAAATAATGCAATTGGTCTTCCCTTCTGCATGAGTACTACTCCAATACCTATTCCTAAAGCATCACACTCAATTTCAAAGGTTTTAGAGAAATTAGGTAAAGTAAGTAATGGTGCATGAGTCAGCTTATTTTTAAGCGCCTGAAAGGTCTTCTCTTGTTACTCTCCCCATCTAAACTCCACGTTCTTCTTGATTACCTCAGTAAATGGTGCTGCAATGGTCTTGAAATTCTTCACAAACCTCTTGTAAAAGCTCGCTAGTCCATGGAAACTCCGCACATTACTTACATTAGTTGGACTGGGCCATTCTTGGATCGCACGAATCTTCTCTTCATCAACCTATATTCCCTGTGCACTCACAATAAAACCAAGAAACACAAGTTTGTCTGTGCAAAAAGTGCACTTTTTGAGGTTAGCATATAATTGCTCCTTTTGAAGCACTTCTAAAACGTCCCTTAAGTGAGATATATGGTCTTCTAAACTCTTGCTGTAAATGAGGATATCATCAAAATAGACAACCACAAATTTGCCAATAAAGGTCCTCAAAACATGGTTCATAAGTCTCATAAAAGTACTAGGTGCATTAGTTAAACCGAAAGGCATTAATAACCACTTATATAATCGATATTTTGTTTTTAATGCGGTTTTCCATTCATCACCTTCTTTCATTCTAATCTGGTGTTATCCGCTTTTCAAATCAATTTTGGAAAAGACACTAGACCCATGTAACTCATCTAACATGTCATCTAAGCGAGGAATGGGATGACAATACTTTACCGTGACATTGTTGATAGCGCGGCAATCAACACACATTCTCCATGACCCATCCTTCTTAGGCACCAAAATCACAGGCACTGCACATGGGCTCATGCTTTCTCTCACGTATCCCTTCTCCATTAATTCATTGAGTTGCCTTTAGAGTTCCTTTGTCTCCTCTGGATTGCACCTATAAGCTGGTTTTTTTGGAATAGATGCTCCGGGCACAAGGTCGATCCAGTGCTCAATACCACAAATAGGTGGTAACCCCTTTGGAATCTCCTCAGGGAAGACGTCTTCAAAGTCTTGCACAATAGACACAACCACACTAGGCAAAGAGTTAAAAGTTCATTAGTATTCAAACAAGTTTCCTTAAAAACTAGCAACAACATAGGTTGCTTCATCATTAACACTCTCCTCACTACACTTGCTCTTGCCATATAACTCTCCTTTTGCAAGGCTGCACTCTCCTTTTCACTCACCACCAAAGTTGATCCCCCTTCAACTTGGTCTCTCACGCTCTTTCCAACCTTCCTCTCTTTTTCCTTTCAATATCGACTTTTGTGTTCCTTTTTCTTGTTCGATGTCTTTTGCTCTCTCACTCTCCCTTTGTTTTTCACTCACCTTTTATTTTGCAAAAGATTGTTGTAGCTGCAACTGATCCTCATACACCTATTTAGGTGTTAAGGGTTTAAGATTAAAGCTTTTGCCTTGGTGAACAAGTGTATACTTGTTAGAAAAGCCATCATGAACAACCTTCCTATCAAGCTGCCATGGCCTCCCCAACAACACATGACACGCGTGCATCGGCACTACATCGCATAACATCTCATCCTCATACCTACCGATGTGAAAAACAATCAAGGCTTACTCACTCACCTTAGTCTTGCCACTATCATTCAACCATTGCAATTTATATGGACTAAGGTGTTTAGTAGTCTTGGGTCCCAGCCTGTCGACAATGAAAGTACTCACCACATTAGTGCAACTCCCCCCATCAATGATCAAATGGCAAATATGATCACCAAAATAACATCTAGTATGAAAGATATTCTCTCATTGCACCTCCTCTTCTTCCTTCACCTGCACATTTAAAGCTCGCTTCACTACTGCCACTAACTTCCCTGCTGCAGGCTCCTCATCATCACTAGCGTCCTCCAATGGAGGCATATCATCCTCTTCACTATCCCTCTCAGTCTCATACTCACCATCATCATGCAGAATCATAACACACCTATTTGGACATTAACTAGCAATATGGACTCTACCTTGGCATTTAAAACATTCAATGTCACGATTTCTAGGAATAGAAGAATCAGGTTTACCTTGGTTACCAGGAGTAGAACCCGCTTGCTTCTGCTCTCCTTTTGGCTTGGTGGGTACAGACTTTTCTTCCTTCTTCCATTGGTTAGTCTTCTAGGTGGATGAACCAGCACCCTGTTGAAACTGTGCAGTACTACTACCTTTCCTCTTGTGTTAGTTCTCAACCTTTATAGCCATATGAACCATATCTTGAAATTCCACATAATGTTGCAATTCTACTACATTTTGTATCTCTCTATTCAACCCAGCAAGAAACCTAGCCATGGTAGTCGCTCTATCCTCCTCTACATTCGCCCTAATCATAGTAACCTCCATCTCTTTAAAATACTCATCCAAACTTTGGCTTCCCTGCTTAAGAGTTTGCAATTTGTTATACAAGTTACGATAGTAATACGTAAGCACAAACCGCTTCTTCATCACCCTCTTCATCTCTTCCCAAGACTCAATAGGTGGTTCGCCACTCCTTCTTCTATTTAACATCAGTTGATCCCACCACACTATGGCATAATCTGAAAACTCAATAGCAGCAAGCTTCACTTTCTTTCTCCCACTATAATTGTGACAATCAAACACCATCTCTACCTTCTTCTCCCACTCTAAGTACGCCTCGAGATCGTTCTTCTCTTGGAAAGGAGGAATCTTCATCTTTATACTACTCAATTGATTATCCTCTCTATTCCTATCTCCTCTATCTTCCCAATCCCTAGTTCCTCTATTCCTACCACCATAACCTCTATAACTCCCGACAGAAGGTTCATCAAATTCGTCATCAGACATTTCATCTCCGCCCCTTTGTACTCTTCTAGAACAACTCACCCTCTTACGCCCTTAGAAGACGTTTTTAGATTGCTCTAGTTTTTGCTCCACCGTCTCAAGAATTTGTTCCATCCCCTCTTGAAACATCTTCTTCATCTCACCCGTCAATGCCTCAATCACTAACCTAACATCAAACCTTCCCCTCTCACCTTCAAGAGAATGCTGCCTCGACATAATTCCTACAGTAAAAGATTAGTACTAACACAAATATATATATATGATTAAGCCTCACAATTTACACCCTTATGTGTTTTCACTCAAAGGATGATATCCCACAATCACTCGTGTATTCTCACAAGCAATAATGATATCAACTCACCAATTCCTCTTCTCAATTCTCTTGGAACTAACCCAAACTACACCAATCCCTTCCGTAGGATTCAAAACAACTCTAGGGGCTCGAAATTTTCCTCTTTTTCTTTCCTTCTTGTTGCCATTATTTTGTTCTTGTTCACATTTTTTTTTTGTCGTGATTTCTTTTTTTTTTTTTCTGTTCTAGTTTTTTTTTTTTTTTTTTTTTGTAACAAAATTAATAGGATGCACTACACTCTCTAGAAAAAAATTAACACTATGAATTTGAGTACAAAGCTATGACAACACGAAACTTGATATGAAAGATTGGAGTTAAGGTTTTGATGTTACCTTCCTCAAACTGAACTGATGTTTAACAAACCTAGGCTCTGATACCAAACTGATACGAACCACGCCCACGTGTGACAAAACCTAATACCAATACGTTCGGAATTGCAACCCGAGATGCCAAAACAAATGAGTGGAACTGCGACCCGTTGCCTATAATTGAGGCAAGAACCTTGGTATATTCTATTGACGCCACAATCGGGATGAAAGACTGATTGACAAGTTGGGATGAACACCATGGAAGAAATCTGATAAGTTCAAGAGAAGTTCTTTAGAGAACAAAGAGAGGAATTCTCTCAAAATGTGTTATTCAACCTTGTATGTGTGTTTTATGTTCTGTTCTCAACCCTAGAAGCTTATATTAGGGTTTACAACTCGTAATAATAAAAGCCCAAAATGACATAACATCATAAAGTCACGAAAAATAACAAACAGGGAATAAAAGCCAGCGACGTAGGGGCCGGCGTAGTCCTTCTGTCGAGCATAGATGGCAACGCTGGGTCAAGGTCGATAGTGTTTACGCTAGCGTTGTCAAGGCTGGCAGCTTTGACCTCCTATGCTTTGATCTCCTTGAATGACTTGTACAAACGCAAGTGCATTCTCATGGTTGCTCCAATCCTTTCCGGCTTCTTGGACATCCTTTATCAACCCATTAAGTGCTTCCTTGAATCGTTTTGCTCGAGCTCTTGTGATCGGTCCAGGTGGCACTTCAAGAGGATCCACATTCCACCTTTTGGCTTGGTTCTCATCACAATTACATCATTTGATCTTCATGTTTCCATCAAACTTCAAAGGGTGTTCACGTGAATTGTTCACCTAAGTGGACCGATTTGTGATTTAATTGTGACTTGTTTTCTTGAGTCATTTGATTGTTCTTGAACTTGGTTTTGAGCACATCACTAGGGGATTGTTGTGCCTTGATGGTTTCAAGCCAATCCGCAGCATTTTTCTTTGTCTGGTGCAGAGAGGCACGAGTGCGTTTACTATTAAGTTAAGAAGATATCATAATTAACAAAGTGATAAAATAAATAAATCGGGTAATGACCTAGGCACTGATGGTGGCTTTGGAATCCCTAACCCAAGGTTAAGGGGGGTGTAAACCCTAAACCTCACATCGGTTACCGGAAGACCACGAAAGATGTTGCATTTATATGGTTGCTCATGCATTACATATATTTGATAACTTGATGTGAATTTGCTTGTATGTGTACATAGCATTGAAAGTGTTACCATCCCATTTATTGAGCCATGGTGTGCTCACACCCTCACAGACTTTTTGCAAGTAAGGATTACGAAAGTTTGGAATGGGATAAGATGCGAAGTATCAAGCGTTTTGGAAGACTAGAATGACAAGGTAAGAATTATGGATGATAGATTGTTTAGATGAAATGTTAGGACCCTAATGTAAATAGAATTTTGAAATTGAGAAACCTAGGATTTATCCTATATCTTGTTATAAATGTAATTATTTACTTAGAGTCTTATGATCTCTAACTCGTAAGACGATTATCATGTAACGGATGCACATGTGCCATGATAATTTTAGTAGAGATTTTTAGGCCCCCTTTCAAGGGGTGAGAAAGGTGCTCTATGCATGTATTTTTAACAGTACCCCCAACAATATTGTAACACAAAAATATAGAGATTTCATATGACCCATTTTTTATTTATAATTTTATATATATATATATATTATACCTTTGACAGAGGGTATTGCTAAAAATAAGTATATTAAATCTATATACTTCTACTCCTAAGAAAATGCCTAGATGTGTTGATGATTCCATTATTTGGACAAACATCAATGTGTGCATGGAAATTTTGCCTGATGTGCTTCACTACTAGGTCTTGGTCATCTATAAAAAAAACAACCTATGCCATTGTCTGTTTAGTTATAAATGAATAATTAGTTTATAATTTCATCTGCTAATTTAAAAGTTAAAGCAGTTAGTCTTTTAATATTTAATGATATTTCAAATTATGCTAGTTAAAATGTTAAAAGCAGCTAAAATCTTTTTCAATAATGACATCAAGACAATAGTACATCTTAATACTTGCAGTAATGTATAGTTGAGTGATATTACAAGTTGATTATTAGTTTACTATGCAAAACCGACTAACCATATGATTAGAAAGAGGAGGCTTTTAAAATTCCACACATGGAAGTTCAACTAGATTGTTTATGAATTATTGAGTAAAAGTACAAATATTTTGATTAACTTTTATAAACTAGAGTTTTGTAAAATTTTATGTGATTTTATAAGTATTTGAGTGAATTTACAAACTTTAAGTAAAATTATCAAATATATAATAAGTTTATGAATATTTAAGTTTGTAAAATTGCTCAAATGTTTGTAATAAATTCAATGTTATAAACATTTGAGGGAAGTCATTTTTCTAAAGTATATTTATGAAATTAATTGAAATTATGAATTTTAAATGATGTTCTGAGGACAAAGAAAAATTAAAATAAGGTAAGTGAAATTATGTATTATAAGAGCTTTTACAACATATGTTGAGATTTTATAAAAGAATTGAAGAAAGAAAAAGTTTTTAAAGTGAATTTATGAAAATCAGATAAATTATGAACTTTTAGGTGAGATTACGAACCATAAAGTAGTTTTACGAATCTGGAGTCTGATTACGATATTAGCATGTGAAGTTTTGTGAATTATGAAGTTAAATTATGAACTATAAAAGCTTTTGCAGCAAATGATGAGATTTTAAGAGAAAAAAAAAAAGTTACCTTAGTAAATTTATGGACTTTGGATAAATTATGAACTTCTTGGTGAAAGTACAAACTATTAAACAATTTTACCAACATAGCCAAGTTATGAACTTAAGCGACTTTGTGTTATAAGATTTTATGAACTTGTAGTCATAATGAATTTCTTATTATATTGCGAAATATAAGAAATAAGAATTTCAAGATAATTTACCAATTAATAAGAAATTATGAATGTTTAACATTTTATGGACTTAGATTTACAAATATTGAACTAATTTTATGAATGTTTAAGGCGATTGAAGAATATTGAATCTTTCTGTGAACTAAAGCTAATTTACAAAATAAAAGAAGTTTTACATTTTATTGAATGAAATTATGAACTTAAATATATTTTATATAAAACTACACAAATTTACAACTTTTAAAGGGATTTGCAACTATTGAAAATAATTATTTTTTTATTTTTATTACATTTTTAGATAACTTAATAAATAAATGAATTTTTTAATAGGTAGAATTTTTAAAATAAAATTAAAAACTTAAGTCTCAGTCGTCTACCATATTTTATTGTATTGTAAGCCTCTATTCTTGCTTCTTCAATCTCTTTCATGCTTATCAATAATTAGTGCCTAGGTCTTAGAACTTACACCATGCGCTTTTGTTTTTGGCTTTTTCATTCATCAAGTTATCTTTTGTTATTGCAATGTTGAGCTTTCCTTCTAAAGTAGGATTACTAACTGCTACTATAACAATCCATATACTTGAAAGCAATGGAGAGATAATAGAATAACCATTATGTATTTATTTGAAAAAATAATAAGGAAATTTTAATTCCTAATGAGAATAGATATTACCTAAAAAAAGTTAAATTTTTTATTTTTTCTATAGAGATAATCAAAAGTTTAAATATTATAATCATTATATTCTCATTAGTATTATAATTAATGACCAAATAGAGATAAATTGATCATTTTATTTATATTCCTAATTCAATACTATAATTAATGAGGTGAAATAAACACTCAAGTAAACATTCCTTATAATAAAAATTACACGAAGTAAATAATAAAATAGAAATTCTTAGCCTATACTGAGTAATAATCATTCTTAAAACATTACATTTTTTTTCACTCTACTTTTCTATTCTCGGTTTATTTTATTCTAAAAAGTAAAGAAATCATTAGTATTTCCTAACTACCAAGTGGTGAAGTTAACAATAATAGTGCTTGCATATCTCATAACTAAGCACCAGCTTCATAGCAACCAATTATATCCCAAGACATTATAAATCAAATTAACTACTTCCTAATTAAGAGGTTTTATTCAAGGTAGTTTGTGTATTATGCATGGATTCCAATTTCTTTCAAAAAAGTCAACTCTAGTTTCTTGAACAAGATGATGGTACATACTGTGATCCACCAATTGTCGATATAACCAATAGTTTTTCTATGCACAATCACGCAATCACGATTTGATTTATCATTTAGTTTTGCACTATCATTATCCATTGGTGCATATAAATCTTTACAATATAAAAGATCTTTTGTAGTCAACTTCCAAATAAAATAATTTGATGAATTTATTTATTTTTTCAATGGTACATGAAGATCCTCGCTCTTGTAACATAGAAAAACAACATCCACTTGTTATGAATAATAATTCCCCTTAATGATAAAATATTTTTTTCTCTTACTTTAAAGCGATAAATAATCATAACAAACTAAAAATAATAAATAATAATCAACACCAAAATTTAAGTGTAAAACCCCAATAGTGGTACAAACCATGGGAAAAGCAGCACAAAACTTCCATTGTCAACCAATAATGTGTTCAAATGTGTTTATTCAGTAGTTAGATATTCAAACTTTACTTAACATCGTGGATATCTCAATAAAATCACAAAACAAGCCAATTTGCAAGATTGTAAAAACACAAACTCAATATGAATAATTAAGAAGGATTAACAAATAACAAAAGTAATAATTCTATAGCACACCACGCCAGGGATCCAAGAGTTAAAATTTCATCACAATTAAGATTCAATAGTTTATATCATCATGGACCCAAAACCACTCCGTTAAATTGATCACTTTTTTATTTTAATATCATGAAAAGTAATCATTCTTTTTCTAGTTTCACCTAATTCTCTGTTTTCCTTTCTTCATGGCCACAAGTCTTTCACACTCTCATTGTCTGATTTAATTTTTTCATTCAAAGCATCTACATGCATATTAATAACAGTCCTTTAGGGGTTTTAATGCATTTTTTTTTTTATTTGCTATGGGTCCATATGGTTTGAACCCAAACCCAACGATAGAAAAATCTACAATAATTAAAACAACACAAACTATGGTTCAAGCAAAAGTAAAACGAATAATGTGGTGTCTACGTTGTTAATTTTTATCTTTCTTTAATCTTTTACATCCAAGATAAACGCCTATAGCCTTTAAACTATCCCTAAGAAAACAGTTAATATTGAATGAGGTTATGGAATTTTCTCTTTTTTCTTTTTCTTTTTTTGTTCTGTACATTTCAAAATTGCTTTTGTTAATAATCAATAAAAATAAATAAATAAAAATACGAAAGTTCCATGCATATGCACTAAACTTTAAAATTTTCCATAGCCTCAGCCTCACACTATAAAAAGCAATGGTATCACCTCTGGCTTCAGAACATGAATCATAGTTTACTTCGTAGCATATATAATAAACATGGCTAAAAGAATTTTGCTTTTAGATGTCCTGGGTTTGCTTCTCCTATGTCTATGTTTCTTAATGGTAGATATAGGAGCTGCATCTCCTAGGTGGTCGAAGCCCAATTGTAGTGACCATTGCGGTGATATTAAAATTCCCTTTCCGTTTGGAATGGGTAGACCCGAATGTTTCTCCGATGAGTGGTTCGAGATAGATTGCCAGCAAAACGAAACCATCCCTTTCCTAAAGAAGCTCAACTTGCAGGTGCTTAATATTTCACTTTTTAAAGAGAGAAATGATGATAGTCAATATGTTACAGTCAGCTTTCCGATGATATATCCCAATTGCTCTCCTTATTCTAATGCGACCACTCAGCCTCCGAGCCTACAAGGGAGCCCATACTTCGTCGATTCCTCGGTGAATATTTTCGCTGCAATTGGCTGCAATTTTAGTGCTCAGATGAAGAGTAACCTTTCTTTCGTGGGTTGCGAGATCGAATGTAGCGGAGGCAACTTCATTAAAAATACTACTTGCTCTGGTTTTGACGGTTGCTGCCAAACCGCGGTTCCCAGCCGTCTACAATTGTTCAGCGTGGATTTCATCAGTCACAATGTTCCAACAGGGACAAATGATCCGCAGTGCAACAACTATGCTTTAGTGGCCAACGAATCGTGGTTGCAGCGCTCAATCACAGATCTGGATTCGCTGAAAAGGGAAGGCTATGTCCCTGTAGTACTAGATTGGGGAATCTCAATGGATGGTGATCTTGCGAAAGGGTTGTTGCGCAATCTCATCACGAATTATCCAATCAGTAACTACAGCTGCAACTTCCCTCAATTTTCGAAACAGTTGTTGACTTGCTATTGCAAAGATGGTTATGATGGCACCCCTTTCCTCATAGATGGATGTCAAGGCAAGATCTCCTTACTTTCTATCAAAACTTCTTTCTTTGCATAATATCAATACTCTAAATCCATTGTTTATTACCATAATAAAATCTCAAAACGTACAATTATTAGAGGTTTTTAACTGTAATGATGGTGGAAGATAGGTCACAATGGATGATTGGTAGTAATGATTAACTATTGTATAAAATGCGAAGACAGAAAAATAAATTTCATTTTTTAAAATGAAAAAATCATTTTTCCATTTAAGACCACTGTTTTTTTGTGATTGCTAACTATTGCACAAGTAGTCAACCACCATTGAAACCTCCCACCACCTTTGATTGGAAAGTCATGTAGATTTAATAAATTAGCCATACAATAAAAATGACATGCAATATTGATGGGTATTTAGACTAATGAAAATTAAATTTCCCTTCTTTTTCTTTTTTAATACCAATTGAATATTAACAAAGAAAAATTTTCACTCACTTCCTTCCACTTACACCTTCCAATTCCATCTAAGAAATGAAATTTATATTTAGTTCATCTTCCACTCACTTTCATTCAATTGCACTTTTCCTTCTTCTATATAATATTTATCAAACAAAGCATAAAAAATGCCAAGTTTTGAAGTTTTAAGAGACATTGTTAGTGTATTTCTACACCATCAAGAGTTATGTGAACATAATAGACCAATTATTCCTTATCAAACTTTTTTACTTTTATCTAGTGAATAACTCACATACTTCTTCAGTAGCTAATTTTCATGAATGCATCCCGTGTTTTCTTTTTGTTTATTTGTCGTATATTTGTCCATCAAAATGGATATTACTTTAGAGAAGCACTCGCGCAAGTTTAAGGCCAGTATGATTGTTACCATGTTAATTTCTAATAACAACAAGATTTTATCCGATTTTTGCTTTTTCTTTTTTTATTAGAACTGACATTGTAATAATTCAAAATAGAGATGCTGGACTTATTTCATATATATTATTTAAATCAGATATCAATGAATGTGAAGATCCAAGTAATCCCTGTGGGAGAGGATGTGTGAACACTTCTGGATCATATCACTGTGTGGATCCACGAAAAACATTCAAACTCGTCATGATAGGTTTGTGACTCTGCACCATTTAAAGACAGAATCAAACAGTAAAAAAAAAAAAAAAAAAAACAGTACAAAGTTAAGTAGCGATAGGCTTGAGTTTTCTTAATGGAAAAATAGCCCATAATCATGCAATAGCTAAGTTTCACTCATTTCAGTTTCGATTTTCAATTTATCGTAGAAGGATTAGATTGGATAGATGGTTAGTTATTGTTAAAATCATTTGCCATTGGATCCTCTCCTACAACTAAAAAGGATACACTCCAACTTTAAGTTTCATTCCTTTCACCTGCAATTGCATCATTTTTAATAGGGAAAAAAAAATTACATGACCAACTTAATATAGTTACTTTAAATTTTATTCTTTTAATGTTTTACAAATAAGCTCAATAATAATATACTGAACTCCTCTATAGTTGTACTTGAAAATATTAATTTCGAATTAGGAAATCCTAATTTTTAAATGTAATTGACAAGAAATTATGCATTACTACAAATATGCTTAAAATTAATTAGTTTTATAAAATACGATCTTCAATTCAGACTACATGAATGAAAGATACTTGAGGAATGATGCTAACAAAAAAGTTGAAGAATGGTTGGAGATATTTTATATACGTTGCTTTTATTTTAATGTATAGGGCTATCTAACTATATTTAAATGTATAGGGTTATTTAACCGTAAAGGGTGCTATACTAAATTGGCACACGTTTTGTTTTCCTTGAAAACAATGTAACGCAGTCTGATATTCATCATGAATAACGTCGCGAAAGTGGCATGTTAAAAGTAGTGGTGTTGTACAATATGCATTGAAAGAAAAAACACATGCATCCAAATATGTGTTTTTTCCGATTATACCGAATTAATCAATATAGACCGTAAAAAAGGATTTCATAAGTAGTTTTTATTTTTTTATTTTTTGTACAGGTATTGGATCTGGTTTAGGAGCTCTTCTCTTTGTTCTTCTAGGATGGTGGCTATACCGAATTATTAAGAAAAGAAAAGAAAAGAAGCTTAAGGAAAAATATTTTAAGCGAAATGGAGGACTCATACTACAACAACAGCTATTGTCATTTGAAGGAAATGTTCAAAAAGGTAAACTATTTAATAAAAAAGAGATGCTAATGGCTACTGAAAATTTTAGAGAAAGTAGAGTCCTAGGAAAAGGTGGCCAAGGAACTGTCTACAAAGGAATGTTAATAGATGGAAGAATAGTGGCAATAAAAAAAGCTCTTGTCATAGATGAAGAAAAAGTCGAGCAATTTATTAATGAGGTTATCATTTTAACACAAATTAGTCATAGAAATATCGTACAACTACTAGGATGTTGTTTGGAAACAGAAATTCCTCTTCTCGTGTATGAGTTCATACCTAATGGAAATCTATATGAATACCTTCATGGATCAAACAAAGAGGACCCAGTGTCATGGGAAGTGCGTTTGCAACTTGCAACAGAGATTGGAGGTGCACTATTCTATTTGCACTCAGCAGCATCAATACCTGTATATCATAGAGATATCAAATCTACAAACATACTCTTGGATGAAAAGTATCAAGCAAGGATAGCAGACTTTGGCACATCAAAATTAGTATCTCTCGACCAAACTCATGTGACTACATTAATACAAGGAACCATTGGATACCTTGATCCAGAGTACTTCCAAACAAACCAATTTACAGACAAGAGTGATGTCTATAGCTTCGGGGTGGTACTTGTTGAGCTTCTAACAAGACAAAAGCCTATTTCTACAATGAGGATGGAGGAAGGTATAAATTTAGCTACATACTTTATGCTTGCAATGGAAGATGGCCATTTATTTGATATCCTAGATGCAGAAGTTTTAAATCAAGGCAAGGAGGAAGAAATTCTTAATGTTGCTAACCTTGCAAAAAGATGTTTGCACTTACATGGAAGGAATCGACCTACTATGAGAGAAGTGGCTATAGAATTAGAGGGGATAAAAAAGCAACAACACTTACCCAATATCTACAAAGGTAAAGAAGACCATGCACAAGCTCAATGTCAAGGTATCTTCAAATCAGTATCAGCCAAGATTAAGGTTGATGCAAATATTGCTACTTCGTCAGATGTTCAACCTCTTCTACTTGGTAAAACTTGGTGACAAGAATCTTCTTGATTGATCATTTAAGTTTACCTATATAGATAGCATAAATAAAAAGATAATTGTTTTCCTTCATGCTTTCTCATATATAGTCTCTAGTTTTGTAAAATAGATTACTATTAAGATATTTTCCATTTTCAATATGTGCTCTCAAATGAACTGGAATTGATAAATTAAAAGTTGATTATTTAATATATTAAAAATTGATAAACTAACAATCATGACATCACTTTTAGGGGTTTGCAACATTTGTGCTTTTTATAATATATTGTTATTTGCAATTTTTTGCTATCGTAGAAGTTGTTTATCATTTAAAAATGTTTTACAAGAGATTATAACTTGTAATGGAATGGAAATATTAATTTTGTTGATGCTATCAAACTCTTGTTATTCCTTGTTGATAGGTGTTTTTGTATTACATTACCTTTAGATTACCTCAATGGTATATAGTAGGCAGCAATTTTTATTTATCATTTTCAAATATTTGTATAAATTTTGAATGTTTATAATGGTATTAGATATCAAATAATTAACTATTTAACTAGAAAAAGACATAATATAATAAATGGGCATATATACAAACAAACATATATATTACTTGAATCATAAATGCCAATGTAGCAAGGGCATTAGCAAATTGATTTTGAGTTCTTGAAATGTATGTGAATGTGACAACCTTGAACTTCTCTATTAATTCTATCAAGTGTTGGTGATATAGCACTAATTTGGGATCTTTAGTCTTGTATTCTGCTTGTGTCTACAATGTGATAAGTGATGAGTCTCCATATGCCTCTAACTTATAGATCCCATATAAATTGTTGTCTTGTGGCCGATGATGCATGGTTCATTCTTTGCAATAATATTGGTATATGGGAATGTAAGTCTCATTGCTACAGGAAATTGCATTCCTTCAAGTGATATCAACATTGCCCCAATTCTACACCCAAACATGCTGGTAGCTCTACTGAAATATATCTTCCATTTGGGGGCCCTTTTCTACTTTGGACTCCATTTTTTACTCATCATTTGCCACTAATATATTTTCATCTAGGAATTGGGCTTATGATTCTTGATAATCTTCTTCAATTGGGTTCTTAACCAAATGATCTACTAGCATTTGCCCTTCACTAAATTGTGATTCATGTATGTAATATGAAATTCTAGTAGAAGCATATGCTACTAAGAAATCCTCCCTAACAAAGCAAGTTGTTCTGCTAAATATTTCAAGGGATCAAGTCTTGTTAGTAGTTCAATAGAGTAATAGAGAGTAAATTGCCTTAGTCGGTGCATGACCTAAACTGATGCAAAGCATGTTCTTTCTATCTTAGAATACCTCTGTTCTCCTTTAGTGAATTTCTTGCTTAGATAGTATATGGCTTATTTCCTTCCTCTTCCATCTTTTTGCCCCAATATACACCCTATCAACTTGGGAAGTATTGTAAGGCATAAGAATAAAGGCTTTCCACATTTAAGGGCTACTAGAATCAAAGGATTCATAAGATATTTCTTGATCTTTGCAAACGCTTTTTCACATTTATCATCCCATTCACCGTAGCATTCTTCTTTAGAAAACTAAATAGTGGGCAACATTTATCCATGAGTTGTGAAATAAACCAAGCTATATAGTTCAATCTTCCCACTAATTCTTTAATCTCTTTGAGGGTACGTGGAGAAGGCATTTCTAATATAATGTTTACCTTATTTGGATCGATTTCAATGCTCTTTCGACTTATGATGAGCCCTAACAACTTACTAGCTGTGACTCCAAAAGTGCACTTCTTTAGGTTCAATTTCAACTGAAACTTTCTCAACTGGTTGAATGGCTTTCTTAAAATATTTACATGGTTTTCCCCTTCTTTGGATTTAACAATCATGTCGTGAACATATACTTTGAACTCCCAATGCATCATGTCAAAAGTAATGCTACCATCGCTCTTTGATATGTTGCTGTCGAGTCTAATTTTTTATTTCCCATTCCTAATCCGATCTATACTAGACCCTATGCTCATCTAATGTAGATCATTGACTTGAGTTAGGAATTGCGTTTTGTTTTGGAGTCGCCACTCAACTGTTATTGGGAAAGATTGAATTAAGACTAATTGAGCATATTAGTCCTAATTTGAACCAATAGTTAGCGTGATTTCCTCTTCTCGTTTTTTTGAAAAGAGGAAAGGGAAAACTAGATTTTTTGAGTTCGGAGGCAAACCTATTAAAACCCTAAGGTTACCACCTAATCTCCTAAAATCTACTCTATCTAGAAATGTCTTTATTTTATTTTTATTGTCTTTTATTGTGTTTTTGAGTGAATTATTCTAAGAAAATGATTTTTTTATTCTTTTTAAGGGTTGCCCCAAATGGGTGCCTACATACCTGCTATTCGGGATTTAACAAGCCGTAGTTCGCTTTTCCTGAAAAACTTTGAGTGTGTTGATGATTTTTAATTATGAAATTTCTTTTGATTTATGTTTTTTACCATTTTAGTATTTTTCTAAAAAAAATCTAAGCCTAAGCTTAATAATTTGATTTTTTAAAATAATAATTTTAAGGAAAAACACCAATTTTGGATTTATTTGAGAAAATGATTTTTCTAAGTGATAAAAATCCCATTTTTCTATTTTTCCACTCATTTCTATTATTATAAATTTTTATTGATTTTTATTAATTCTTATGATTTTTATTATTTTTTATTATTTTTTATAATTTTTATAATTTTCATTAAATTTTTATTGAAATTTTTCTCCTAGATTTTTCATCTATCCTATTCTAAAATCTAAATTTTTATTATTATTCTTTTCTAATATTTTCATTATTTTCTTTATAAATTTTCTACATTTTTATTATTTATTATTATAATTATTATTTTTATTTTTATCATTCATCTTAAATTAAATCCTAAAAAAATAATCTAATTTCTAACATTTTTTCTATTTTTTAATTATAAATAACAAATAATTAAATAAATAAATTCGAAATAAATAAAATAAACACAAAAATCGAAAAATCCGACTTACTTGGATCCAGGTCGGTGCGCGGGTCGGGTCGGTTGGGTTGAAGTGGTTCAGGTCGGGTCAATCGAATGCAGCGGTTGGGGATGCTCATTGACGGCATTCCGGTGGCCTTTCGAAGTGGTTAAGGTGTCGATTCCTAGGTTTTCGAGGGTGAGGAACTCAACTGTGGTGGTGGTTTGCTCCAAAAACGCTTCCTGGTGGCTGCTCGATGCTTGATCGGTAGTCGCAGTTTTGAAGAACTCTAGTGAAGCTTCGATTCTCTCCTTTTTCTCACTTTTGATTCGTGCTTCTGCCTCTACACTTCATCCTCTATTTATAGACGTTCAAAATCGAGCTGGATAAGCTCGAATTTCCACCGATTGAAGCAAATTGGATTTGCGGTTAAAAACCCATCTCCGATTTGTGAAAATCCATTGATTCGTTGAGATTTGATTCCAATTGGATGATGTTTATCTTATTTCTATTGAAGATATGTTGGATTTGTGCAAAACATTGAATCAAAATGGCCAAAATTCGGATTTTTCTCCTCGCCGGTGATCTTAGACAGAGGTTGAAGACAATCACGTGCCCAGCTCGTGCATTCGCCCCCACCAATCGGATGTTGACATGTGTCCCAAGCAAAGAAAAATTTCTCAAAACGCGGATTCTACTTCCACTACGTTTCGAACGCCTGACCGAACCCACTCCCGCGCATGCCTGACCCTGGTCTGGACCAGCTGAGCTAGCCCACTTTTGCGATTTTATTATTTTGCAATTTACATATATGCAATGCGATTTTTTTATTTTTTTTGTATTTTTTGAAATTTCAAAAAATTGCAAAAATTATTTGATCCTTTTTATTGCCATTTCTGAAATTATTTTCCAAAATTGATGTATTTTTCTTATTTATTTTATTTATTGAATATTTTTCCTATTTTTGCTAAATTAGAGGAAAAAATGAAAAAATTGAAAAAAATTGGAAATTAATTATTGTTGATTATTATTGATCATTAGGGCAAAATTGGGTGTTTACAGCTGGCCCTCTTTGTAGTAAAGTTTGAAAAACTTAACTACAAAGACAAGAAATATGCCATTTTTGGCCTCTTGATTGAATAGATAACGCCTTGGTTTGGCTGGTTATCTAGAATTGGGTCTCTAGTAAGAAAATGCTCCATTCAAAGACATTAACTTTGCTTGTAAAAAATGGAAACTGGACTCAACGAAACTTGTATTGAATATTGGCTTTCATAAATATTGGCAAAATTTTAATTCCCTTGCCTAAGGATAGTACATCTTAACAACATTTGCATTGATGGGGTCTCTCAATTCTGGACCATCCATTTGATTTAATATGAGAGCTCCTCCTGACAAAACCTTCTTCGCCACATATGGACCCTCATAATTTGGGGCAAATTTTCCTCTGGAGTCTTAGGCATTCGGGAGAACTTTCTTTAGCACCAGATCTCCTTCTTTGAAGCATCGAGGCCTCATCTTCTTGTTAAATGCTCGGGCCATCCTTTGTTGGTCACATTGGCCATGACATAGTGCAGTGAGTCTTTTTTCATCAATCAAATTTAGTTGATCAAGTCTCTTCTTCACCTAGTCTGATTTAGTTAATTGAGTTTCTGACAGGATTCTGAATGATGGTATTTCAACCTCGACTGGTAACACTGCCTCAGTACCATATACCAATGAATATGGGGTAGCTCCAGTAGATGTTCTTATTGAAGTCCTATAAGCCATGAGAGCAAACGACAACATCTCATGCCAATCTTTGTAAGTTGTTGTCATTTTTTCGATGATCTTTTTGATATTCTTGTTATCTGCTTCTACTGCCCTGTTCATCTGAGGTCGGTAAGGAGTTGAATTTCTATGGTTTATGTGGAATTGTTGACATACACCTGTCATTGACTTGTTATTAAGATTGGTACCGTTGTCGGTGATGATGGACTCAGGAACTCCATATCGAGTTATTATGTCCTTTTTTAAGAAACGGACTATTATCCCTTTTATGACATTGGTATATGATGAAGCTTCTACCCACTTGGTGAAGTAATCAATTGCTACCAATATAAACCTATGGTCATTGGATGTCGTCAAAGTGATCAGGCCTATTATGTCGATTCCCCACATGGAGAAAGGCCATGGTGCTGACAATAAGTGCAACTCGTTAGGTGGAGCATTTATCCGGTTTGCGTACACTTGACATAAATGACAGTACTTGACTTACGTTATGCAATCTGATTCCATGGTTAGCCAATAGTATCCTAACCTCATGGTTTTTTGGGCCAACATGTAGCCGTTCATATGAGGTCCACATACCCCTTCGTGTACTTCTTTCATCAGTTCACATGCTTCGTTTTTATCCACACATTTTAACAAGGTGGTATCAGACGATCTTTTGCAAAGTATAGACCCACTTAATAAGAAATGACTTGCTAACCTTCTAAGTGTTCTTTGGTCATTCTTGCTAGCCATTTTAGTGTATTTGTTTTCTTGGAGAAAGGTTTTGATGTCATGATACCAGAGCTTGTCATCTTGGGCTTTTTTAATTGCTAAATAGTAGGCGGGCCGATTTTCGATATCTATTTTCAACAGTTGGACTTCGGCTCCCCCTGTTATCTGGATCATAGATGCTAGTGTGGCGAGTGCATCTGTAAACTGATTTTGAGTTCTCAGGACGTATGTGAAAGTGATTGCCTCGAATTCTTCTATTAGCTCTGTCAAATGTTGATGGTATGGTACCAGTTTGGGGTCTTTAGTCTTGTATTCCCCTCTTATCTGTAGTATGATAAGTGATGAATCCCCATATACTTCTAATTCGCGGATTTCCATTTGGCAAGCCATTTTGAGGCCAAGGATGCACGCCTCATATTCAGTGATATTATTAGTATATGGAAATGTGAGTCTTGTTGCTGCAGGGAATTGTGTTCCATCTAGGGATATCAACACTGCCCTAATCCCACAACTGAATACATTGGCGGCTCCATCGAAAAACATTTTCCATTTAGAGTTCACGTTTATCCTATAATCTTTTATTGATGTACCTTCCACTGCTGATATGTTTTCGTTAGGGAATTGGGCTTGTACTTCTTGGGAATCTTCCTTGACAGGGTATTCTGCCAATTGGTCGGCCAAAGATTGCCCTTTCATCGAGTTTTGATTTATGTATGTGATATCAAACTCTGATAAGAGCATTTTTCATTTAGAGATTCTCCCTATCAAAACTTTCTCCGCTAAGTATTTCAGGGGATCATGTCTTGTTTGCAGCTTAATATGATAGTAAAGAGTATATTGCCTTAACTGGTGCATGATTTAAATCAAAGCACAGCAAGTCCTCTCTACCTCTGAATACCTCTATTCCCTGTCTGTGAATTTCTTGCTCAGGTAATATATGGAACGCTCTCTTCTCTCTTCATCTTTCTACCCCAACACACATCCTATGGATTCAGGGAGTATCGTGAGGTATAAGAATAAGGGCTTCCCTTGCTTTAGGACTATTAAGATTGGAGGTTTTATGAGATAGTCTTTGATCGTCCTAAATGCTTCTTTGCATTCGTCATCCTATTCTACTGTGGTATTCTTTTTCAACAGACGGAATAGTGGCAGGCACTTATCTGTGAGCTGTGAGATAAAACGAGCTACGTAATTTAATCTTCCCAACAAGCTTCTTACTTCTTTGACAGTGCGTGGGGAAGGTAGCTTTAATATAGACTTTACTTTGTCAGGGTCGATTTTAATACCTTCCCTATTTATGACAAACCCTAACAATTTGCCTGTTGTGACCCCAAAAGTACACTTCTCTAGGTTTAACTTGAGTTGGAATTTCCTCAGTCACTTAAACAATTTTCTCAGGATATCTATATGACTTTCTCCTTCTTTAGACTTGGCTATCATGTCGTCGACGTATACTTCGACTTCTCGATGCATCATGTCATGAAGTATCGCGACCATGGCACTTTGATATGTTGCCTCGGCGTTTTTCAAACCGAAGGGCATGACTTTGTAACAGAAAGTTCCCCATGTTGTGATGAAAGTCGTTTTGGTTTTATCTTCATCAACCATTTTTATTTGATTATATCCTGAGAAACCGTCCATAAATGAGAAAAGATGGTTTCCTGCAATGTTGTCCACTAGAACATCAATGTGAGGTAGGGGGAAGTTATCCTTTGGCGTAGCTTGGTTTAAGTCCCGGAAGTCTACGCATACACGTACTTTTCCATTCTTTTTCATAACAGGGACTATATTCGCTACCCATTTTGGGTAATCGAACACTTCGATGAACCCTACTTCTAGCAGTTTCTTGACTTCTTCCTTAATCTTTAGTAAGATGTCAGGCTTAAATCTTCTCAATTTCTGCTTTTTAGGTTTGACGTTTTCCCTTGTACGAAGCCTATGAACCATTATTGATTGGTCTAGTCCTGGCATGTCACCATATGACTAGGCGAACACATCTGCATATTTTGTTAACAGCTCGGTTATCTCACACTTTTGCTCGGCACTTAAACTGGTCCCAATTTTGAGGTTTTTAGGTTTTTCCATGCTTCCTAGATTTACTGTCTCCATCGGCTCGTCGATTGAAATTCCACTTTGTTCATGTTTTTGCTAATTTTCTTGTATGATTTCGTGGTCACAAATATCGCCTCCAACAACTGACTTAGCAACGTTGGAAACGATATCAACATTTTTATTTTCTACCTGCACAAAATGTCTTTGATGCTCGATGGTAGGAGATCTGGGCGAAGTAAAATGAAAGCGGATATATATAAGTAAGACAAACTGTGATTATAAAGAAGTCTCAAAGAAAATTTTTTTAAAAATCGTTCTCTATCCTTGAGCTGACCTAGAGTTATCAATAGGATAACAAAACCAATTATTGAGAGCTAGATGCTGATCGGACGTGCGAAGGGTTGGGCTCCCATTACTGACGCCATCTTTGCTTATCCTTGGCTCTTGAATGACAGTTGCTTTTCTAAAAGATTGCTGGAGGGATGGAATACGCATCGGGGTGTTGCTTGGCTTCTCTTTTGTCCTGCCTTTGACACCTCTAGCTTGTGCTTCTTCCTGGGCTGTAGGAACGTACTCAGCACTAGTGTTGTTGCAGTTGCTGCTGTTTGCCACTTTGGTCTTTGAGCGGGTATGAATTGGGCTTCTAGGAGGGTTCGGTTGTTTGGGAGCTATTTTTGATACCTAAAGTGCATTTTTTTTTTTTTTAGTATAATGTATGCAAATGTGATGCATGTGTCACACAGATGCTAAAAATAAAAAAGGCCAACAATTGATTGATGATGTAATATTGAAACTTTATTTTTATTAATATTGGAAACTTTAGAGTTCGATACTTAAAACAAACGAAAGAGTGCAATGATAATCTATTTCCTAGCTTTCTTGGTCTTCTGTTGTGGAGACTCAAGCTTCCCGTTGATGACGGCTTCTAATTCTTTGACTTTGGCTTGGGTTTTCTCCAACTGAGCTTCTAAGGCTTTGTTTCTTTGGTCGGATTCCTTGAATCAACCTTTCTAGATGTCTTTCTTATAATCTGAAGCTTCAAAATATACCTCCATCTGGGCCCTAACCTGCTCTAGGTAGATTTCTAGCTCTGGGTTTACCTTGTCTGGCTTTAGTTGGGCGACATCTGGGACCCGGTATGCTCTTTCTCCTGTCTGATACAACTGGTGAATTACGAACTCCTTGGTGGCTCGATGCTTTCCCACTTCGCCATCTAGCTCTCCGAGGTCTGCATTTGGGCTTTCGATTTTGGCTTCCTAAAGTGTTTTGACCTCTGCCAACTTAGCAAATTTTTCAGCCACTAGTAAGTTTGGATCTTGGTACTCGAATGTGACTATCTCCAGTGAGGGCCGATAAACTATGTCTTAAATAGTACCAAACTGGTGGACCACCGAGTTGGGGTGATAACCTATACATTCGCTGATTCCGATCAGAGGCACGGCTTGAAAGTTACTGCAGGTTAAAATAATTTTATCGTAGTAACTCCACCTGGTTGTCCACAGAATGTCATCGGCATTGAAACTTCTAAGAACTTCTACCCAACTGTGGCTGGTAAGGTCATCAAGTAGCTTTATCTTCTCTATGCATGAGTCTACGAGATCCACTTGTTGAGCTAAGGTTTTCCGGACCATGTTCAGCCCGAAACACTTGAGGTGGCTTACAAACCATATCAGTATAAGGTTGATATTTGAGCAGAGGATCCTGTGGCCTTTTTTCTTGACAAAGTTTAAGTTCCGGATCTATTCAGCTAATAGAGTCGGGATGTAAGATCTCCCTTCCAAGAATTGGGTCACAAATTCTGCAACTCAGTAGTGGACATAGAAAGTTCCGGTAGGGAATAGTATGGTGGTGAAAGCTGTCAGGATGAAAGCATTCACCCTTCTTTGTCTATAAGTCTTAGGGTCCCCATATAATATGTCTTTCCTATCCCCATTGTCTTCTCGGGCAATGAACCAAGCTTCCAACTCGTCCATCCGTATGCAGTATCCGTTACAATCTGCTAAGGCTTTGTTGATTGCTGTTTTGTGGATACCCAAGAGTCTGTTGAAAATACCGGCTGGCCCGGCCTCAAGATCTGGTACATAGACTTGGTTGGTTAGTGCTGGAGACTGTAGCAGCTAGGTGTACTCTTCCAGAGTAGGATTAATCTCATGTGGCCCGATGAAGAAAGTCACGGGCTCTATTTCCCATAAGTGGAGCATGGCCCGTACCAAGGGCAAGTTCATCTCCATCTTCATTAGTGAGAGGATGGACCCTATTTTCTGCTGGATGAGGGCCTGCTCCTCTGGGTTGTATAAGGTGAACCAATGGTCCAATACTAATTTCGGATCTAAAGGTTTGCACACTCAGATTTCTTTGCGGAGGAGGCGGTCAACTGTGGAGCTAGCCATCTATTACAATAGAAATTTCCTAATTACAACTAGAACTATGATAACATTATAGGGAAATAGATTTGAACTCCGTGAACAAAAAATATTACATCATCATCAATTGTCAACCCATGACGTTATGTATGCAACTAGGTAGGTTCTAATTGGTCCCCAAGCTCTATGGCCTCCCGCATTTTCGGGAAAATGGATCTCAGGCCACATCGAAGCATTAGGTGGGGTAGCCTAATCGATCTCGAACGGTGATCACATCACTTCGCCCGAAACCTACACAATGGCCCCCCATCGTAGGGTCCTAAGACGGCTTGGGTTTGACCGTATCTATTCACACAATTGTATGCATGCAGACCCAACAACAAAAGTAAAATAACTGAATCATAAATTTAGCTAAATCCTTGAAAGGTTAGCAATAGAACAATAATCAAAAGACATTTTTTAAACAGGAGCAGTTTGAGGAGACTCAGGTGGCTAGCTTACTGGAATATAATCCCTAGTGGAGTCGCCATCCTATCAAGTCTAATATTTGATTTCCCATTCCTAATCCGATCTATACTAGACCCTATGCTCATCTAATGTAGATCCTCGACTTGAGTTAGGAATTTCTTTTTGTTTTGGAGTCGCCACCCAAATGTTGTTGGGAAAGATTGAATTAGGACTAATTGAGCATATTAGTCCTAATTTGGACCACTAGTCAGTGTGATTTCCTCTTCTCGTTTTTTTGAAAAGAGGAAAGGGAAAACCAGAGTTTTTGAGTTCGGAGGCTAACTTATTAAAACCCTAAGGTTACCACCTAATCTCCTAAATATACTCTATCTAGAAATTTCTTTATTTTATTTTTATTGTCTTTTATTGTGTTTTTGAGTGAATTATTCTAAGAAAATGATTTTTTTACTCTTTTTAAGGGTTGCCCCAAATGGGTGCCTAAGTACTTGCTATTCAGTATCAAACAAGTTGTAGTTCGCTTTTCCTGAAAAACTTTGAGTGTGTTGATGATTTTTAATTATGAAATTTCTTTTTATTTATGTTTTTTACCATTTTAGGATTTTTCTAAAAAAAATCTAAGCCTAAGCTTAATAATTTGATTTTTTTTTTAAATAATAATTTTAAGGAAAAACACCAATTTTGGATTTATTTGAGAAAATGATTTTTCTAAGTGATAAAAATCCCATTTTTCTATTTTTCCACTCATTTATATTATTATAAATTTTTATTGATTTTTAATTAATTCTTATGAATTTTTATAATTTATTATTATTATTTTTTATTTTTATAATTTTTATTAATTTTTATAATTTTCATTAAATTTTGATTGAAAATTTTCTCTTAGATTTTTCATCTATCCTATTCTAAAATCTAAATTTTTATTATTATTCTTTTCTAATATTTGCATTATTTTCTTTATAAATTTTCTACATTTTTATTATTTATTATTATAATTATTATTTCTATTTTTATCATTCATCTTAAATTAAATCCTAAAAAAATAATCTAATTTCCAACATTTTTTCTATTTTTTTAATTATAAATAACAAATAATTAAATAAATTAATTCGAAATAAATAAAATAAACACAAAAATTGAAAATTTTGACTTTCTTGGATCCGGGTCGGTGTGCGGGTTAGATCGGTCGGGTTGGATTAGGTCGAAGTGATTCAGGTCGGGTCAATCGGATGTGGCAGTTGGGGATGCTCGTTGACGGCGTTTTGGTGGCCTTTCGAAGCGGTTGAGGTGTCGATTCCTAGGTTTTCGGGGGTGAGGAACTCAACTATGGCAGTGGTTTGCTCTAAAAACGCCTGCTAGTGACTACTCGTTGCTTGATCGGTGGTCGCGGTTTTGAAGAACTCCGGCGAAGCTTCAATTCTCTCCTTTTTCTCTTTTTCTCACTTTTGATTCGTGCTTCTGCTTTTACACTTCATCCTCTATTTATAGGCGTTCAAAATTGAGCTGGATAAGATCGAATTTCCACCAATTGAAGCAAATCAGATTTGCAGTTAAAAACCCATCTCCGATTTATGCAAATCCATTGATTCATTGAGATTTGATTATAATTGGATGATGTTTATCTTATTTCTGTTGAAGATCTGTTGGATTTGTGCAAAAAATCGAATCAAAATGGCCGAAATTCGGATTTTTCTCCTCGCCGGTGATCTCGGACAGTGGTTGACGACGATCACGCCCTGGCACAAGCATTCGCCCCGGCCAATCGGATGCTGACATGTGTCCTAGGCAGAGAAAAATTTCGCAAAACGCAGATTCTGCTTCCCCCGTGTTTCGAACCCCTAACAGAGCCCACTCCCGCACGTGCCTGACCCTGGTCCGGACCAGCTGAGCTAGCCCACTTTCACGATTTTATTATTTCGCAATTTGCATATATGCAATGCGATTTTTTTATTTTTTTGTATTTTTTGAAATTTCAAAAATTTGTAAAAATTATTTGAACTTTTTTATTGCCACTTCTGAAATTATTTTCCAAAATTGATGTATTTTTCTTATTTATTTTATTTTTTGAATATTTTTCCTGTTTTTGCTAAATTAGAGGAAAAAATGGAAAAATTGAAAAAAAATGGAAATTAATTATTGTTGGTTATTATTGATCATTAGGGCAAAAATGGGGTGTTTACAGTTGCCTTAGCATTCTTTTAAACCAAAGGGCATAACTTTATAATAGAATGTGCCTTAGGATGTGATAAAGATCATCTTGATCTTGTCCTCTTCTGCTATTCTTATATGATTATAGCCTAAGAAGCCACCCATGGAAGAGAAGAGATGACTTTTGGCTATGTTGTCTACTAAGACATCTATGTGGGGTAAGAGGAAATTGTCTTTTGGTGTTGCTTAATTTAGATCTTGTTTTGTGTGGCTTAGTTTAGATCTCAAAAGTCTACATATACTCGGACTTTTCCATTTGTCTTCAAAACTGACACTGCAATGAATCCGACCTCTAATAGCTTCTTAACTTCTTCTTTGGTTTTCAATAGGATGTTAGGTCTGAATCACCTTAATTTTTGTTTTTTAAGCTTGACATCTTCTTTTATAGGTAGTTTGTGAACCACTATTGACCAGTCAAGTCCTAGCATACCGTCATATGACTAGGCGAATACATCTAAATAGTAGTTCAGTTAACTCACATTTTTTTTAATTACTCAAATTACCCCCCAATTTTAAGGTCTCTGGGGTCTTCTTTGGTTCCTAGATTAACTACCTCTATCAATTCATCAATTGAGATTTTGCCTTGTTCATACTTTTGCTAACTTTTTTATATTTCTTTGTGGTCATCAATATCATTCTCGATGACTAACCCAGTAGGGCTGAAGATGATATCAACATTTCCATTATCTACCTGCAAAAAATATCCCTGATGTTCCTCAAGAATGTTGAATTTGTATGGAAGTGAAGCAAAGAAGAAAAGTGTATAAGTAAAAAAAGAAGAAGAAGAAGATATAATTGAAATAACTCTTAATTTTATTAATCAACTTATTGAAGAGTTTAACTATTTCTGAACAATGATGATTGTAAACTCAAAAATATTAAACTATGATTATTTCCTGCTCTAAAGCAATCCTGGTGCTATTAAGGGGATAGGAAAACCAATTATTAAGAGCCAAAGGTAAACTAGAGGCACAAGAAGCTGAGGTTCTTACTAATGGGCTATTATTGTTCGTAACTTTGCTAGAGTTGGCTTGGTCTAATTCTAACACTTGAGTGTTAGCTAGTTGAGAAAAAGCCTATTGAAGGGGTGGAAAATTTATTGAGGCACCATATAGCATCTCTCCCCTTTTTCCCTTAGCATATATTACTTAGAATTTTTCTTTTAGTGTAGGGATATACCCTAATTAAAATGTCCCTTATTGTCCTTTCTTGAATTAAGGTCTTACTTCCCTTGCCTCTTTTTTAGTAACCACACATGCCTGGTCAAATATCTAAAGTCTAAAGTCCATAGGGCCATCTTCCCTAATATAGATATATCCAAAGCCTTCTTAGAAGCTGGTTAAAGGACCTCTAGATATCAAGGACTTGAAATGAGATATTAAAAACTTGTAGGCTGATCTCCACTAGCCGATCAATATCCCCCAGGATTTCCCTTTTAGAGCCTCAAGGACTCTAACTACTATTGAGCTTGGTTTAACATGGCTCAAGTTAACTCCCAATAGGTCAAGGGTAGCTAAAGGGCATTCATTCAAGGGAGATCCATTATTGATAAGAACTTAAGAAACTATTGTATTTTTGCATTTTACCACTCATGGTTGTTAAAATCACGAGTCAATTGTATGATTCTATAAGTTTAAAATTTATCAAGTTGTTCAAAATCAAAATGGAAGAAAAATCCTTTAGATATAAACTTTTGATATAATTATGAGTTTAGGTATACGATTCTACAAGTTACAATTCTATACAATTTTATATTATTCTACCGATTTTATACTATTCAATTCCAGGTAAAATTGCGATTTTGATAACCATGTTACCACTATAAAAAGTGGTTTGGTATGTTGACTACCATCTTCTCCCAACTCTTTGAGTGACAAGGATATTTGATCTATTACAAGGATTAAGTTTGTGATATGACTCAATTTCTCTATTGAAATGCCCTTTGGTACTATGACTTGTTTAAGTACCCTAAAGAGTGCTTCTAGTGTGGCTTAAATGAAATGAGAAGACCCATAAGTGATATTAATGGGAATCAAACCTCTTGACCTAGCATGACGAAGCCTTCTTGAATAAAGGGAACCAAGACATTCACATAATGTCTTTATTTATTTTATGTAATTGTTTTTCATCTTTTTTATCAACTACATTTTTGTTGGTTCTTACAGGATGGCAAACCAACACACTAATGCATAGTGTGTGAGCTATGCTTGGACCTATAAAAAGCAAGAGAAACTGGCCTTACTTTACTTGCATTTTATGTGGAGAAACCAGCTATACATCACTTCATTTCACATAGATGAATCGGTTACAAAGTGCTCCCATAGGACTGGTTCAAGCATTATTTTACATTTTTGAATTTTCTTTATTTAGAATAGGTATAAATACTTGTTATTTAAGGTTTTAGGCAACACTTTTCACATTGAAAAACTCAATTACATTTTTCATGAAGGGACTCTCCATTTCACGCCTACTCTTATTAGTTCTATCTTAGGGATTGTGGTGAGTTTTCTTTGAAATTATTTTGTGTAATATCAATAATTCTCAAACCCTTTCCAATTATTACTAGTGTGTAATATCTAGTACATTTGTCTTTTCCTCTTTTCATTTCATGCAATTTAGGGTTCTTATTCTAGCTAGGGTTCATGCCATTGGTTGGAAATTGAAAACAATTGTTCTTCCTTCTTTGATTTGTATTGAATTACCATAGGAGCACATCATAATTTGATATTAAAGAAAAGGTTTGTGGAAGGGAATTCATGAATTACAAATTGGGGATTTAGGGTTCTTGTTCTTCCAGTTCATAATTGAAGTTATATGAAGTGGAATTGAAGATCTTGTGTTAAATTGTACCGCATTATGTTTGTTGTTGTGGTTGAAATTTGAAGGAGGGATTAAGTTAGGGTTCCTTGCCGTGGTTGAATTTGGTAATCATTATAATAGATTCCATTAGAAGTGTAATTGTGTGAGTGTGTCATGTTATTCCTTGTTGATTTCGGAATTGGAAGTGCGTAATTCAAAATTTTCCAATGTGCTAGTCATCTTGCCATAAGGTCACCACTTGGAAGAATAAGGAAGTCTTTTCAAATTGATTCCTTAATTACCTTGTGTAGTAATTGTGCATTAATTTCCTTTTAATGCACTTTAACTAAAGCTTCGAATCATTTTTGTGTTGTGATTGTGGAAGTGTGTCGTGATTGTGGAAGTGTACCATGAGGTGTGTGAGTTTTTGTGGAGTGTATATTGTGTCTTGAAGTGAGTTAAGCTTTAAAGGAGTTTTGTGTATACCGTGGAAGTGTTGGTGTAGGGTTGTGCATACCATGGGTGTGTGTGTGTGTGTGTTTGAAACTGTGAAGGTGTTGTGTTGTTGTGGTGAGCACCATGAAGGAGTGTTAGTGTGGCCGTATAGTGTATGTTGTGTCTTGAGGTTGTGAGCATCGTGATTGTATGTGTTGAACCATGGAGTGTGTGTTGTGGTTTAAGGTTATGTTTATCGTGAGTGTATGTGTTGTGCCATGGGTGTGAGTATGACTGTGAAGGTCGTGTTGAAGTGTTCTTGTGTGTTATCGTAAAGAGTATTTGATTAGACGAATTGGTGTTGTGAAGGTGTGATTGTATAAAAAGAAAAAAGAAAAAAAAAAGAGGGAATTTGTCAAGAAGTAATTAAAAGAAAAAAAAAACATGTTAAACGATAGTGTGAATGGTGGGATTGGAAATGAAACCAATAGTTAGGTTGGAGGAGGTCAGGGTTGTTGAGTTGCAGGTAGGAGAATACTAGAGAAACAATTGTAGGATCTCACCACTATTGTTGCAATATTAGCAACATGGGTAGATTAAATGAGAATTCCACAACCACCAATGGAAAATCTACAGGCACCCCACATTGGGTAGCCCATCAAAATGTTTGTAGGGAAGGAGCTATTGGAGGCAATAGAGGTAGGAGGATGGAAGGAGAATATCATGCTTTTAGGGAGGAAAGAGATGTTAATTTTGAAAATGACCCTTACCCAAATCGTGAGTTCAAATTGCCTCGGGACTTAGAATATGTAAAATTGCAAATGCTTTCATTTGCTGGAAAGGGTTCTATAGAAGACTATTTGGATTGGGATGATAAGGTCAAGGGCCTATTTGAGTGTTATGAGATTAATGATCACATTCAAGTTTGCCTTACATCTATAGAATTTACTAACTATGCCACCTTATGGTGGAAGAATCTTGTGGCTAGTAGACGAAGAGATGGTGAAGCCGAGATACATACCTAGCAAGAAATGAAATGGGTTATGAGGAGAAGGTTTATACCAGAGCACTATGGGCAGGAGTTGTCTATGCGTCTCTAAACACTGAGGCAGGGAGGCAAAATAGTTGACGAGTATGTACAAGAGTTTGAGACACAAATGATCAGATGTAGGTTAGTCAAACCTCCTAAACAAACCCTAGTACGATTTGTGTCTGGGTTAAAGTATGAAATTTGCCTGCATTGTAGAGCTTTAGTGGCATGACACTCTTGATGAGGCCATCCAACTAGCTTTGAAAGTGGAGAGATAGAGGCGATCCAATCCATTTAGAGCAGCGAGCAATAGGTATGGAACTTCTATAAAACCTCATAGGTTAGATAGGTAGCAGATTGAACAAAAGGGAATAGAGGGAATTGATAAATCTGTAGACATAAATACAACTATTACTAATAGGGAGAGGGAATTTTCTAGAAAAGGAAAAGAGTTTGTTGGAGCTGATATCCGACAAACATTACTAGGGTCAATAAGTAGAAAGATGAGTTAAATTAAATGCTTCAAATGCATAGGTTTTAGACATATGGCTGCTCAGTGTCCTAACAAAAGGGTGATGACTTTTATAGAGGTGGAAAATTTGAAGGGAATGGACGAGATACTTAAGCCTAATGATTTGTTAATAATGCTACAGGAGTGTTATGATGATCTTGATGCTAAGGCACGTGAAGATAAGGGAAATGATAAATATCTGCCTATTAACATGTTACATAGGGCAATGATTACATCTACAGATGCTGGGGACATATAGAGGGAAAACTTATTCCATACTCCTTTTCGGGTTCTAGGTAATTTGTGTGTTCTTTTTATTAATGGTGGTAGTTGCACAAATGTAATAGCTGCTACAATAGTAAATAGACTGTAACTAGTCACTAGTCTACATCCTCATCCCTATAAATTGCATTGGTTAAGTATACCAGATAGTTTATATGTCATTCAAAAGGCTAAGGTTCCAATCAACATAGGGCATGGTTGTCAAAATCGTGATTTTACTTAGAATTGAATAGTATATGTCGAGTCTAATTTAAATTTTTTTATTATTTTCCTAATTCATTTCATATTAGATCCTATACCCATCTAATATAAATCTTTGACTTGAACTAGAAAAATAAAATAAAATGATTTGATTTTCATCATTTATTTGGAGTCGCTACCTAATTGGAGTTAGGAAAAATTATTGAATTAGAATTAATTGAGCGGATTAATTCTAATCTAGACACTAGTCAACAAAATCTTTTTAAAAAAAAGAAAAAGAAAAAAGAAAAGCTAGAGATTCTTGACATAAGGGCCAGTCCTATTAAAGATTATATGATATTTATTTTATGATATCCTTTTTAGGATAAAAGAAAATACTAAAAAAAATGAAATAAAGATTATATTAATAATGATTTGAAAATATTGTTTTTATTTTTTTTAGAGTTGCTCTATAAAGCTGCCTGCGTATCTACTATTTGGGATCAAACAAGCCGTAGTTCACTTTTCATAAAAATTTAGTGAATTATTTAATTTTAATTATGAAAACATGTTAGGTTTACATTTATTACCATTTAAATTTATTTGAAGAAATTTCTAAGCTTAAGCTTTATTTCTTAAAAAAAAAAAAAAAACTAAAACCTCTAATTTTGAAAAATGTCAATTATTATTCATTCTTTTTTTTATGAAAAAAAAAATTCTAAGTGATAAAATATTTATTTTTTATTAATTTTTATTAAAAAATTTATTTATTATTTACTATTTTTATTACTTTTTATTGTTAATTAAAAACTAATATAATATAATAAATAAATAAAATGATGGAATTCAATTAACCTAGATGTGGGTTGTGGTTCTGATCAGATCGGGTCGGTTAGGTTGAATCCGGTTTGCAGGTCGAGTCATGAACACATCAACTAATAGCTTCTCGACGATGGCTTTTCAATGGCTATTTGCATCGGTTAGTAGGTGTTTCTGAGCTTTGTAAGGGTAGGGAATTGCTTAGTGGAGCTATCTCTTGTCGAAAACTGCTTTAGGTGGTGGTTCATGGTACTAACAATAGGGGATCTAGAGAGAGGGAGCTCTAGCGAATGTTTTGTTTTTTTTTTCCGTATGCTTGTGATCTTTCTTCTTTCTTTTTTCCTCCTCCGATCTCCTCGAAGTCAAGTCCTATTTCTAAACTCACAAAAATACCATTTGATAAGTCTAGATCGGACTTAAAGTTGATACCTATCCTTATCCCTTTTTCTTTTTTTTTTAGATTTGAATTAATCTTTTGTTTTTTATTAAGATTTGTACTAATTTTATGATATTTATCTGTTTTTGGCTAAAACTTTGTTAGATTTGAGTTAAAATTTGATTTGAAATGGCCGGATTCTATTCTCCTCGTGTCGCCACCATTCTCGATCGAAGGATAAAGACGAACATGCGCAAGGCAAGTACCTTCATGACATCTAATCGGTTGCTAACACCTGGCAGCTCAAGTGAAAAAAAAAAAGTCAAAATGGTGCAAAGTGCCTCCCATGAGACTCGAACTTGCGACCTCAAACCTCTACACGCGTACTTGAGCGTACAAATAGACCTGTTAGGTTAGCCCAATTCTCATATTTTTTGGGGCCGTAAATTACATATCAACGTACCAGTTTTTGCTAATTTTTTTATTATTTTGAAATTCCTAAATTTAATTTAAAAGCCCAAATGTCTTTTATTGTTATTGCTACCCGTATTTTCTACTTTTTGCTTATTATTTTTATTTATTTTATTTTTTCTCCTTTATATCTGAATATATATAAAAAAAATAAAAATAATAATAATAATTAGGGGACAAAAATAACGTTTTTACATCTACCCCTCTTTATAGTAAAGTTTGGAAAAACTTGGCTACAAAGACAAAAAAAACACCATTTTTGCCTAAAAGAAATGATAGATAACGCTATAATCAGCTGGCTATACAAACCTACATCCACTAAGGAGTTATCTAACCAAAAGTTTAAGAAAATGCTCCACGAGCTTACAATCCCATGTTGCAAAAGAAGATAGTTACTTTATGATGATTAATACTCCTTGGGGAGTGTTCTTAGACAAGAAATAGTTCAGCAGACTAGCAACCTAGAGCGAGAGATCATCTAGAAAAGTGCTCTTATGAGTTGACTAATCGATGATAGGAAGTGCCTCATTAGACTAATAACCTTAAACAAAAATTGTTTAGGAATGTTTTCTTATGAGCTCACTAATTGATAATAAGAAGCATCTTATAAGACTAGCAACCTTAAAGAAGAGATTGTTTAGGAAAGCTCTCTTATGAGTTGGCTAACTGATAATAGGAAGCGTTTTATAAGACTAGCAACCTTAAAAAGAGATTATCTGGAAAAGTACTCTTACGAGCTAACTAACCGATGATAAGAAGCGTCTCATTAAACTAGCAATCTTGAAAATAGATTATTTAGAAAAGTGCTCTTATGAGCTGACTAATCTATAGTAGGAAGCATCTTACTAGACTAGCGACCTCAAGAAGAGATTATCTAGAAAAGTGCTCTTATGAGCTAACTAATCGATGATAGGAAGTGTCTCATTAGACTAGCGACCTTAAAAAAAGATTATCTAGAAAAGTGCTTTTATGAGTTAACTAATCGATGATACGAAGCGTTTCATTAGACTAGCCACCTTAAAAAGAGATTGCTTAAGAAAGTACTCTTATAAACTGATTAATTGATAATATCAAGCATCTTATAAGACTAGCGACCTTAAAAAGAGATTGTTTTGGAAAGTGCTCTTATGAGCTGACTAACCTATAGTAGGAATTGTCTTACTAGACTAGCGACCTTAAAAAGAGATTATCTAAAAAAGTGCTCTTATGAGCTAATTAATCTATAATAGGAAGAGTCTTACTAGACGAGCAATCTTAAAAAGAGATTATCTAGAAAAATGCTATTCTAGAAAAGTGCTCTTATGAGTAGACTAATCTGTAGTAGTGATACAAGCCATGCCTACGTGTAATGAAACCCAATACCAATACGTTCGGAATTGCAACCCAAGATGCCAAAACAATCGAGTGGAACCACAACCCATTGCCTATAAGTGAGGCAAGAACCTTGGTACATTCTATTGACGCCACAATCGAGATGAAAGACCGATTGATAAGTCGGGATGAACGCCACGGAAGAAATCCGATAAGTTCAAGAGAAGTTCTTTAGAGAATCAAGAGAGGAATTCTCTCAAAATGTGTTATTCAACCTTGTATGTGTGTTCTATGTTCTGTTCTCAACCTTAGAAGCTTATATTAGGGTTTACAACTCGTAATAATAAAAGCCCAAAACGACATAACATCATAAAGTCGTGGAAAAATAACAAATAAGGAATAAAAGCCAGTGGCGTAAGGGCCGGCGTAGTAGCCGACGTAGGATATACGCTGGTATAAAGGCCAGTGGCGTAGTAAGCCGACGTAGTCCTTCTGTCGTGCGCGGATGGCAACGCCGGGTTAAGTCCGGCAGTGTTTACGCCAACGTTGTCAAGGCTGGCAGCTTTGACCTCCTATGCTTTGATTTCCTTGAATGACTTGTACAAATGCAAGTGCATTCTCATGGTTTCTCCAATCCTTTCTGGCTTCTTGGACATCCTTTATCAACCCATTAAGTACTTCCTTGAATCATTTCGCTCAAGCTCTTGTGATCGGTCCAAGTGGCACTTCAAGAGGATCCACATTCCACCTTCTGGCTTAGCTCTCATCATTCCCCTCCTCTTGAAAAGTATTTGTCCTCAAATCGTTGCCTACATTAAAAGGACTCAGATCAGTAACATTAAAAGTAGCACTTAGTTGATACTCACCTGGCATATCTATCTTGTATGCATTATCATTGATGCGCTCAAGAATTTGAAATGGTCCATTACCTCTAGGAAGTAATTTAGATCGACGCTGCACAGGAAACCACTCTTTGCACATGTGAACCCAAACCCAGTCTCCAGGTTCAAAGACAGCTTGTCGACGACCCTTATTGGCTTGTTTCACATACTGCTCCGTTCTTCGCTCAATGTTTAGCCTTGCCTTCTCATGGATCTGTTTAACAAATTCTGCTTTCTTCTTGCTATCTAGATTAATATACTCAAAAATAGGCAAAGGTGATAAATCTAAAGGAGTTAGTGGATTAAAACCATACACAATTTCAAAAGGAGTAAACTTAGTAGCAGAATGTATTGTGCAATTATAGGCAAATTCAACATGTGGCAAACAATCCTCCTAACTTTTAATGTTCTTTTTAATGACTGCTGTCGAGTCTAATTTTTGAATTCCCATTCCTAATCCGATCTAAACTAGACCCTATGCTCATCTAATCTAGATCCTTGACTTGAGTTAGGAATTTCGTTTGATTTTTGGAGTTGCCACCCAACTGTTGTTGGGAAAATTGAATTAAGACTAAAGAAGCGGATTAGTCTTAATTTGGACCACTAGTCGTCGTGATTCCCTCTTTTCATTTTTGAAAAGAGGAAAAGGGAAAACCAGAGTTTCTAAGTTCGGAGGCTAACCTATTAAAACCTTTATGGTTACCACCTAATCTCCCAAAATCGTTCATCTTTAGAAATGTGTTTCTATTTTGTTTCTGTTACTTTTTATTATGTTAGAGAATTATTTTGAGAAAATGATTTTAGGGGGTTGACCCGAATGGGTGCCTACGTACCTGCTATTCAGGATCAAACAAGCCGTAGTTCGCTTTTTTCTGAAAACATTAGATTTGTTGGTGAATTTTAATTTTGAAAATTCCTTTTGATTTAAGTTCTTAACATCTTTGGGATTTTTCTAAAAAATTCTAAGCCTAAACTTTGAATTCGATTTTTGAAATGATTTTTAAGGGAAAACATCAATTTTGAGTTTATTTGAATAAAATGATTTTTCTAAGTGTTAAAACTTATTTTTCTTTTGTAATTTTTGGAATTTTTTTTTAAATTTTTGTGATCTTTATGATTTTTTATGATTTTCATGATTTTTATGATTTTCATGATTTTTTTTATGATTTTTATAAGTTTTGTAAGTTTTTCATGATTTTTGTGATTTTTATATTTTATGTTGAAAATTTTATCTTAAGTTTATTTTCTATCCTATTTTGAAATTTAAAAAATTTTATTATTATTATTATTTTTTTAATATTTTTATTATTTTTCTTCATTTTTATTCTTTTTATTTTATTTTTCCTTATTTCCTATTTTCTATTTTCTACATTATTAAATCCTAGAAAAATACAATTCCTACATTTTCTGTTTATCGACAAAATAAATAAATGGCTAACAATAAATAAATAATAATAAATAAACTCAACATAAATAAGTAAACAAAATAAATAAAATAAATAATAATAAAAAATCTGGAAAATCCGACTTACCTGGATCCGGATCGGTGCGCGGGTCGGGTCGAATCGGTCGGACATGGCAGCGGGGTTGGCTCGTTCACGGCGTTCCGGTGGTCGTTTGCGGCGAGTGAAGTGTCGAATCCAAGCTTTTTAAGGGTGCTGAATCCGATGGTGGTGGCGGCTTATTCCCAGAACGTCTCCTTGCGGCGGCTCAATCTCCGAACGGTGGTCGCGGCTCCAAGCTTCTCCGGCGTACTCCGATTTGCTCCTTCCTCTCTCTTTTTCTCTCTTTTTCTTCGTGTTTTTCCGTGTTTCTTCCTCTTTTCGCTTCCTCCTGCTCTCCTCTATTTATAGGCGTCCGGAAAACCTCTTGGATAAGCTCAAATCGGCCGATTTGGATAAATCCGAATTTTTCCGTTTTTAGATTTGATTTTATCCCGGCGATTTGATGTTAATCTCTTGTGCTCCTTTGGTTTATCTGATGGATTTGGCCTTATCTCAACTTTAATCTAGAAGATTAAAAAGAAAACGGTCGATTTCGCCTTCGTCGGACGTCTGTCGGATTTTTTTTCTCCGGCTGGGCTTGCGAAGAAGACGATCACGCGCGACGCGCGTGACTTCCCTCAGCCAATCACATGCTGCCACGTGGCAGCTCCAGGGAAAAGAACGAAAAAATTGCATCGAGCGCTCGAGGGCGGATTCGAACTCGCGACCTCCAAGCTTCCCACACGTTCCCAGCGCGCACACGAGCCAGCTGAGCTGGCCCATTTTCCCGATTTTATTTACATCGCAAATTGTACATATGCGATGCAATTTTTTTATTTTTTGTATTTTTTTGAAATTTCAAAAATTTGTAAAAATTATTTATTATTCATTATTGCTATTTCTAAAATCATTTTTCAAAATTAAAGTTTTTTCCTATTTATTTTTATTTTTTGAACATTTTTATTATTTATGCTAAATTAGGGAAAAATTGGGAAAAATTAGAAAAAATTGAAAATTGATTATTATTGAAAATTATTGACTCCTAGGGCAAAAATGGGGTGTTTACAGCTGCCCCTCTTTGTGGTAAAGTTTGAAAAACTTAACTACAAAGACAAACAAAACACGCCATTTTTGGCCTCTTAAATTAGGTTTTTGGTAGGAAAATGCCCCAAGAGCTGATAATCCTACGGTTGAAAATATTCCTAATAATTCGAGATAATGTTCCTTCTCCAAAAAGTGCTTTATGGGCTAATTAATTGGTGACAGGACACATCTCAAGCATTGAGTAGGAATGTATGATGATAGGAAGCGTCTTACCAGACTTGCAACCTTGAAAAGAAAATTTACTTAGGAAGCGCCCTTATGAGCTGGCTACTTGTCGACAGAAGCGTCTTGTTAGACTAGCAACTGTCTGGAAGAATGTTTCCGAAAAGTGCCCCAAGAGCTGACTAATCGGGAAGGTTTAGGAAAGCGCCCCTCATGGGCTAACTAACCTTTGATAAAAATGCCTCGAAAAGTGCCCCCTATGGGCTAACCTTGAGGTAGATTTTTAGGAAAGTGCCCCCTATGGGCTAACTAACCCGGGATTGAACCTGTCTCAGAAGGTGCCCCCTATGGGCTAACCATGAGATCAAAAATTCCTCAGGAAAGTGCCCCCTATGGGCTGACTAACCTGGGCTGAAAACTTGGACTTGTCTCAACAAGTGTCCCCCATAGGCTGACCGTGAGAACAAGGTTTTAGGAAAGGGCCCCCTATAGGCTGCCTAACTTGGAATTGAGAATTTGCCTCAGAAAGTGCCCCCTATGGGCTGACCATGAGGATAAAGTTTTTAGGAAAGGGCCCCCTATGGGCTGCCTAACCTAGGATTGAGAATTTGCCTCAGAAAGTGCCCCCTATGGGCTGACCATGAGGACAAAGTTTTTAGGAAAGGGCCCCCTATGGGCTGCCTAACCTTTGATGGGACTTGTCTAAAAAAGTGCCCCCTATGGGCTAACCATGAGGACAAAGTTTTTAGGAAAGGGCCCCCTAGGATTGAGAATTTTGCCTCAAAAAGTGCCCCCTATGGGCTGACCATGGGGACAAAGTTTTTAGGAAAGGGTCCCCTATGGGCTGCCTAACCTAGGATTGAGAATTTGCCTCAGAAAGTGCCCCCTATGGGCTGACCATGAGGACAAAGTTTTTAGGAAAGGCCCCCCTATGAGCTGCCTAACCTTTGATGGGACTTGTCTCAAAAAGTGCCCCCTATGGGCTAACCATGAGGACAAAGTTTTTAGGAAGGGCCCCCTATGGGCTGCCTAACCTAGGATTGAGAATTTTGCCTCAAAAAGTACCCCCCTATGGGCTGACCATGAGGACAAAGTTTTTAGGAAAGGGCCCCCTATGGGCTGCCTAACCTAGGATTGAGATTTTTGCCTCAAAAAGTGCCCCCTATGGGCTGACCATGAGGACAAAGTTTTTAGGAAAGGGCCCCCTATGGGCTGCCTAACCTAGGATTGAGAACTTTGCCTCAGAAAGTGCCCCCTATGGGTTGACCATGAGGACAAAGTTTTTAGGAAAGGGCCCCCTATGGGCTGCCTAACCTGGAATTGAGAACTTTGCCTCAAAAAGTGCCCCCTATGGGCTGACCATGAGGACAAAGTTTTTAGGAAAGGGCCCCCTATGGGCTGCCTAACCTGGAATTGAGAATTTTGCCTCAGAAAGTGCCCCCTATGGGCTGTCCATGAGGATAAAGTTTTTAGGAAAGGGCCCCCTATGGGCTGCCTAACCTGGAATTGAGAACTTTGCCTCAAAAAGTGCCCCCTATGGGCTGACCATGAGGACAAAGTTTTTAGGAAAGGGCCCCCTATGGGCTGCCTAACCTGGAATTGAGAATTTTGACATCCCCAAAAAGGTGCCCCCCATGAGCTAACCTTAGGAGATGATGTTTAGGGAAGTGCCCATGTCATGCTAACTACCTTATTAAAAATGAATGACTAGACGAGTGCCCTACTATGGACGGACTCTTCTCATGCTTTCGAATATGCTTCCTACCGAGCTAAATGATGTAATGCCTTTTATAATGTGACGATGGTTAACCATTTTAAGACGCTTGCCAGTTTATCGTGGCTAGCAACCAAACAACCGAACCTTCGTGTTGGTTTGCCTCTGCTTCTCTTCTTCTCATCTTGATACGGGGTCGAAAATCTTGACGTGCTTCACTTCTTGATGCGCTTGACTCATTCGTTGGTAATGTTATCCTACTAGTGCACTAAGTTCTAATGCTTAAGAATAAATAACATTATATCACAAATTTTATCGAGATTCGTTATCATTTTATTGTTTATCTTTTATTGACAAAATGGTGAGTAATGTGTTTAGGTGTATTTATTGTGATGAGAATTGATTAGGATTGTTGACCACTCAGGGATATTAGCTTTGCTTGTAGAAAAGTAAAAACTCAACTCAATGAAATTTGTATCGAACATTGGCTTTCATAAACATTGGCAAAATTTCAATTCCCTTGCCTAAGGATAGTACATCTTTACAGCATCGGTGTTGATGGGGTCCCTCAATTCTGGACCATCCATCTGAGTTAATATTACAGCCCCACCTGACAAAACCTTTTTTACCACATAAGGGCCTTCATAATTAGGAGTGAATTTTCCTCTGGAGTCTTGGACATTCAGGAGAACTTTTCTTAGTACTAGGTCACCCTCTTTGAAGTACCGAGGTCTCTTCTTTTTGTTGAATGCTCGGGCTATCCTCTGCTGGTAACACTGACCATGACATAGTGCGGTGAGTCTTCTTTCATCAATCAAGTTCAGCTGATCAAGCCTTTTCTTTACCCAATCTGATTCCGTTAATTGAGTTTCTGACAATATTCTGAATGATGGTATTTCGACTTCCACTGGTAGAACTGCTTCTGTACCATATACCAATGAGTAAGGGGTAGCTCCTGTAGATGTTCTTATTGAAGTCCTATAAGCCATGAGAGCAAATGGTAACATTTCGTGCCAATCCTTGTAAGTTGTTGTCATCTTTTCGATGATCTTCTTGATATTTTTGTTAGCTGCTTCTACTGCCCCGTTCATTTGAGGTCTGTAGGGAGTTGAATTTTTGTGGTTTATGTGGAATTGTTGACATAAACCTGTCATTGATTTATTGTTGAGATTGGTACCATTGTCGGTGATGATTGACTCAGGAACTCCATATCGAGCTATTATGTCCCTCTTTAAGAAGCGGACTATTACCCCTTTGGTGACATTGGTATATGATGACGCTTCTACCCATTTGGTGAAGTAATCAATCGCTACCAGTATAAATCTGTGGCCGTTGGATGCTGTTGGAGTGATTGGGCCGATTATGTCGATTCCCCACATGGAGAAAGGCCATGGCGCCGATAACAAATGTAGCTCGTTGGGTGGAGCATTTATCCGGTTTGCGTATACTTGGCACAGATGGCAGTGCTTGACATACTTTATGCAATCCGACTCCATGGTCAACCAGTAATACCGTAACCTCATGATTTTTTGAGCCAACATGTAGCCGTTCATATGAGGTCCACATACCCCTTCATGCACTTGCTTCATGAGTTCGTATGCTTCATTCTTGTCCACACATCTCAACAGGGTGGTATCAAATGATCACTTGTAGAGTATGGACCCACTTAATAAGAAATGGCTTGCCAACTTTCTGAGCGTTCTTTGGTCATTCTTGCTAGCCATTTCGGGGTATTTACCTTCTTGGAGAAAGGTCTTGATGTCGTGATACCAGGGCTTATCATCTTGTATCTTTTCAACTGTCAAACAATAAGCGGGCCGACTTCCGATGTCTATTTTCATCGGGTGAACTTCGGCTCCCCCTGTTATTTGCACCATGGACGCTAATGTGGCCAAGGCATCTGCAAACTGATTCTGAGTTCTCGGGATATACGTGAAGGTGATTGCCTTGAACTCCTCGATTAGCTCTGTTAGGTGTTGATGGTATGGTACCAGTTTGGGGTCTTTGGTTTTGTATTCCCCTCTTGTTTGTAGTATGATGAGCGACGAGTCCCCGTACACCTCTAATTCACGGATTCCCATTTGGCAGGCCATCTTGAGGCCAAGAATACATGCTTCATATTCCACGATATTATTGGTATAGGGAAATGTAAGTCTTGTCGCTGCAGGGAATGGAGTGCCGTCTAGGGATATCAATACCGCCCCAACCCCACAACCGAATACGTTGGCAGCTCCGTCGAAAAACAATTTCCATCCAGCATTCTGCTCTCTCCCAGAGTCTTCTACTGGTATGTCTTCTACTGTTGATATGTTCTTGTCCGGGAATTGGACTCGTATTTCTTGGGTACCCGTCTCGACAGGGTGTTCGGCCAACTCATCGGCCAAGGCTTGCCCCTTTATCGAGTTCTGATGCACATATGTGATGTCGAACTCGGATAGAAGCATCTGCCATTTGGAGATTCTCCCCATCAGCGCTGGCTTCTCTGCCAGGTATTTCAAAGGATCATGTCTTGTCAACAGCTCAATATGGTAATAAAGGGTATATTGCCTTAGCCGGTGCATGACCCAAATTAACGCACAACACGTCTTCTCCACCTCTGAGTACCTCTGTTCCCCATCAGTGAACTTCTTGCTCAGATAATATATGGGACGTTCTCTTCCCTCCTCATCTTTCTGCCCTAGCACAGATCCTATGGATTCGGGGAGTATGGTGAGGTATAAGAATAAAGGTTTTCCTTGTTTCGGGACTATCAAGACCGGGGGTTTTATAAGATAGTCTTTGATTGTCTTGAATGCTTCTTCACATTCGCTGTCCCATTCTATTCCAGCGTTCTTCTTTAATAGGCGGAATAGCGGCCGACACTTATCAGTGTGTTGTGAGATAAATCGAGCTATATAATTTAACCTCCCCAGCAAGCTTCTTACTTCTTTAATGGAGCGTGGGGAAGGTAATTCTAATATGGACTTTACCTTGTTAGGGTCAATCTTAATGCCTTCCTGGCTGATGACGAACCCTAACAATTTCCCCGTTGTGACCCCGAAAGTACATTTTTCCGGGTTTAGCTTAAGCTGGAATTTCCTCAGTCGATTAAACAACTTCCTCAGAATATCTACATGGCTTTCTCTTTCTTTGGATTTAGCTATCATGTCGTCGACATATACCTCGACCTCACGATGCATCATGTCGTGAAGTATGGCAACCATGGCTCTCTGATATGTTGCCCCGGCGTTTTTCAAACCGAAGGGCATGACTTTATAACAGAAAGTTCCCCACGTCGTGACGAAGGTTGTTTTGATTTTGTCTTCCTCAGCCATTTTTATTTGATTGTATCCTAAGAAACCGTCCATGAATGAGAAGAGATGGTTCCCTGCGGTGTTATCTACTAGAACATCAATATGAGGTAGGGGGAAGTTATCCTTTGGCGTGGCTTGGTTTAAGTCCCGAAAGTCCACGCATACGCGCACCTTTCCGTTCTTTTTCATGACGGGGACTATATTTGCCACCCATTCTAGGTAGTCGGACACTTCGATGAACCCTACTTCTAGTAATTTCTTGACTTCTTCTTTGATTTTCAGCAAGATGTCAGGCCTAAATCTTCTTAATTTTTGTTTTTTAGGTTTGACATCTTCTCTTGTGGGAAGCCTGTGAACTACTATTGACTGGTCTAGCCCTGGCATGTCACCATATGACCAGGCAAACACATCTGCATATTCGATTAATAGCTCGGTTATCTGTCGTTTTTGCTCGGCACTCAAACTGGTCCCAATTTTGAGGTTCTTAGGGTTTTCCATGTTTCCTAGATTTACTGTCTCCACAGGCTCGTCGATCGAGATTCCGCTTTGTTCATGTTTTAGCCAATTTTCTTGTATTATTTCATGGTTTAAGATATCGTCTTCAACAACTGACCCAGCAGCGTTGGAAACGATATCAGCGTTTTTACACTCTACCTGCGCGAAATATCCCTGATGTTCGATGGTAGGAGATCTGAGTGACATGAAAATAAAAGCACGTATATAAGAGAAAGCAAACAAACTGTGATTAAATTGAATAAAGAGTCTCAATAAAACTTGTTTAATGATTTTTCTACTCTTGAGCTAACCTAGCGTCACTAATAGGATAGCAAAACCAATTGTTTAGAGCCTGATGCGCGGAGGACATGCGGGAGATTGATTCCCCTTTGTCGTTGTCTTCTTTGTTCATTTGAAGTTCTTGCATGGTATTTGCCTTTCTGAAAGTTTGTTAGAGAGGGGGAATGCACATCTGGGTGTCCACCAGCTTCCCCTTCATTCTGCCCCTTGCTTGTACTTCTTCCGTGGCCGTAGGAACATATCCCAGTCCGAAGGTCCCGTGCTGCCCCTTTTTGAACTGATGGCCTTCCTTGCTGGTCACCATATTCACTTCACTGAAAATTTGCAACCCCAGGCTTTCTGAACCTTCATACCCGATGTAAGGTATGGCAGTTTCTTTGTATATAGGGTAATCCTGCTCGCCCAGTACTGTAACTATCTGCCCATTGGTGATGAATTTGACCTTTTGGTGGAGACTAGAGGGAATGGCATCAGCAGCATGTATCCAAGGCCGTCCCGGGAGCAAGTTGAAAGACCTTGGGATGTCGAGGACCTGGAAGGAGATGTGGAATATTTGCGAACCGATTTCTACCGGTAGGCTCACCTCCCCCACAATGTCCCTCTTTGACCCATCAAAGGCTCTGACCACTGTGGAGCTGGGCTTTATGTTGTTTGGATCGACCCCCAATAGGTCGAGTGTTGCCAATGGGCAGACGTTGAGGGATGATCCGTTGTCGATAAGTACCCGGGAGACAATGGTGCCATTGTATCGGACCACTATGAATAGTGGTTTGGTATGTTGGTTTCCCTTTTCTCCCAGCTCCTCTGGAGAGAAAGATATTTGATCTACGGTGAAGATAGAGTTTGCCACGTGGCTCATCTTGTCTGTAGCAATACCTTCCGGCACTTGAATCTGTTTCAGCACTTTGAAGAGTGCTTCCCTGTGGGGCTCGGATGTGGTGAGAAGGCCCATGAGAGATATCTACGCTAGAACTTTATTCAATTGCTCCATGATCTTGTATTCGCTGGCCTTTACTATTTTTGTAAATGCAGCCAAACCCTCTTCCTCTGTTTCCTCTGCATTGGGTTCTTCAATCGGGCTCTTATACTTTGGATCGTATAATCTCCTAGAGCGGGTGATACCTCCCACTATAGGAGGTAGCTCTTGTTTGAGAGCCCGATAGTCGAATGGTGCAGCCTTGTAATTCTCTACCGAGGTGGGAACATTGAATACATACCTTTTCCTCGGGATTTGTACCTCGGTTGATTGTCCCTCATAGCATTGTATAACCCGGGGCTTCTGAGAGTTAATCATGTTGATAGTCTTTCCCTCTTCCTTTGCCGGGTTGTCTTCCTTCTCAAATTCCGATCCCCATCCACTAGGTGGCCCTTGCTCAGTCGGAGTATAAGAATAATCCACCACATACTAAAACCTTCCGTGTGATTCCCCCAAAGTACCGACCGTTGGGTCTCCGGCTAACTACCTCCTCTCAATGTGTGCCTTTGGAGTCTCTCCTGGAGCTCGGTGGTATTGCTTTTTCTGTTGCTCAGTCGGATTCTGTTTAAGGGCTTCTTTGGGTGCCGACTCTTCCGACGTGATCATGTTGATGGTGGGCCTGTGATTGGGCAGCGGATTGGTGTTGACATTTGGCGTTGGGGCATTCATGAAATCCAGTTGTATGATTCCTGCATCAATTAAGTCTTGGATTTTGTGCCGGAGTCTCCAACACCTATCTGTGGAGTGCCCCTCTTGACCCATGTGGTAGTCACACTTGAGGCTGGAGTCGAAGTTCTTAGGCTTGTATCTATCGTTGGGGATCTCAAAGCTAATCAAGTTGTCTGCCCTCAACCGAGCGAAAACCTGACTGAGCGGTACGGGGATTGGAGTGAACTGCCTTGGGGGCCTGGCGGCTTGTGCATGACCCGTTGTTGGTTGCTGGGTTGGAGTATTTGGAGTCTGGAAAGTCACCCGAGTCCCAGGTTTTTCTGCCTTACTCGAATGCACTGTACTGACTGTAGGCTCTTTAACTCTGTTCCCTCCTAAGGGCCTTTGGGTTGGTGTGACCCTAGGAGGTTCCATTGATTGGAGCCTGCCGGTGGTGATGGCATTTTCGATCCTGCAACCTGCAGCCACTACTTCTGCAAAACTGGAGGATGTCTGGCCGACTAAATGTGAAAAATAAGTTTTTTCCAAAGTATTGACAAATATGGATGTCAATTCCTTTTCAGATATCGGAGTGGCTACCCTGGCAGCTTGGGCCCTCCAGCGTTGAGCATATTCCTTGAACGGCTCAGTATGTTTTTTCCGGAGACTCCCCAGGTCGATTACAGATGGGGTAACTTCTATGTTAAACTTGTATTGATCATAAAAGGCCCGGGCTAGCTTTTCCCAGGTGTTGATGATGTTGAAGTCCAGGTGAGCATACCAGACCAATGTAGGACCTGTGAGGCTGTCCTGGAAGGTCTGGAGCATGAGTTGATCATATTGAGCATACTTGCTCATTTTCCGGGCATATAGCCTGGTATGCATCTTGGGGCTGCCGGTCCCATTATACTTCTCAAAATCTGGAGTTTTGAACTTGTCAGGGTATGCTTCCTCCCTATATGCTGGCAGGTTGGTGATTCCGGCCTATTCAAAACCATCGGGGCCTTCAATAGTTTTCATTTTGTCGTTGAGCTGCTGGAAGAGTCGCTTCTCCATCTCCTTTTGTCTCTCTTCCATCTCCTTTTTCAGATCATTAGAGGTCGGCCCCTGGCTGACCTTCGGCTCATATTCGAAGGCTGGGTTTAGGTGGGAATTGATTTCTTCGTATTCCGGAGGCTGCCCCTCTACTGCTTTTCCTTTCCTGGCCCCTGAATACTCTTCTTGAGCCGGCTGGGTGTTGCGCAGGAGGCCGATGCTTTCAGTCAAGAGGTGAACCTGGGCAGCCAGCTGTTGGACCGTTTGCTCTAGGGATATGATCCTGGAGTCTGAGGCAGCTTCAGCGTTGGTGTTGTTGTGGTTGTCACTGCTGTTGGCCATTTTTGCTCTTGAGCGAGTAAGGACTGGGCTTCTGGGCGGGTTCGGTTGCTTGGAAGCTATTTTGAGACCTGGCACCGCATTTTATTTTAGTGTGATGAATGTAAGAATGAAATGCATGTGACACGCGAATGCTAAAAGATAAAGAGGGTTGACAACTAATTGACAATGTATTATCAAAACTTTACTTTCATTAATAATTCTGGAGTTCAAATAAAAATGAAAGATTACAATGATAATCTATTTCCTAGCTCTCTTTGTCTTCTGTTGTGGAGGCTCAGATTTCCCACTGATGATAGCTTCTAGTTCTTTGACCTTGGCTTGGGATTTCTCCAATTGTGCTTCTAAGGCCTTGTTCCTTTGGTCAGTTTCTTTGAAGCGTCCTTTCCAGATGTCTTTCTTATAATCTGCAGCTTCAAAGTATACTTCCATTCGGGCCTTGACCTGCTCCAGGTAGATCTCTATCTCTGGATTGATCTTATCTGGTCTTGGCTGGGTGACGTCTGGAACCCGATATGCTCTTTCCCCTGTCTGGTATAGCTGACGAATTACAAACTCTCTGGTGGCTCGATGTTTTCCCACTTCGCCATCTAGCTCGCCGAGGTCCATGTTCGGGCTTTCGATTCTGGCTTCCCAGAGTGCTTTGACCTCTGCCAGCTTAGCAAATTTCTCGGATACCAACAGGTTCGGATCCTGATACTCAAAGGTGACTGCTTCGAGTGAAGGCCGGTAAACTATGTCTTGAACGGTACCGAATTGGCGGACTACGGAGTTGGGGTGGTATTCGAGGCATCCGTTGATCCCAATTAATGGCACTGCTTAGAAATTACTGCAGATTAAGATGATTTTATTACAGCAATTCCACCTGGCTGTCCACAGAATATCTTCGGCGCCAAGGCTTCTAAGCAAATCTTCCCAACTGTGGCTGGTAATGTCATCGGGTAACTTCACCTTTTCTATACAAGAATCCACAAGATCCACCTGTTGGGCTAGGGTTTTCCTGACCATGTTCAGCCCGAAGCATTTGAGGTGGCTTACAAACCATATCAGCAGAAGGTTGATGCTGGAGCGGAGGATCCCATGACCCTTCTTCTTGAGGAAATTCAGATTTCGGATCTGTTCAGCCAGTAGAGCCGGGATGTAAGATTTTCCCCTCCAGGAATTAGGTTACCAGCTCTGCAACCCGATAGTGGATATAGAACGTTCCGGTGGGGGAACAGTATGGTGGCGAAGGTTGTCAAGATGAAGGCCTTCACCCTTCTTTGTCTGTAAGTCTGAGGGTCCCCACACAGGATGTCCTTTCTATCCCCATTGTATTCTCGGGCAATAAACCAGGCTTCTAGATCATCCATGCGTATGCAATACCCGTTACAGTCTGCCAAGGCTTTGTTGACTGCTGTTTTGCGGATGCCCAGTAGTCTGCTGAATGTATCGGCTGGCCCGGCCTCAAGGTCTGGCGCGTAAATCTGATCAGTCAGTGCTGGAGCCTGTAGCAACTGGGTATACTCCTCCAGGGTAGGGGTGATCTCATGCGGTCCGATGAAGAAAGCTGCGGGCTCGATCTCCCATAATTGGAGCATGGCCCGGACCATAGGCAAATTCGCCTCTATCTTAGTCAGTGAGAGGACGGGGCCGACCTTTTGCTGGATAAAGGCTTGCTCTTCTGGGTTATACAAAGTAAACCAGTGGTCCAGTACCAATTTTGGGTCCAAAGGTTTGTACACCCGAATTTCTTTGCGGAGGAGGCGGTTGACTGCACTGCTAGTCATCTATTACAATAGGAAACAGCCTAGTTACAACAAGAACTATGAAAACGTTACAGGGAAATAGTCCTGAACTCCAAGGACAAAAACAAACCAATACATTGTCATTCAATTTGTCAACCCCTTGTACGATGTTATGTATGCAAGTAGGTGGGTTCTAACTGGTTCCCGAGCTCTATGGCCTCCCGCATTCTCGAAGAAATGGATCTCAGGCCATATCGAAGCATAGGGTGGGGTAGCCTAATCGGTCCCGAACGGTGAATCAACTCACTTCGCCCGAAACCTACACAATGGCTCCCCGACTTAGTTTTCTAGGACGGTCCGGGTTCGACCGCATCTACTCACACAAGCATGTATACGCATGCAAGAAACCCCCATGATAAAGAAAAACTACGAAATCTAACTAAAACCTGAAAAGTTAGCAACAGAATAATAATCGAAAACACATTTCTTTAAGATAGAGATTTGAAGAGATTCAGGTGGCTAGCCTGCTGGTATGGAGTCCCCAGTGGAGTCGCCATCCTGTCGAGTCTAATTTTTGAATTCCCATTCCTAATCCGATCTAAACTAGACCCTATGCTCATCTAATCTAGATCCTCGACTTGAGTTAGGAATTTCGTTTGATTTTTGGAGTTGCCACCCAACTGTTGTTGGGAAAATTGAATTAAGACTAAAGGAGCGGGTTAGTCTTAATTTGGACCACTAGTCGTCGTGATTCCCTCTTTTCATTTTTGAAAAGAGGAAAAGGGAAAACCAGAGTTTCTAAGTTCGGAGGCTAACCTATTAAAACCTTTACGGTTACCACCTAATCTCCCAAAATCGTTCATCTTTAGAAATGTGTTTCTATTTTGTTTCTATTACTTTTTATTATGTTAGAGAATTATTTTTGAGAAAATGATTTTAGGGGGTTGACTCGAATGGGTGCCTACGTACCTGCTATTCAGGATCAAACAAGCCGTAGTTCGCTTTTTTCTGAAAACTTTAGATTTGTTGGTGAATTTTAATTTTGAAAATTCCTTTTGATTTAAGTTCTTAACATCTTTGGGATTTTTCTAAAAAATTCTAAGCCTAAACTTTGAATTCGATTTTTGAAATGATTTTTAAGGGAAAACATCAATTTTGAGTTTATTTGAATAAAAGGATTTTTCTAAGTGTTAAAACTTATTTTTCTTTTGTAATTTTTGGAATTTTTTTTTTATTTTTGTGATCTTTATGATTTTTTATGATTTTCATGATTTTTATGATTTTCATGATTTTTTTTATGATTTTTATAAGTTTTGTAAGTTTTTCATGATTTTTGTGATTTTTATATTTTATGTTGAAAATTTTATCTTAAGTTTATTTTCTATCCTATTTTGAAATTTAAAAAATTTTATTATTATTATTATTTTTTTAATATTTTTATTATTTTTCTTCATTTTTATTCTTTTTATTTTATTTTTCCTTATTTCCTATTTTCTATTTTCTACATTATTAAATCCTAGAAAAATACAATTCCTACATTTTCTGTTTATCGACAAAATAAATAAATGGCTAACAATAAATAAATAATAATAAATAAACTCAACATAAATAAGTAAACAAAATAAATAAAATAAATAATAATAAAAAATCTGGAAAATCCGACTTACCTGGATCCGGATCGGTGCACGGGTTAGGTCGAATCGGGTCGGATCGGGTCGAATCAGTCGGACACGACGGCGGGGTTGGCTCGTTCACGGCGTTCCGGTGGTCGTTTACAGCGGGTGAAGTGTCGAATCCAAGCTTTTTGAGGGTGCTGAATCCGATGGTGGTGGCGGCTTATTCCCAGAACGTCTCCTTGCGGCGGCTCAATCTCCGAACGGTGGTCGCGGCTCCAAGCTTCTCCGGCGTACTCCGATTTGCTCCTTCCTCTCTCTTTTTCTCTTTTTCTTCGTGTTTTTCCGTGTTTCTTCCTCTTTTCGCTTTCTCCTGCTCTCCTCTATTTATAGGCATCCGGAAAACCTCTTGGATAAGCTCAAATCGGCCGATTTGGATAAATCCGAATTTTTCCTTTTTTAGATTTGATTTTATCCCGGCGATTTGATGTTAATCTCTTGTGCTCCTTTGGTTTATCTGATGGATTTGGCCTTATCTCGACTTTAATCTAGAAGATTAAAAAGAAAACAGTCGATTTCGCCTTCGTCGGACGTCTGTCGGATTTTTTTTCTCCGGCTGGGTTTGCGAAGAAGACGATCACGCGCGACGCGCGTGACTTCCCTCAGCCAATCACATGCTGCCACGTGGCAGCTCCAGGGAAAAGAACGAAAAAATTGCATCGAGCGCTCGGGGGAGGATTCGAACTCGCGACCTCCAAGCTTCCCACACGTTCCCAGCGCGCACACGAGCCAGCTGAGTTGGCCCATTTTCCCGATTTTATTTACATCGCAAATTGTACATATGCGATGCAATTTTTTTATTTTTTGTATTTTTTTGAAATTTCAAAAATTTGTAAAAATTATTTATTATTCATTATTGCTATTTCTAAAATCATTTTTCAAAATTAAAGTGTTTTCCTATTTATTTTTATTTTTTGAACATTTTTATTATTTATGCTAAATTAGGGAAAAATTAGAAAAAATTGAAAATTGATTATTATTGAAAATTATTGACTCCTAGGGCAAAAATGGGGTGTTTACAACTGCCCTTAACAAAGTAGATAAAGTTCGATTTACTACCTTAGTTTGACCATCAGTCTGTAGATGATAAGTAGTAGAAAACAATAGCTTAGTTCCTAACTTAGCCTACAGGGTCTTCTAGAAGTAGCTCAAGAACTTAGCATCTCTATCCGATATGATTGTTTTAGGCATACCATGCAATCTCACAACTTCCTTAATAAACAAATTAGCAATATTGCAAGCATCATCTGTTTTGTGACATGGAATGAAATGTGCCATCTTAGAAAATCTATCCATGACTACAAAAATAGAGTTTCGACCATGCCTAGACCTGGGTAATCCTAACACAAAATCCATGGAAATGTCTACCCAAGGCTCATGAGGAATTGGAAGTGGGGTATAAAGCCCATGAGGTTGGACTCTAGATTTTGCTTGCTTACAAGTGACACATCGCTCACAAATCCTCTCAACATTTCGTTTCATGTGAGGCCAATAGAAGTGTTCTTGCAAAACCCCTAAGGTTTTAGCTACTCCAAAATGCCCCATTAAACCTCCTCCATGAGATTCCCTCACTAATAATTCCCTTAAAGAACAATTTGGAATGCATAGTTTATTCTCCCTAAACAAGAATCCTTCATGTTTATAAAATTTACCATGACCACTCTTCTCACAATGCACATACTCTTCATAAAAATCTCGATCAGTAGCATCCAATTCCTTAATGTGCTCAAAACCAAGCAGTCTAGAACTAAGAGTAGAGATAAGCGCATACCTTCTAGAAAGTGCATCAGCAACAACATTCTCTTTACCTTACTTGTAGTGGATGACATAGGGAAATGTTTCGATGAATTCCACCCAACGAGCATGCCTTTTGTTTAGCTTATGTTGTCCCTTCAAGTACTTCAAGGATTTATGATCAGTGTGGATCACGAACTCTTTTAGCTAAAGATAGTGTTGCCAAGTCTCCAGCGCTTGAACCAATGCATATAACTCCTTGTCATAAGTAGGGTAGTTCAACGTTGCCCCACTTAGCTTCTCGCTAAAGAATGCAATTGGTCTTCTCACCTACATGAGTACTGCTCCAATACCTATTCCTGAAGCATCACACTCAATTTTAAAGGTTTTAGAGAAATTAGGTAAAGCAAGTGATGGCGCATGAGTCAGCTTATTTTTAAGCGTCTAAAAGTCCTTCTCTTGTTGCTCTCCCCATGATAGGAATAAAAATCCGACAAGACCTATCATTAGGGCAAGAACTAAAGGATTTTGAATCTTGGCGATGAGGACCCATTTTGAGCAAATCGATCCTGGAATTATTCATTTACTAACCTCTTTTATCTTATTCATGTATTTTATATTCCAATAGGAATACTTATCATGCTTTACAGGGCAATGGACAAACTCACTCAGACTCAAATTGTGGGTTATCCATGGACCGACCTGAACCGGCGATGAGTTGAGCCGATGGATCCTATAGAAGACCGAAAACATGAAGACCATTTATTTTATATATTTCTTCTTTTATGAACTATTTTAGTTGTATTTTGGTTTTGGGACACTTTTATTTCCTTGTAATTTTCATTTAGGGTTAGCCACCTTAAAAGTGGAAAACTTGTAATTTTGAGGACTTTTTAACCCTAGGAGTAGCAAGTATAAATACTTTCTTAAGAGAGGGTTTGAGAGGCTAATTTGGTAGAACAAACACTTCACATTTCGTGAGAGGGCTTAGGGTTTTCCTAATTCCAAATTCTCTTATCAATTTCAATCCCAAGAAGTTGAAATTGTAGCAAGTGCAACAAGGAGAAATCGTGAGTAATATCGATTTATCTTTGTTGTTGTTCATTTTTTCTCTAGTGAGTCATATCTAGGGTAGATTTGGATCTTTCTTGGATCTATTTGTGGTTCTATTTTCGTGAACAACAATCTTGTAAGATTGATTGTTTCATTGAACACTTGGATTACATACTTCATTGTTATTGTTGGTGTAAACTAGTGATTGAAAGGGAAAGTGGATTTCATTGGTTTATTGCTTTCTTTGATCTAATTTCCACGTGATATTTCAATCCTTATTGTGGTTATTTGGTTAATGTTATCAATAGAGATTACAATTAAATCATTTGGACAACATTTTCCATCAAAATCTTCAAAGGTGTTACGAGAATTGCTTACTAGGTGGACCGGTTTTGTGATTGATTTGAGATTGTTTTCTTGAATCTTTTAAATGTTCTTAAACTTGGATTTAGGCACATCATATTTTGGTATCAGAGCACATGTTGAGAGAAGGGAATTGGTTTCATTTGATTTCGTGGAGTCAATCATCCATTAGGATTGATTTAGTGGAAACCGCAATTGTATTGATTGTTGTGGTTTTGAGCTTGTGAAATTACCTTGGCTTGGAGTTTATTTTGCTGATTGTTGGAGTTGGTTTGAGAAGGTTGTTGCATCATTTTGTGATCACTAATTTTCGTGGAAGGGCAGAAGTATCAAGTGTTGTTTAATTCAACAATTTTTGGAACTTGCAAAACTTACCAAAATCCTTACCATAGCTTGTTGTGGCATAGAGGAGGATGTGTAGTTTGTTGTTTTTATTTCCATTGTGTAATTCTGAATTGGTGGAGTATAATTTGCAGATTGCATTGAATTTTGATTAGTAAGGAATTATTTGAATTCAAACACATGCAATTAAGTTGTGGGAGTTAATGATTGGTATTTGAATTTGAATTCATTACTTACCAATTGAAGAAGGCTTGCAATAAGTGAATTTGTTTGAATTTCAAATTGAAGTTACTGCCTATTTTGTTGTGAGTTGCGGTTAGAACTTGTGGGGAGTGAAATATATTTTATTACTATTGCCGTGGAAGTAGAGTACATTTGTTGTTGTAGCCATTTGTTATCATTGCCGTAGAAGTGGAGTGCAATTTGTTGTTGTTGTCGTAGGATGTATTGGTGAAGTGAGTGCACCGTAATTGAGGTGTTTGTGTGGTGTTGTGTTGTGCAAATTGGAAGTGGAAGTGTACAATTTTCAGAATTGCATTGTGTGGGATAATAGGGAATTTATTTGAAATTCAAACACATCCATTAAGTTGAGGAAGTTATTAAGTGATATTGATTGTGTTCCATTTGAATTTGAAATTTGATTATTACCATTTATGGAAAGTGCATTAAGGATGTTTATTTGAATTTGTTGACTTGTTGTGGAGTTGTGTGTATTAAGGTGCTGCACATCAAGATCAATTGTAGGTGTGAAATCGTGGCAAGAAAGGAAAATTGAAGTAGTAGAATTTGAATTCAAAAACAAACATTAAAGTGTGAAAGTAATTGAACTTATTACTTCAACACTTGTTAGTTGAATTTAATTTCTTAACTACTTGGAATTATTTATTTGTGCTTCAATTATCTCACTTAACTTTATTTGAAGTACCAATAAACATTTCTTGTATTGGTTGAGTGTGAGCACTGTGGGTGTGTAAGGTGTGTTGTCGTGGTGTAGTGAAGTGTATTGAGGTTGTTGAAATTAGTAAGCAAAAATGTCAAGTGAGTTGTATTTATCTACTAACATATTGCATCGCAACTTGACTTCCTTTCAAACCATTGATGAGAGACAAAGAGAAAACTTGTTCCATACTTCTTGTAGGGTATAAGGAAACTTGTGCGCAATTATTATTGATGGTGATAGTTGTACTAATGTTGTAGCTGCATCATTAGTATCGAAGTTGAAACTTGAAACTATCCCACATCCTAAACCCTATACATTACATTGGTTGAATGATCAAGATAGTCTTTATGTAACCCAAAAGGCTAGGGTACCCTTCAATATAGGGGACAAGTACTATGATAAGCTTGAATGTAATATTCTTCCTTTTTGTGCATCCCATATATTACTTGGTAGACCATGGTTATATGACAGGATGGTATTACATGATGGGTATAGAAATACTTATATGTTTAAAAAGGATGGTAAACGTATAGTATTGAACCCTATGTCACCATCAGAGGTCCAAGAGATGTAAAGACAAATAAAACAACCATCACAAGTTCGTGAGGGTCATAGCCACATGATCAAACCTTCAGAGGATCCTGATGATCATAGTCGGACGAGCAGACCACCAGAGAGCCAGACTATTCAGAGACAATTATGTTCACCTTCAGAGGTTTTAGAGGATCCTGAGGATCATAGTCAGACGAGCAGACCACCAGAGAGCCAGACTATTCAGAGACAATTATGTTCACCTTCAGAGGTTTCAGAGGGTAATGAGCAATTGGACCAACCATTAGAAGACCATGAGGATCAGCAACATACAAATGAGTTAGAAAAAGAGGAAATAGTTTCAATGGAATAGGTTGATACAGGGGCAACTTTAGTGGATAATGGGTCATTATTTGTATTACAGAAGAGATACATCCTGGAAATGGAGGAGAGAAAACAATCACCATCTGTAGTATTTCAGATATTGGGACTCTGCAGAGATACTTCTTCAGATGGATTACTAGGAGAAAACAAAGTCTCTATTGCATTTGATCTACTAGATTTGAGGACAAATCTTTTTGAGGCCTGAGGAAATGATAGGAATAAAAATCCGACAAGACCTATCATTAGGGCAAGAACTAAAGGATTTTGAATCTTGGCGATGAGGACCCATTTTGAGCAAATCGACCTGGAATTATTCATTTACTAACCTCTTTTATCTTATTCATGTATTTTATATTCCAACAGGAATACTTATCATGCTTTACAGGGCAATGGACAAACTCACTCAGACATAGATTATGGGTTATCCATAGACCGACCTGAACCGGCGATGAGTTGAGCCGATGGATCCTATAGAAGACCGGCATCATGAAGACCATTTATTTTATATATTTCCTCTTTTATGAACTATTTTAGTTGTATTTTGGTTTTGGGACACTTTTATTTCCTTGTAATTTTCATTTAGGGTTAGCCACCTTAAAAGTGGCAAACTTGTAATTTTGAGGACTTTTTAACCCTAGGAGTAGCAAGTATTTTAACCCTAAGAGTAGCAAGTATAAATACTTGCTTAAGAGAGGGTTTGAGAGGCTAATTTGGCAGAACAAACACTTCACATTTTGTGAGAAGGCTTAGGGTTTTCCTAATTCCAAATTCTCTTATCAATTTCAATTCCAAGAAGTTGAAATTGTAGCGAGTGTAACAAGGAGAAATCGTGAGTAATATCGATTCATCTTTATTGTTGTTCATTTTTTCTCTAGTGAGTCATATCTAGGGTAGATTTTGATCTTTCTTGGATCTATTTGTGGTTCTATTTTCGTGAACAACAATCTTGTAAGATTGATTGTTTCATTGAACACTTGGATTACATACTTCATTGTTATTGTTGGTGTAAACTAGTGATTGAAAGGGAAAGTGGATTTCATTGGTTTATTGCTTTCTTTGATCTAATTTCCACGTGATATTTCAATCCTTATTGTGGTTATTTGATTAATGTTATCAATAGAGATTACAATTAAATCATCTGGACAACATTTTCCATCAAAATCTTCAAAGGTGTTACGAGAATTGCTTACTAGGTGGACCGGTTTTGTGATTGATTTGAGATTGTTTTCTTGAATCTTTTAATTGTGCTTAAACTTGGATTTAGGCACATCATATCTGAACCCCATGTTCTTCTTGATTACCTCAGTAAGTGGTGCTGCAATGGTGTTGAACTCCTTCACAAACCTCCTGTAAAAGCTCACTAATCCATGGAAACTCCGCACATTACTTACATTAGTTGGACTAGGCCATTCTTGGATCGCACAAATCTTCTCTTCATCAACTTGTATTCCCAGTGCACTCACAATAAAACCAAGAAACACAAGTTCTTCTGTGCAAAAAGTGCACTTTTTGAGGTTAGCATATAATTGCTCCTTTCGAAGCACTTCTAAAATGTCCCTCAAGTGAGATATATGGTCTTCCAAACTCTTGCTGTAAATGGGGATATCATCAAAATAGACAACCACAAATTTGCCAATAAAAGTCCTCAAAACATGATTCTTAAGTCTCATAAAAGTACTAGGTACATTAGTTAAACCGAAAGGCATTACTAACCACTCATATAATCCATATTTTGTTTTAAATGCGGTTTTCCATTCATCACCTTCTTTCATTATAATCTGGTGATATCCGCTTTTCAAATCAATTTTGGAAAAGACACTAGACCCATGTAACTCATCTAACATGTCATCTAAGCGAGGAATGGGATGACGATACTTTACCATGATGTTGTTGATGGCACGACAATCAACACACATTCTCCATGGCCCATCCTTCTTAGGCACCAAAATCACAGGCACTGCACATGGGCTCATGCTTTCTCTCACGTACCCCTTCTCCTTTAATTCATTGACCTGCCTTTGGAGTTCCTTTGTGTCATCTGGATTGCTCCTATAAGCTGGTTTGTTTGGAATAGATGCTCCAGGCACAAGTTCGATCTGGTGCTCAATACCATGAATAGGTGGTAACCCCTTTGGAATCTCCTCAGGGAAGACGTCTTTAAAGTCCTGCACAATAGATACAACCACACTAGGCAAAGAGTTAAAAAGTTCGTTAGTATTTAAACAAGTTTCCTTAAAAACCAGCAACAACATAGGTTGCTTCATCACTAACGCTCTCCTCACTACACTCGCTCTTGCCAAACAACTCTCCTTTTGTAAGGTTGCACTCTCCTTTTCACTCACCACTAAAGTTGATCCCCCTTCAACTTGGTCTCTCCCGCTCTTTCCAGCCTTCCTCTCTTTTTCCTTTTGATATCAACTTTTGTGTTCCTTTTCTTTTTTGATGTCTTTTGCTCTCTCACTCTCCCTCTATTTTTCACTCACCTTATATTTTGCAAAAGATTATTGTAGCTACAACTGATCCTCATACACTTGTTTAGGTGTTAAGGGTTTAAATTTAAAGCTTTTGCCCTAGTGAACAAGTGTATACTTGTTAGAAAAGCCTTTTTGAACAACCTTCCTATCAAACTGCCATAGCCTCCCCAACAACACATGACATGCCTGCATCGGCACTATATCGCATAACACCTCATCCTCATACCTACTGATGCAAAAAGCAATCAAGGCTTGCTTGCTCACCTTAGTCTCGCCACTATCATTCAGCCATTGCAATTTATATGGACTAAGGTGTTTAGTAGTCTTGAGTCCCAGCCTCTCGACAATGAAAGTACTCACCACATTAGTGCAACTCCTCCCATCAATGATCAAACTTGAAATATGATCACCTAGATAACATCTAGTATGAAAGATATTCTCTCGTTGCACTTCCTCTTCTTCCTTCACATGCACATTCAAAGCTTGCTTCACTACTGCCACTAACTTCCCTGCTACAGGCTCCTCATCATCACTAGCGTCCTCCAATGGAGGCATATCATCCTCTTCACTATCCCCTTCAGTCTCATACTCACCATCATCACGTAAAATCATAACATGCCTATTTAGACATTGACTAGCAATATGGCCTCTGCCTTGGCATTTAAAACATTTAATGTCACGATTTCTAGGAGTAGAAGAATCATGTTTACCTTGGTTACCAGGAGTAGAACCTGCTTGCTTATGCTTTCCTTTTGGCTTGGTGGGTACAGACTTTTCTTCCTTCTTGCATTGGTTAGCCTTCTAGGTGGATGAACCAGCACCCTGTTGAAACCGTGCACTACTACTACCTTTCCTCTTTTGTTGGTTCTCAACCTTTATAGCCATATGAACCATATCTTCCAATTACACATAATGTTGCAATTCTACTACATTTTGTATCTCTCTATTTAACCCAGCAAGAAACCTAGCTATGGTAGCCTCTCTATCCTCCTCTACATTTGCCCTAATCATAGTAACCTCCATCTCCTTGAAATACTCATCCACACTTTGGCTTCCCTACTTAAGAGTTTGTAATTTTTTGTGCAATTCACGATAGTAATACACAGGCACAAACCACTTCTTCATCACCTTTTTCATCTCTTCCCAAGACTCAATAGGTGGTTCGCCATTCCTTCTTCTATCAGTTGAATCCCACTACACTATGGCATAATCTGAAAACTCAATGGCAGCAAGCATCACTTTCTTTCTCCCACTATAATTGTGACAATCAAACACCATCTCTACCTTCTTCTCCCACTCTAAGTACACCTCGAGATCATTCTTCCCTTAGAAAGGAGGAATCTTCATCTTTATACTACTCAATTGATTATCCTCTGTATTCCTATCTCCTCTATCTTCCCAATCCCTAGTTCCTCTATTCCTACCACCATAACCTCTATAACTCTCAACAGAAGGCTCATCAAATTCATCATCAGACATTTCATCTCCACCCCTTTGTACTCTCCTAGAACAACTCTCCCTCTTACGCCCTTGGAAGACATTTTTTTATTGCTCTAGTTTTTGCTCCACCATCTTATGAATTTGTTCCATGCCCTCTTGAAACATCCTCTTCATCTCACCCCTCAATGCCTCAATCACTAACCTAGCATTAAACCTTCCCCTCTCACCTTCGGGAGACTATAGCCTCGACATAGTTCCTATAGTAAAAAATTAGTACTAACACAAATATATATGATTAAGCCTCACGAGTCACTCCCTTACGTGTTTCACTCAACGGATGATATCCCACAATCACTCGTGTATTCTCACAAGCAATGATGATATCAACTCACCAATTCCTCTTCTCAATTCTCTTGGAACTAACCCAAACTACACCAATCCCTTCCGTAGAATTCAAAACAACTCTAGGGGTTTGAAAATTTCCTCTTTTTCTTTCCTTTTTTGTTGCCTTTGTTTTGTTCTTGTTCACGTTCTTTTTTTTTTGTCGTGATTTTTTTTTCCTGTTCTTGTTTTTGTTTGTAACAAAAATTAATAGGATGCACTACACTCTCTAGAAAACAATTAACACTATAAACTTGAGTATGAAGCTATGACAACACGAAACTTGATATGAACAATTGATATGAATGATTGGAGTTAGGGTTTTAATGTTATCTTTCTCAAACTGAATTGATGTTTAACAAACCTAGGCTCTGATACCAAACTGATATGAACCACGCCCACGTGTGACCAAACCTAATACCAATACATTCGGAATTGCAACCCAAGATGCCAAAATAATCGAGTGGAACCGCGACCTGTTGCCTATAAGTGAGGCAAGAACCTTGGTATATTCTATTGACGCTACAATCAAGATGAAAGACCGATTGATAAGTCGGGATGAATGCCAGGGAAGAAATCTGATAAGTTCAAGATAAGTTCTTTAGAGAATCAAGAGAAGAATTCTCTCAAAATGTGTTATTCAACCTTGTATGTGTGTTCTATGTTCTGTTCTCAACCCTAGAAGCTTATATTAGGGTTTACAACTCGTAATAATAAAAGCCCAAAACGACATTACATCATAAAGTCACGGAAAAATAACAAACAAGGAATAAAAGCCGACGGTGTAGAGGCCGACGTAGTAGCCAGCATAGGATGTACACCGGTATAAAGGCCAAGGACGTAGTAAGACAGCGTAGTCCTTCTATCGCGCGTGGATGGCAATGCCAGGTCAAGGCCGGCAGTGTTTGCGCCAGCATTGTCAAGGCTGGCAACTTTGACCTCCTATGCTTTGATTTCCTTGAATGACTTATACAAATGCAAGTGCATTCTCATGGTTGCTCCAATCCTTTCCGGCTTCTTGGACATCCTTTATCAACCCGTTAAGTGCTTCCTTGAATCATTTCACTCAAGCTCTTGTGATCAGTCCAGGTGGCACTTCAAGAGGATCCACATTCCACCTTCTGGCTTGGCTCTCATCAAGTAGGAAGCATCTTACTAGACCAGCGATCTTAAAAAGAGATTGTTTAGGAAAATGCTCTTATGAATTGACTAACCTATTGTAGAAAGCATCTTACTAAACTAGCGACCTTAAAAAGAGATTATCTAGAAAAGTGCTCTTATGAGTTAACTAATCTATAGTAGAAAGTGTCTTATTAGACTAGCGACCTTAAAAAGAGATTATTTAAGAAAGTGTTCTTATGGGCTGACTAACCTATTGTAAGAAGCGTCTTACTAAACTAGCGACCTTAAAAAGAGATTATCTAGAAAAGTGCTCTTATGAGCTGACTAATTTATAATAGGAAGCATCTTACTAGACTAGCAACCTTAAAAAGATATTATCTAGAAAAGTGCTCTTATAAGCTAACTAATCTATAATAAGAAGCGTTTTATTATACTAGGGACCTTAAAAAGAGATTTCTTAGGGAAGTGCTCTTATGAGCTAACTAACCTATTCTTTAGACTTATAACCCTAAGAGAGAAAGTTTAAGAAAGTGCCTCTATAGGCAAACCAACTGATGATAAGTAGATAATTAGGAAAGTGCCCCATCATGGGCTAACTAACTAACAGTAGAAATGAATTCCTAAGTGAGAATCTTATTTTTCTAAGAACGGTCAAGAGTTTCTAAATTATGATGACTTAAGACTTTTAAACAAATGATAACTAAATTTTTTCTAAAAATTTTCAAGACAAATGTTCTTCTGAAGCTTAAAGATAAGATGACAAGGTATTGAAGTATGTTTTAGCAAACTTTGAAAAATTCTCTCTTTCTTCTCTTAAAGAAATATTTATATATATATATATATATATATATATTTTAAGCATTGATAACAAGTAAAGAGTCTCACAAGTCTCTAAAAAAATACAAATAAAGGGTAAGCCTACCCTAATTACTCTTTTGCCTCATTTTTCTTGGAGGATTTGGTCTAATCTTGGAAAAAGTGGTGTCTTGGCTTAGTCAATCATTTCTTGAGGGGGTTTCTTGTAATTAAGACTTATATCTTCATCTTGGGAGCATCAATATTTGGTTAAACAACACCAATGAGGATTGACTTTGAATTCTCTCATTCCATTTAGAAACAAATATCTCTTTTTTAATTGGTTTAATCTAAGAGGACTTCCTCACAATCTCTCGGTTTAGATGTCACCCTTGACTTCTATTCCAAAAATTATGATGTCTCTTGTAAGTAATACACTTTGATCAGTCTGTTAGGTCTTTTGGGGACTTGTAATATAAGCTCTTGATTATTGGTTTCATAAAAGTAATGCTAAGGTTTATTTTGAAAGAATCATCATTTCAACCAGGGTTTACAAGTCAAGAAACCTTGAGAAAAAAAAACTAGAATAGTACTTGCCCTAGCAACTTTTGCTTAAGATAAATTATTTTTTATGATTTGGAGAAGTCTTCAAATAAGGATGGTATATCTTTGAACTGTAATGTTTGGGTTCTTGTATTTAGCCCTGGTATTTTCAAGTATTGTTAGGCTTTTTTATTATGTATAGGTTTAACTACATCTTGGGCTTTTCTCATTTCTTTTCTTTTCTTATATTTTTCTTTCATTCATTTTCTTTTTTGATAAGATCACATTATACTTATATTTTCTTTTGGATTTATATTAAATTTATTTCAATATTATAAGAAAATATAAAGAAATGGTATTTAATGGTGTTTATTGTAAAAATTCAAGTTTTGAGGACCTAAAAGTAAATTACAAGTTAATTGGAGGAGTTTTTCACAAAATTGAAGAAGCAAGTGAAGGATTGCATTGAAGGCCACCGGCCTACCAAAGGCCATCGGCCTAGACACGGCCTTGAGCTGGCCTTGAGCCAGCCTACATTGTTCCTCAAATATCCATTGCGAAAATCTCTCTAAAATCTTATCTTGATTAATTTGCTGACTCAATTCCTCATCAGATCAGCCTTATCCTCCTCCTCTTTGGATCTATAAATAGACCCCTTGTGTGAACCTTGGGAGCATCCTTTGTTTTTTGATCTTTAGAATCATTAGAATTCCCTTGGGGACTTTAGGATTTTATCTTCTTTTTAAATTCTCTTACATTTCATGTTATTCTAAATTTTAGTTTGAAGAAAGAATGTTATTGAAGTTTGCTTTCAATTGAAGAAGTTTAGGAATCAATTCGGAAGATTGAAGTTTTACAAACTCTTGAAGATTATAGCAATTGTTTCATTTATTTAATTTTCTTCTATACCATTTATCAGTTTATTTTATTATTTAATATGAATTCCATTACATTTATTTATTTCAATTGTTTTTATACAATCCATACCATAATGTTCTAAATCATCCTTGTGGGAAACATGATGAAGCCATAATTCAAACTAAAATGATCATTGTATTCATGTTATATGACATATAGATATACGGAATTTTCATATAAGAAGTCCTGCTATAAATTGTATTTTGTAATTGAAATCAATGCATAGGAATGTAAATGACTCGAAAGAGAAATTTAGGTTTTATCAGGAATTCCTAAGTAAGATTTAATAATTCATGCGGAAGCAACGTTATTGAATTTTATTAGAAATTGACCTAAGTGTTTCATGTAATATTTTTATTAAATTTTTCACTAAGGGATTAGGAGAAATTATTTTAAAGATATTAGGCAATCATATAATTGGGAAATTTATGATTGTGAATTAGAATCCTCCATTGATTTTAATTAGCAAGAGCTATTAAATTAAATTGGGGTAATGTTACTTTAAAACTTGATAAAGGATTAAGGTTTTGTCAATTTCTTGTGAAAATCTATATAGCTATGAGTTATTATAACATGAAGGCAATATGATTAGTAGAATTAGGGTGGATTCTGATTCCCACAATCAATTCATCCTTTTTCAAACACAATTCCCTTTTTACGCATTTAGTATAATTCATTCACATTTGATCTCATCAAATATCATTGCCTAAATAATAGTAGAAATTGATATAGGTCTATTACTTAATCAATCTTCGTGGTTCGACAGTCTTCTCTCACTTTATTACTTGATCCCATCCAGTACACTTGCCAGTATTTATTCACGCTCATTTTATATCTCTTTTTGTGTGGATCATTTTTCCATTTTTTTTCTTTTTATTTTGGGCCCAATGGTGATTATCTCTTGTGGGTCATGTGTGTTTTTTCAAAATGTAGACTTTTCTTCATCAAAAGAAATAAATTATCCATGGAAAAAATTACACTTAAATTGTTGCAACTAGGGTAAGCACTATTTTTTTTTTTTAATTGATGTCTCTATCTTCCTAATCATTCCATTGTAGGGTAGTTCTTAGCAGGGTTAAATTTTGAAACTCTTCTTATATAAGCTTAAATGGGGTTGGCAAAGGCTTATTATGTTTAGGGTAGCAAAAATGAATAACCAACATTATTTTGATTAATGTATCAAATTCAAGATAGACCTCATGTAAACAACCCATTTTTTACCCTAATAATTAATCATGGTCAATTTTCAATTTTTTTTCATTTTTTACAATTTTTCTTTTAATTTAGAAAAAAAATAGGGAAAATATTCAAAAAATAAAATAAATAGGGAAAATATATCAATTTTAGAAAATAATGATAGGAATAATAAGAAAAGGAGTTAAATAATTTTTACAAATTTTTGAAATTTCAAAATAATACAAAAATAATAAAAATTGCATTGCATATATGAAAATTGCGGAAAAAAAAAAAAAACTGAGAAGTGGGTTAACCTAGCTGGCCTGAGCCATGGACTTAGGTGTAAACGGGGGTGTAAGGTCAGGGGTTCAAAATGCAGGGGAAGCAAATCTGCGTTTTGCAATTTTTTTCTTCAAGACATATGTTAACAGCCGATTGGGTGATGCAAACACACGCGTCGGGTATGTGATCGTCTCCTTCCTTCGTCCGAAATTGTCGTCGCTGAGGAAAAATTCAAATTTTGGCCATTTTGATTCGATTTTTTGCATGAATCCACTAAATCTTTAACCAAAATGCAATAAACATCATCTAATTAGCATAAAATCGTAACAAAATCCAAGATTTACACGAATCGAAACAAATCGGAGATAGGTTTTTCAACCGAAATTTGATTTGCCCCAATCAGAGGAAATCCAAGCTTATCCATCTTAATTTCTAGTGCCTATAAATAGAGCACAATGTAGGGAAGCAAAGGCACGAATCGAAAGAGAGAAAGGAGAGAAAATAAGAGAGATCGAATTCGTCAAAGTTCACAAGTCACGACTGCCGACCACCACCTCTTCGAACCACCACTTGGAGAAGCTTTTAGAGAAATCCACCATCACCATCAAGTCCCTCGTCTTTAGAAATGTTGAAAACACTCTCTGATATGCAAAAACAGACACCGGAAGACCACTCGCGTGGACCTCCGACTGTCACCCGATTTGACCCGATTCAACCCAACCGAGTTCGACCTGACCCATGCACCATAACTGGATCCAGGTAAGTCGGATTTTCCATTTTTTTATTACTTATTTATTTATTGTATTTATTTATTTATTTTTTGTTTATTTAAAATTAAAAAAAAATGACAAAAATAATAATATTAGGAAAAATGATAGAATTTAGACTATTTTTATTTTTATTTTTAGAGTAGACAAAATAATATAAAAAAAATAAAAAAAATAATAATAATAATTAGAGGTAGGTTGATAATAGGGAAATAAAAATGATTTTTATCACTTAGAAAAATCATTTGCTTAAATAAATCCAAAATTGGGTTTTCCTTAAATTAATGTTTTCAAAAAATAAAATAAAATAAAATAATAAAGCTTAGGCTTAGATTTTTCCAAAAAATGATAAAAATGATAAAAATGTAATTTTGAAGTATTTTCATAATTAAAAATAACAAACCCACTAAAATTTTTATGAAAAGTGAACTACGGTTTGTTTGATCTTGAATAGTAGATACGTAGGTACCTATTTAGGGCAACTCTAAAAAGAATAAAAAATCATTTTCCATATTAGAATATTTTTCTTTTAATCAATAAGCAAAAACACAACAAAAAATAACAAAAAAAAAAATATAATAATAAAAGACATTAGGATAAGGTTTAGATTTCGGAAGAATAACATGGTAACTTTAGGGTTTGAATAGGTTAGCTCCTAAGTCCAAAAACTCTAGTTTTCCCTTTCCTCTTTCACAAAAATGTAAAGAGGAAATCTCATTGACTAGTTGTCCAAATTAAGATTAATCTGCTCAATTAGTCCTAATTCAATAATCTTTCCCAACTTCAATTAGGTGGCGACTCTAAAATAAGACGAAATTCCTAATTTAAGTCAAGGATTTATGTTAGATGAGCATAGGGTCTAGTATAAATTGGATTATGAATGAACATGAAAAAAATAAAAAATTAGACTCGACAGGACAATGACTCCACTAGGGAAGAAATGATTCTCTAATAGGCTAGTTACCTGAATATTCTAAAATCACCATTTCCAAATATCTCTTGGTTGTTATACTACTAATGCTGGCATTTCAGGGATTTAACAAAATTTAGGGTTTGGTTATTTACTTTTACTGTTGAGTCTACATGCATATAATCATGTGAATAGATATGGTTAAACCCAGGTTGTCGTAAGACCTTAAGATGGGGTTGGGGGGGGGGGGGGGTGGGTGTGGTGCATTGTGTAGGTTTTGGGCGAAGTGATATGATAACCGTTTGAGACTGATTAGACCACCCTACCCAATGCTTCGATATGGCTGGAGATCCATTTCTTCGAGAATGTGGGAGGCTATGGAGCTTGAGGATCTGTTAGAACCTACCTATCTGCATACATGAAGTTATGGGCTGGCAATTGATTAATGATGTAATGCTTTTGTTCCATTCCTAGAGTTCAAATACATTTCCCTATAATAACATCATTTGTACTTTGTAAAAAGTTTTTGTAATTGGAGACTTCTATTGTAATAGATAACTAGTTCTATAGTCGATTGCCTTCTCCGTAAAGAGATCCGGGTTTGCAAACCTCTAGATCCAAAGTTGGTACTGGACCATGGGTTTACTCTGTACAACCCCGAAGAGCAGGCCTTCATCCAACAAAAGATAAGTCCCATCCTTTCACTGATGAAGATGGGAAATAGAGCTCGCAACTTTCTTCATTGGGCCACATGAGATCACTCCCACTCTAGAAGAATACACCCAACTTCTGCAAGCCCCATCACTAACCAGTGAGGTATATGTGCCAAATCTTGAGGTTGGGCCAGCCGGTATTTTCAGTAGACTTCTAGGTATCCGCAAGTCAGCAATCAACAACACCTTAGCAAACTGCAATGGATATTGTATGTAGATGGACAAGTTAGAAGCCTGGTTCATAGCTAGGGAAGATGACGGGAATAGGAAAGACATGTTATGCGGGGATCCCAAGAGCTACAAACAGAAGAGGATGAACGCTTTCATCCTGACAGCCTTCACCACCATACTTTTCCCTACCGGGATCTTTTACATCTACTACTGAGTCGTAGAGTTGGTGGCCCAATTCTTGAAAAGGAATCTTATATCTCGACTCTACTAGCTGAAAAGATCCGAAACTTAAACTTTATCAAGAGGAAGGGTCACGGGATCCTCCGCTCAAACATCAACCTCATCCAAATTTAGTTTATGAGCCACCTCAAATGTTTTGGGTTGAACTTGGTCTGGAAATCTTTAGCCCAACAAGTAAACCTTATGGACTCCTGCATTGAAAAGATAAAGCTACTCAATGACCTTACTAGCCATAGTTGGGTGAAAGTGCTTGAGAGTTTTAGTGCTAACGACATCCTGTCGACAACTAGATGGAGTTGCTGCAATAGTCATCCTAACCTGCAAAAACCTTTAGGTCGTTCCTCTAATCGATATCAGCGGATGTGTAGGGTATCATCCAAACTCAATGGTTTTCCAGTTCGATACCATCCAAGATATAGTTTATCGACCATCACTAGAAGAAATCACGTTCGAATACCAAGACCCAAACTTGCTGGTAGCTAAGAAGTTTTCCAAGCTAGCAAAGGTCAAAGCCTTATGGGAAGCTCGAATCGAGAGCCTCAACGTAGACCTTAGAGACCTGGATGGCGAAGTGGGCAAGCATCAAGCTACTAGGGATTTTGTGATCCACCAGCTATATCAAACAGGAGAAAGGGCATACCGGATCCCAAATGTCATCCAACCTAAGCTAGACAAGGTAGACCTAGAATTGAGAACCTATTTGGAACAAGTCAGAGCCTAGATAGAGGTATACTTCGAAGCTGTAGACTACAAAAAGAATATTTAGAAGGGTAGATTTAAAGAGTTTGATCAAAGGGATAAGGCCTTGGAAGCTCAACTAGAGAAGACCCAAGCTAGATGTAAAGAGCTGGAAGCTATCATCAGTGGAAAACCAACACCTACGCAACAGAAGAACAAAAGGACTAGGAAATAGATTAACATTATACTTTTACTTTTTCATGTTTCAAGTATCGAACTCTAAGTTTTCAATATTAATAAAAATAAAATTTCATAATTGTCAAGTCTAATTTTTTGAATTCCCATTCCTAATCCGATCTAAACTAGACCCTATGCTCATCTAATCTAGATCCTCGACTTGAGTTAGGAATTTCGTTTGATTTTTGGAGTCGCCACCCAACCGTTGTTGGGAAAATTGAATTAAGACTAAGGGAGCGGATTAGTCTTAATTTGGACTACTAGTCGTCGTGATTTCCTCTTTTCGTTTTTTGTGAAGAGAGGAAAAGGGAAAACCAGAGTTTCTAAGTCCGAAGGCTAACCTATTAAAACCTTTACGGTTACCACCTAATCTCTTAAAATTGTTCATCTTTAGAAATGTGTTTCATTGTGATTCTGTTACTTTTTATTATGTTTAGGAATTATTTTTAAAAAATGATTTTTCATGCATTTTATGGGTTGACCCGAATGGGTGCCTACGTACCTGCTACTCAGGATCAAACAAGTCATAGTTCGCTTTTCTGAAAAAGCTTTAGATTTGTTGGTGAATTTTAATTTTCAAATTTCTTTTGGTTTATGTTTTTACCATTTTTGGGATTTTTCTGAAAATTCCTAAGCCTGAACTTTAATTTTGATTTTTGAAAATGATTTTTAAGGAAAAACATCAATTTTGGATTTATTTCAAGAAAAGGATTTTTCTAAGTGCCAAAACTCATTTTTATAATTTTTGAATGATTTTTCATGATCTTTTACAATTTTTTATAATTTTTCTAAGTTTTTATGATTTTTATTAAATTTTCCATATTTTTGTGAATTTTTGTTAAGAATTTTGTGCTAAACTAATATCTATCCTATTTTGAAATCTAAAATTTGATTATTATTTTCCTAATGTTTTATTATTGTTTTTCTGCATTTTATTATTTATTATTTTTATTTTTTCTTATTTTTTTATTTATTTTTCTACATTTTTTAATTTTAGAAAAATCTAATTTCTACATTTTCTTTATTTATTGAAAATATAACAAAATAAATAAATAACTAACCAAACAAATAATAAGTAATAATAAAGAACAAATTCGGAATAAATAAATAATCAAAATAAATTAATTAATAAAAAAACATCCGGAAAATCCGACTTACTTGGGTCCGGGTCGGTTCGAGTCGGGTCGGGTCGGGTCGGTCACGGCGGCGGAGAAGACTCGTTCACGGCGTTCCGGTGGCTTTTTGCGGCGGGTGAGGTGTCGAATCCTAGCTTCTCGAGGGTCCTGAGTCCGATGGTGGTGGCGGTTCACTCCCAGATTGCCTCCTAGTGGTGGTTTCAACTTCGATCGATGGTCGCGGCTCCAAGCTTCTCCGGCGTACTCCGATTTGCTCCTTCCTCTCTCTTTCTCTCTCTTTTTTTTTCGTCTTTGGCTTCCACCTGCTCTCCTTTATTTATAGGCATCTCGAACTCTTCTGGGATATGCTCAAATCCTCCGATTTGGATAAACCCATATTTTTCCGTTTTTGGATTCGATTTTATCCCGACGATTTGATGTTAATCTCTTGTGCTCCTTTGGTTTATCTGATGGATTTGGCCTTATCTTGACTTTAATCTAGAAGATTAAAAAGAAAACGGCCGATTTCGCCTTCGTCGGACTTCTGTCGGATTTTTCTCTGGCTGGACTTGCGAAGAAGACGATCACGCGCGACGCGCCTGACTTCCCTCGGCCAATCACATGCTGCCACGTGGCAGCTCCAAGCGAAAGGTAAAAAAAATTTGTACAGAACGCTCGGGGGAGGATTCGAACTCGCGACCTTCAGCCTTCACACGGTTCCCATGCGCACACACGAGCCAGCTGAGCTGGCCCATTTTCCCGATTTTATTTACATCGCAAATTGTACATATGCGATGCAATTTTTTTTATTTTTTTGTATTTTTTGAAATTTCAAAAATTTGTAAAAATTATTTATTATTCATTATTGCTATTTCTAAAATCATTTTTCAAAATTGAAGTGTTTTCCTATTTATTTTTATTTTTTGAACATTTTTATTATTTATGCTAAATTAGGGAAAAATTAGGAAAAATTGAAAATCAATTATTATTGACAATTATTGACTCCTAGGGCAAAAATGGGGTGTTTACAACTGCCCCCTCTTTGTAGTAAAGTTTGCAAAACATAACTACAAAGACAAACAAAAGACGCCATTTTTGGTCTCCTAAATTAGGTTTTGGTAGGAAAATGCCCCAAGAGCTGATAATCTTACGATTGAAGATGTTCCTAATCAATTCAAGGTAATGTTCCCTCTCCAAAAAGTGCTTTATGGGCTAACTAATTGGCGACAGGACACACCTCAAGCATTGAGTAGGAATGTATGATGATAGGAAGCGCCTTATCAGACTTGCAACCTTGGAAAGAATATTGCCGAAAAGTGCCCCGAGAGCTGACTAATCGGGAGGGTTTAGGAAAGTTCCCCTCATGGGCTAACTAACCTTTGATACAATGCCTCAAAAAGTGCCCCCTATGGGCTGACCATGAGGTAGATTTTTAGGAAAGTGCCCCCCTATGGGCTAACTAACCTGATTTGGACTTGTCTCAAAAAGTGCCCTCTATGGGCTAGCCACGAGAACAAGGTTTTAGGAAAGTGCCCCTCATGGGCTGACTAACCTAAATTGGAAATTTGCCTCAAAAAGTGCCCCCTATGGGCTGACCATGAGGAAAAATGTTTTTAGGAACGTGCCCCTTATGGGCTGACTATCCTATCTTGAATTTGGACTTGTCTCAAAAAGTGCCCCCTATGGGCTAACCATGAGAACAAGGTTTTAGGAAAGTGCCCCCTATGGGCTGACTAACCTAGGTTGAAAATTTGCCTCAAAAAGTGCCCCCTATGGGCTGACTAACCTAAATTGGATTGAACTGTCTCAAAAAGTGCCCCCTATGGGCTAACCATGAGATCAGAAATTTCTTAGGAAAGTGCCCCCTATAGGCTGACTAACCTGGGTTGAAAATTTGCCTCAAAAAGTGCCCCCTATGGGCTGACTAACCTTTGATGGGACTTGTCTCAAAAAGTGCCCCCTATGGGCTAACCATGAGAACAAGGTTTTAGGAAAGTGCCCCCTATGGGCTGACTAACCTAGATTTGAATTTGCCTCAAAAAGTGCCTCCTATGGGCTGACTATGAGGACAAAGCTTTTAGGAAAGTGCCCCCTATGGGCTGACTAACCTTTGATGGGACTTTTGAACTGTCTCAAAAAGTGCCCCCTATGGGCTAACCATGAGATCAGAAATTTCTTAGGAAAGTACCCCCTATGGGCTGACTAACCTGGGTTGAAAATTTGCCTCAAAAAGTGCCCCCTATGGGCTGACCATGAGGACAAAATTTTTAGGAAAGTGCCCTCTATGGGCTGACTAACGTAAATTGGATTGAACTTAAAAGGTGCCCTATATGGGCTAACCTTGAGTGATTTAGGGAAGTGCCCCTTTTTGGGCTGACCACACTATCAAAGGAAGAATACCCTAAGTGAGAATAACAATCAAATGCAAGACGACTTAAGACTTCTGAACAGGTGATGACTAAAATTTTTCTGCAAATTTTCAAGAAAAATGCTCTTCTAAAACCTAAGGATAATGTGACAAACATTAAAGTTTTTTTTTTATTATTTATTTTAGTGAGCATTGCTAACGAGTAAAGAGTTTGACAAGGCTCCTAAAAATACAAATAAAGGGTAAGCATTCCCTACTGCTCAATAATCACTTACTCTTTGCCTCATTTTTCTTAGAGGGTTTGGTTTAATCTTAGAAACAAAGTGTTGTCATAGCTTAATCAATCATCTCTTGAGGGGTTTCTTGTAATTAAGACTCATATCTTCTTCTTGGGGGACATCAGTATTTAGGCTAAACAACGCCAATGAGTAAATTTCCTCATTCCATTTATAAACATATATCTCGTTTTTAATTGGTTTAATCTAAGAGGACTTTCTTACAATCTCTCAGTTCAACTATCACTCTTGACTTCTATTCCAAAAATTATGGTCTTTCTTGTAAGTAATACGCTTTAATCAATTTGTTAGGCCTTTTTGATACTTGTAATGCAATTTAGGCTCTTTGGTTATTGGTTTCAGAAAAGTATGTTAAGGTTTATCATCATTTCAACTTGGGTTTGTGAGTCTAGAAACCTTGAGAAAAAGAACTGGAATAGTACTTGCCTTAGCAATTTTTGCTTAAGATAAGTTATTTTCAATGATTTGGAGAAGTCTTCAAAAGGGTAGTATATCTTTGAACTGCTCTAGTATTTGGCCCTGGTATTTTCAAGTGTTGTTGGGCTTTTTATAGGTTTAGCTACATTCGTAGGCTTTTCTCATTTCTCTTCTTTTCTTTTTCTTTTCTTTCTTTTTCTTTCATTTTTTCATTCATTCATTATTGTTTTTCTTCATTCATTCTCTTTTTCCATCTTTTTTTTTTTCCTTTTCTTTTGGGCCCAATGGTGATCATTTCCAGTGGGTTATGTTTATTTTTTATTTTTTTCAGAATGTGAACTTCTCTTCATCTCAAATAATTTATCTATGGCTAAAATTTTGAATTGTTGCAATTAGGGCAAGCACTATTGATGTCTCTATCTTCCCAATTATTCCATCGTGGGGTAGTTGATAGTGGGGTTAAATTTTGAAACTCTTGTTTGTTAAAGATGATTGTGTTTAGGGTAGTAAAAATGAATGCCTAACATTATTTTGATTTAACGTATCAAATTCAAGATAAACCTCCTTTGAGGAATGAGTACAAAACCTCACATTAACAACACTCAACTCTCAAGTGTTTAAGGGTTAGTGTTTGGGACGTGGTTTGCCTCTTGTCATCTTAAACCTTTTAAACAAAGATACCCTTTAAATTGGACTATGTTCTCCACTTCTCATGGTATCCTTATGTACTGTTGTCAATTTGAACAAATGATTTGGTCTTAAGACTCAAGGATTTGTAGTCTTCTTTATACCCTCATTGATAATTGACCGTAGCTACTTTGAAAGTGTGCTAAAAAAATCTGTGTCTGGTTTATATGACTTTTAATGGAAAGGAAACTTCAAGTGCAGCTTTTAGGATTGGAGGGTGTTAGGACGTTTTACGTTTTGAGGCTAAATCAAGATATGAGGAGACCTTTGAAGTGAATGGGGTCTTTTAAGTTAGTTATAGAGGTCTTTGGTTTTATGTTTAGAGCAAGTGACTATGAGCTTTAGGTTAAGCTGACCATTTAGAAGCAACTTTTAGGACCTTGAAAAGATCTCTTATTGTTAGTAACTCTTCAATTTTCTTTCTTTCTTTATTTTTCTTTATTGTTCTTATTTTTTAGTAAATATGCAAACTAGATGCTCACACAGATGTAAATATGTAAACAAGATGCTCATACGGATACTAAAATACATAAACAAGATGCTCACACGGATGCTAAAAGTAGAAGGGTTGGCAACTGTTTGACAATGTAATATTGAAACTTTACTTTTATTAATATTAAAAATTTCGGAGTTCAATGATCAAAACAAAAGATTACAAATGATGCCCTATTTCCTAGCTCTTTTGGTCTTCTGTTGTGGAGGCTCAGTCTTCCCATTGATGACGGCTTCTAGTTCTTGGACTTTGGCTTGGAACTTCTCCAATTGTGCTTCTAAGGCCTTGTTCCTTCGGTCAGATTCCTTGAAGCGTCCCTTCCAAATATCTCTCTTATAATCTGCAGCTTCGAAGTACACTTCCATCCGGGCTTTAACTTGCTCCAGGTAGATTTTCGTTTCTGGATTGATCCTATCCAGTCTTGGCTGAGTGACGTCTGGAACCCGGTATGCTCTTTCTCCTGTCTGGTATAGCTGGCGGATTACGAACTCTCTGGTGGCTCGATGCTTTCCCACTTCGCCATCTAGCTCTCCTAGGTCTACATTTGGGCTTTCAATTCTAGCTTCCCAAAGTGCTCTGACCTCTACCAGCTTAGCAAACTTCTCGGCTACCAGCAGGTTCAAATCTTGATACTCAAAGGTGACTGCTTCCAGCGAGGGCCGATAAACTATGTCTTGGATAGTATCGAATTGGCGAACCACCGAGTTTGGGTGATATCCGATGCATCCATTGATCCCGATTAACGGTACTGCTTGGAAATTATTGCAAGTCAAGATGATTTTATCGCAGCAACTCCACCTAGCTGTCCATAGGATATCTTCAGCGCTAAGGCTTCTAAGTAGATCCACCCAACTGTGGTTGGTAATATTGTCAGGTAGCTTCACCTTTTCTATACAGGAATCCACCAGATCCACCTGTTGGGCTAGGGTTTTCCTGACCATGTTCAGCTCGAAGCACTTAAGGTGGCTTACGAACCATATTAGCAGAAGGTTGATGCTAGAGCGGAGGATCCCATGGCCCTTCTTCTTAAGGAAATTCAATTTCCGGATCCGTTCTGCCAGTAGAGCCGGGATGTACGATCTCCCTTCTAGGAATTGGGTCACTAGCTCTGCAATCCGGTAGTGAATGTAGAAAGTTCCAGTGGGAAACAGTATGGTGGCGAAGGCTGTCAAGATGAAAGCATTCACCCTTCTTTGCCTGTAAGTCTTGGGGTCCCCACATAGGATGTCTTTTTTATCCCCATTGTCCTCTCGGGCGATGAACCAGGCTTTTAAGTCGTCCATGCGTATGCAGTACCCATTACAGTCTGCCAAGGCTTTGTTGACTACTGTTTTGCAGATGCCCAATAGTCTGCTGAATGTACCGGTTGGCCCGGCCTCGAGGTCTGGCATGTAGATCTGCTCGGTTAGTGCTGGAGCCTGTAGCAACTGGGTGTACTCCTCCAGGGTAGGGGTGATCTCATGTGGCCCGATGAAGAAAGCTGCAGGCTCAATCTCCCATAACTGAAGCATGGCCCGGACCATAGGTAAGTTTGCCTCTATCTTGGTCAATGAGAGGATGGGGCTGATCTTTTGTTGGATGAAGGCCTGCTCCTCTAGGTGATATAAGGTAAACCAATGGTCCAACACCAACTTTGGGTCCAAAGGTTTGTACACTCGAATTTCTTTGCGGAGGAGGTGGTCGACTGCACCGCTAGCCATCTATTACAATAGGAAATAGCCTAGTTACAAACAGAACTACGAAAATGTTACGGGGAAATAGTCCTGAACTCCAAGGACAAAATAACAAACCTTTACATTGTCATCAAATTGCCAACCCTTCGTATGATGTTATGTATGCAAGTAGGTAGGTTCTAAGTGGTTCCCGAGCTCTATGGCCTCCCGCATTCTCGAAGAAATGGATCTCAGGCCATATGGAAGCATAGGGTGGGGTAGCCTAATCGGTCCCGAACGGTGAATCAACTCACTTCGCCCGAAACCTACACAATGGCTCCCCGTCTTAGTTTTCTAGGACGGTCCGGGTTCGACCGCATCTACTTACACAAACATATGTATGCATGCAAAGACCCCCACAGTGAAAGAAAACTAAAATCTAACTAAATTCTGCAAAGTTAGTAACAGAGTAATAATTAAAACACATTTTTTAAAGAGAACAACTTGGAGAGATTCAGGTGGCTAGCCTGCTGGCGTGGGTCCCCAGCGGAGTCGCCATCCTGTCGAGTCTAATTTTTTGAATTCCCATTCCTAATCCGATCTAAACTAGACCCTATGCTCATCTAATCTAGATCCTCGACTTGAGTTAGGAATTTCGTTTGATTTTTGGAGTCGCCACCCAACCGTTGTTGGGAAAATTGAATTAAGACTAAAGGAGCGGATTAGTCTTAATTTGGACTACTAGTCGTCGTGATTTCCTCTTTTCGTTTTTTGTGAAGAGAGGAAAAGGGAAAACCAGAGTTTCTAAGTCCGGAGGCTAACCTATTAAAACCTTTACGGTTACCACCTAATCTCCTAAAATTGTTCATCTTTAGAAATGTGTTTCATTGTGCTTCTGTTACTTTTTATTATGTTTAGGAATTATTTTAAAAAAAAATGATTTTTCATGCATTTTATGGGTTGACCCGAATGGGTGCCTACGTACCTGCTACTCAGGATCAAACAAGGCGTAGTTCGCTTTTCTGAAAAAGCTTTAGATTTGTTGGTGAATTTTAATTTTGAAATTTCTTTTGGTTTATGTTTTTACCATTTTTGGGATTTTTCTGAAAATTCCTAAGCCTGAACTTTAATTTTGATTTTTGAAAATGATTTTTAGGGAAAAACATCAATTTTGGATTTATTTCAAGAAAAGGATTTTTCTAAGTGCCAAAACTCATTTTTATAATTTTTGAATGATTTTTCATGATCTTTTACAATTTTTTATAATTTTTCTAAGTTTTATGATTTTTATTAAATTTTCCATATTTTTGTGAATTTTTGTTAAGAATTTTGTGCTAAACTAATATCTATCCTATTTTGAAATCTAAAATTTGATTATTATTTTCCTAATGTTTTATTATTGTTTTTCTGCATTTTATTATTTATTATTTTTATTTTTTCTTGTTTTTTTATTTATTTTTCTACATTTTTTAATTATAGAAAAATCTAATTTCTACATTTTTTTTATTTATTGAAAATATAACAAAATAAATAAATAACTAACCAAACAAATAATAAGTAATAATAAAGAACAAATTCGGAATAAATAAATAATCAAAATAAATTAATTAATAAAAAAACATCCGGAAAATCCGACTTACCTGGGTCCGGGTCGGGTCGATTCGGGTCGGGTCGGGTCGGTCACGGCGGCGGAGAAGACTCGTTCACGGTGTTCCGGTGGCTTTTTGCGGCGGGTGAGGTGTCGAATCCTAGCTTCTCAAGGGTCCTGAGTCCGATGGTGGTGGCGGTTCACTCCCAGATCGCCTCCTAGTGGTGGTTTCAACTCCGATCGATGGTCGCGGCTCCAAGCTTCTCCGGCGTACTCCGATTTGCTCCTTCCTCTCTCTTTCTCTCTCTTTTTTTTTCGTCTTTGGCTTCCACCTGCTCTCCTCTATTTGTAGGCATCTCGAACTCTTCTGGGATATGCTCAAATCCTCCGATTTGGATAAACCCATATTTTTCCGTTTTTGGATTCGATTTTATCCCGACGATTTGATGTTAATCTCTTGTGCTCCTTTGGTTTATCTGATGGATTTGGCCTTATTTTGACTTTAATCTAGAAGATTAAAAAGAAAATGGTTGATTTCGCCTTCGTCGGACTTCTGTCGGATTTTTCTCCGGCTGGACTTGCGAAGAAGACGATCACGCGCGACGCGCCTGACTTCCCTCGGCCAATCACATGCTGCCACGTGGCAGCTCCAGGCGAAAGGTAAAAAAAAATTTGTACAGAATGCTCGGGGGAGGATTCAAACTCGCGACCTTCAGCCTTCACACTATTCCCATGCGCACACACGAGCCAGCTGAGCTGGCCCATTTTCCTGATTTTATTTACATCGCAAATTGTACATATGCGATGCAATTTTTTTTATTTTTTTGTATTTTTTGAAATTTCAAAAATTTGTAAAAATTATTTATTATTCATTATTGCTATTTCTAAAATCATTTTTCAAAATTGAAGTGTTTTCCTATTTATTTTTATTTTTTGAACATTTTTATTATTTATGCTAAATTAGGGAAAAATTGGGAAAAATTAGGAAAAATTGAAAATCGATCATTATTGACAATTATTGACTCCTAGGGAAAAAATTGGGTGTTTACAATAATTATATCATTAATCAATTGTTGGCCCCTTTATTTTAGCATCTGTGTGATACATGCATCTTATTTACATTCATGCATTAAACTAAGAAAAATGCGTGCTAAGTATCAAAGATAGCTTCCAGACAACCGAACCCTCCAAGTAGCCTAATCTACACCCGCTTAAAGACCAAGATGGCAAATAGTGGCAACAACAGCAACAACCGCAACAACACCAATGCTGATACTGCCTCGAATCCTAGTATCGTATCCCTAGAACAAATAGTCCAACAATTAGTTGCACAAGTCTACCTCCTAACTGAGAGTATTAGCTTCCTTCGCATCACCCAACCAACTCAAGAAGAACACTCAAGGGCTAGAAAAGGGAAGCAGTAGAGGGTTAACCTCCAGAATATGAAGAGATCAATTCCCACCTCAACCTGGCATTCGAGTATGAATCGAGAGTCAACCTCGATCCAACCTCGAATGACATAAAGAGGGAGATGGAGGACAAGCAAAAGGAGATGGAAAGAAAACTTTTTCAACAGTTGGTTGATAAGATGAAAACAATAGAGGGGCTTGACGGTTTTGAGCAGGTAGGGATCACTAGCTTACCAGTATATGAGGAGGAAGTGTACCTAGAGAAGTTTAAGACTCCAGAATTTGAAAAATATGATGGCACTAGTTTCCCCATGATGTATATAAGATTGTATGTACGGAAGATGAGAAAGTATGTCTAATATGACCAACTCAGGATTTGGACCTTCCAAGACAGCCTCACAGGACTTGCCCTCGTCTGGTATGCACACTTAGACTTCAACCAAGTCAGTACCTAGGAAAGACTCACTCAGGCATTCTACAATCAATACAAATTTAACATCGAGGTTGCCTCTTCAGTAATGGACTTAGGAAGTCTTCGAAGGAAACACACTAAGTCTTTTAAGGAATATGCCCAACGTTGGAGGGCTCAAGTTGCTAGGGTAGCAACCCCAATTTGTGAAAAGGAGTTGACATTCATCTTTATTAATATTCTAGATAAGATTTACTTCTCACATCTGGTGGGCTAAACGTCATTCAGCTTTGCAGAAGTAGTGATAGCAGGGTGTGAAATCGAGAATGCCATCACATTAGGGAGACTCCAGACAATAGATCCTCCCAAAATCACATCATCATAGAGGCCCCTAGGAGGTAACAAAGGCAAAGAGTCTACCATTAGCACGGTTAACTCCGGCAGAGTGGATAAGGTTGGGACCTGTGTGACATTTCAAACCGCGAATGCCCTAATCCAAAAGTTTTCGATGAATCACACCTAAGCCACGTAGGTCATAAGATAATTCACTCCAATCCCGATCTCGCTTGGCCAGGTCTTTACTCAGTTGTAAGAAAATAATTTGATTAGCTTCGAGATCCTAAGTGACTGGTACAAGCTTAGAAATTTTGACTTAAGCCTCAAATGTGATTATCATATGGGCTAAAAGGGGCATTCCACAGATAGATGCCGGAGGCTTCAAAATAAGATTTACGATCTGATTGATGCCGGAATAGTGCAATTGGACTTTGTTAACACACCAACACCTAACGTCAACACTAATCCATTGCCTAACCATAAGCCCACCATTAATATGATCACATTTGAAGAGCCAGATTCCAAAGAGTCCCTAAAACAGCAAAAAGCAATAGTGTAGTGAGAAAGTCAGCCACGCTAAGTCCTAGATGAAACCCCTAAATCACAGATCAAGAAGAGATGGTTAGCTGGAGACCCAACGGTCGGTACCCTGGGCGAATCGCATGGGAGATTTGAGTATTTGGTAAATTACTCTTTTATACCAATTGAGTATGGGCTACCTGGTGGATGGGGGGCCCGAGTTTGAGAAAGAAGACAACTTACTAAAGGAGAGGGAGAAGTTCATGAACATGATTAAATCGGACAAAAAACTTATATTCATAAAGTGCTACGAGGGACAATCTACTGAGGTATAGATTCCAAGGAAGAGATATGTATTTAATGTCCCAATACCCTCAGAGAGGTCTAAGGTGGCACCATTTGACTATCGGGCTCTCAATCAAGAAAGACCCCCTATCATAGGAGGGATCACCCGTTCTAGGAGAATTTGTGACCCGAAATATAGGATCTCAACCGAAGATCCCAACACTGAGGTAGGGAAAGAGGAAGAAGAGGGGCTCTCTACATTTACAAAGATGGCCAAAGCAAGTGAATATAAGATCATGGAACAATTAAATAAGGTTCCAACCTAGATATCACTTATGGGCCTCCTCACAACGTCTGAGCTTTACAAGAAAGCACTCTTCAAAGTGCTCAAACAGATCAAGGTACTAAAGGGCATCGTAATAGAGAAATTAAGCCATGTGGCAGATTCAATCTTCACCATAGATCAAATATCTTTCTCTCCCGAAGAGCTGGGGAAGATGGAGACCAATAGACGAAACCATTGTTCATAGTGGTGAAATGCAACAATACAATCATCTCCAGAGTACTCATTGACAATGGATCTTCTCTCAACGTATGCCCTTTGGCTACCCTTGACCTACTGGGAGTTGACCTAAGCAACATCAAGCCAAGTTCAATAGTAGTTAGGGCCTTCGATGGGTCCAAGAGAGAAATAATGGGGGAGATCAGCTTGCTAGTGAAGATTGGTCCACAGCATCTCCTTCTAAGTCCTTGACATTCTAAGGTCTTTCAATCTGCTATTGGGAAGCCCATGGATACATACCGTTGGAGCCATACCCTCAAGTCTCCATCAGAAAATCAAGTTCATAGCAAATGGACAGATCATCACCATGCTGGGAGAGCAAGATTATGCCATCTATAAAGAGACCGCTATACCCTACATCGGGGAAGACGATTTCGAAGACTTTGGTCTCTAAATATTCAATGAGGTGAGCGTGATAACTAGCAAGGAGGGCCATTAGTTTAAGGAGGGACAATAAAGGACATTTGGACTATGGTACGTTCCTATAACTCAGGAAGAGGCATAAGCAAGAGGTATCAAAGGCAAAAGGAAAGAGAAGCCAAGTGATACTAAGATGTGTTTTCTACCCCTCCAGCAATCATTCAAGCAAGCAACTACCATTCAAGAGCTAAGGATAAGCGAAACTGATGTTAGCAATGAAGGCCCGACCTCTCACACGCCCAAGAAGCATCTAGCTCTTAACAATTGGTTTTGTTATCCTATTAATAACGCTAGGTCAGCTCAAGGATAGGGAACAATTATTAAACAAGTTGCTATTGTGGTTATTTTTCAGATTCAATAAATTACAATTCATTCCCTTTTTGCTTATATATACGTGCTATCATTTCATTTTACCCACAGATTCCCTACCGTCGAGCGTTAGGGACATTTCGTGCAAGTAATGAAAACACCGATATCGTTTCCAACACTACTGGGTCACCATTGGAGGCGATGTCCTTGACCAAGAAATAATATAAGAAAATTGGAAAAAACATGAACAAATTGGGATTTCAATTGACGAGCTGGTGGAGACAGTAAATCTAGGAAGCATTGAGAAACCTAAAAACCTCAAGATTGAGGCCAATTTAAGTGCTGAGCAAAAGCGCGAGATAGTCGAGTTGTCAATTGAATATGTAGATGTATTCGCCTGGTCATATGGCAACATGTCAGGACTAAACCAGTCAATAGTAGTTCACAAGCTTCCCACAAGGGATGATGTCAAACCTAAAAACCAGAAATTGAGAAGATTTAGGCCTGACATCTTACTAAAGATTAAAGAGGAAGTCAAAAAACTACTAGAAGTAAGATTCATTAAGGTATTTAACTATCCGGAATGGATAGCGAATATAGTCCTCGTTCTAAAAAGAATGGGAAAGTACATGTATGCATAGACTTCTGGGATTTAAACCAAGCTATGCCAAAAGACAACTTCCTTCTACCTTACATCGATGTCCTGGTAGACAACATCGTAGGAAACCATCTCTTCTCATTTATGGATGGTTTCTCAGGATATAATCAGATAAAAATGGCTGAAGAAGGTAAAACTAAAATGACCTTTATCATAACATGGGGAACTTTCTATTACAAGATCATGCCCTTTGGTTTGAAGAATGTCGAGACAACGTATCAGAGAGCCATAGTTGCGATACTTCATGACATGATACATCGAGAATTCGAAGTATACGTCGATGATATGATAGCCAAGTCTAAGGAAGAAAGCCATGTCGTTATTCTAAGGAAATTGTTCAAGCAATTGAGAAAGTTTCAGCTCAAGTTAAATCTAAAAAAGTGCACTTTTTGGGTCTCAACAGGTAAGTTGATAGGGTTTGTCATAAGCTGAAAAGGCATTAAAATTGACCCTGATAAAGTAAAGGCCATACTGGAACTACCCTCTCTATGTACTATCAAAGAGGTGAGAGGTTTGCTAGGAAGGTTGAATTATATAGCCCGTTTCATCTCACAGCTCATAGATAAATGCCTCTGCTAAAAAAGAATGTTGTAGTAGATTGGAGCAATGAATGTGAAGAAGCATTAAGGACAATCAAAGACTATCTCATAAATCCCCCAGTCTTGATAGTTCCAAAACAAGGAAAACCCTTATTCTTATACCTCACAATACTCCCTGAATCTATGGGGTACGTGCTGAGATAGAAAGATGAAGAGGGGAGAGAATGTTCCATATATTATCTAAGCAATAAATTCACAGACGGGGAACAGAGGTATTCGGAAATAGAGAGGACTTACTGTTCTCTGATTTAGGTCATGCATTGATTGAGGCAATACATCCTTTATTATCCCATCAAGTTGCTAACAAGACATGATCCTTTGAAGTACTTGGCAAAGAGGCCCATTTTGTTAGGGAGAATCTCCAAATGGCAAATGCTCTTATCAGAATTCGATATCACATACATAAATCAAAACTCGATAAAAGGGCAATCTTTAGCCGATTAGTTGGCAAAACACCCAGTTAAGGGAGACCCCCAAGAATCATAAGCCAAATTCCCTAATGAAAATATATTAACAGCAGAAGGCGCACTAGCATAAGACTATGGGACAAAACAAAGCCCTAGATAGAAGATGTTCTTTGACGGAGCTGCCAATGTATTTGGTTGTGGGATCAGGGCAATGCTGATATCACTAGAAGGAACACAATTCCCTTCAGCAAAAAGACTCACATTTCCATATACTAATAATATTGCAGAATATGAGGTATGTATACTCGACCTCAAAATGGCTTGCCACATGGAAATCTGTGAATTAGAAGTGTACGGAGATTTTTCACTCATCATATTATAGACAAGAAGGGAATAAAAAACTAAAGACCCCAAATTGGTACCATACCATCAGCATTTGACAGAGCTAATCAATGAATTCGAAGCAATTACCTTCACATACATCCCGAGAACTCATAATCAGTTTGCAGATGCACTTGCCATACTAGCATCTATAATTCAGATAACAAGGGGAGTTGAAGTCCAACAATTGAAAATAGAAATCGAAAATCGGCCCGCCTACTGTTTGATAATCGAAAAAGCACAAGATGGTAAGCCTTAGTATTATTATATCAAAAATTTTCTCCAAGAAAGAAAATACCTTGAAATGGCTAGCAAAAATGACCAAAGAACACTCAGAAGGTTAGTAAATCATTTCTTATTAAATGGGCCTGTGCTTTACCAAAGATCGCCTGATACTACCTTGTTAAGATGTGTAGATAGAAATAAAGCGTATGAACTGATGAAAGAAGTGCATGAAGGAGTATGTGGACCTCACATAAATGGCTACATGTTGGCCCAAAAAATCATGAGGATGGGCTACTATTGGCTAACCATGGAATCAAATTGTACCAAATATGTCAAGCACTGTCACTTGTGTCAAGTTTATGCAAACCGAATAAATGCCCCACCTAAAGAACTTCATTCGTTGTCTACACGATTGCCTTTCCCCATTTAGGGAATCGACATCATCGGCCCAATCACTTCAATAGTATCCAATGGCTATAGATTTATACTGGTAGCCATTGATTACTTCACCAAGTGGGTGGAAGCTTCATCATATGTCAGTGTCACGAAAGGGGTAATAGCTTGATTCCTGAAGAGGGACATAATAGCTCGATATGAAGTTCTTGAGTCAATTATCACTGACAGTAGAACCAATCTCAACAACAAGTCGATGATAGATTTATGTCGATAGTTCCACATAAACCATAAAAATTCAACTCCCTACCAACCTCAGATGAATGGGGCAGTGGAAGTAGCCAATAAGAATATCAAAAGAATCATCGAAAAGATGACAATCACTTACACAAATTATCACGAAATGCTGCCATTCGCCCTCATGGCTTATAGAACCTCAATTAGAACATCTACTGAAATTACCCCATATTCTCTGGTATATGGTACTGAGGCAGTCCTACCAGTTAAAGTTGAAATACCATCTTTCAGAATTCTATCAGAAGCGTAGTTAGATGAGTTAGACTAGGTAAAGAAGAGGCTTGATCAGTTGAATTTGATCGACGAAAAAAAGACTCATTACTTTATGCCACGGCAAGTGTTACTAACAAAGAATGGCTCGAGCATTCAATAAGAAAATGAGACCTCGATGTTTCAAGGAAGGAGATCTGGTGTTAAAGAAAGTTTTCCCAAATGCTCAAGATTCCAAGGGGAAGTTTAAACCAAACTATGAGGGCCTTTATGTTGTAAAGAAGGTATTGTTAGGAGGTGCTTTGATATTAACTCAAATGGATAGTCTGGAATTGAGAGACCCCATTAACATGGATGCTATTAAGATGTACTATCTTTAGGCAAGAAAATTGAAATTTTACCAAGGTTTATGGATGCCAATACTCAGTGCAAGTTTCGATGAGTCTAGTTTTCATTTCTTTTACAAGCAAAGTTAATGTCTCTGAATGATCAACAACTCTAACCAATTCTCATTAAAACAAACATTCCTAAACACATTACGCATCACTTCACCAATGAATGATGAACATTGAAATGATAATGAATCTCAATAAATTTTGTGATATAATTCTACCTACTTTTGAGCATTAAACTTGGTACATTAATAGGATAATACCACAATCACAAGAGCCATGTGCATAAGAAAGGAAGCGCATCAAGGCCCGTAGCCCTGCTTTGAAGCAAGAGTAAGCAAAGGAGAAGCAAACCGGCACGAAGTTTCAATTGTTTGGTTGCTATCCGTGATAAATTGGTAAGCATCTTAGAGTAAATAACCATCATTCACATATTATAAGACATCTCTTATCAAATCATTTGACTCGTTCGCTAGAAGCATTTTCAAAAGTGTTAGGTTAGTCAGCCTACAATGGGGCACTTTCCTAGATATCTTCTCGAGGTTAGCCCATAAGGGCACCTTTCGAGACACCTATTTTTCAGGGTTACAAGTCTAAAAAGACGCTTCCTACTATAGGTTAGTCAACCCACAATGGGTCACTTTCCTAGATATTCCCTCTCAGGATTAGCCCATAGGGGCACCTTTCAAGACACCTATTTTTCAAGGTTGCAAGTCTAAGAAGATGCTTCCCGCTATAGGTTAGTCAACCCATAATAAGGCACTTTCCTAGATATTCCCTCTCAGGGTTAGCCCATAGGGGCACCTTTTGAGACACCTATTTTTCAGGGTTGCAAGTCTAAGAAGACACTTCTCACTATAGATTAGTCAACCCACAATGGGGCACTTTCCTAAACATCCTCTCTTAGGGTTAGCCTATAGGGGCACCTTTCGAGACATTTCTTCCCCAAGGTCATAAGTCTAAGAAGACGCTTCCCACCATAGGTTAGTCGGCCCACAATGGGGCACTTTCCTAAACATCCTCTCTCAAGGTTAGCCCATAGGGGCACCTTTCGAGACATTTCTTCCTTAGGGTCGCAAGTTTAAGAAGACGCTTCCCGCTATAGGTTAGTTAGCCCACCGAGGGGCACTTTCCTAAACACTCTTTCTCAGGGTTAGCTCATAGGAGCATCTTTCGAGATACCTATTTTTCAGGATTGCAAGTCTAAGAAGGTGCTTCTCACTATTGATTAGTTAGCTCATAGGAGCACTTTTCAAATCTATTGATTAGTCAACTCATAGGAGCACTTTTCAAATTTGTCAATTAGTTAGTTCGTAGGAGCATTTTTCAAATTTGTTGATTAGTCAGCTCATAGAAGCACTTTTCAAATTTTTCGATAACCGATTAGTCAACTCATGAGAGCACTCTTCGAAGGCATTTCTCCCCAAACGGTCGCTAGTCTAACCAAATGCTTCTGTTAATAGGTGGCCAACTCATAAGAGCGCTTCCTAAGACAATTTTCTCTTCAGGATTGCTAGTCCGATAGGACACTTCCTATTATCAGCCGTTCCACTCACAATAACACACTCCTAAACAATCCTTGAGATGTTTCTTATCATCGATTAGTCAACCTAAAGAGCACTTTTCGAGAGGATACGTTATTTCAGATTGTTAGGTTGTTTAAGACCATTTCTTGAGCAATACCAATCATCATAAAGCACTGATAGGATTATTAGCTCATGGAGCATTTTCCTACTAAAGATTAAATTCCAGATAACCAGCCAAACTAAGGTGTTATCCATTTAGTCTAGAGGTAAAAAATGGCATCTTTCTTGTCTTTGAAGTTAAGTTTTGTAAACTTTACCACAAAGAGGAATAGCTGCAAACACTCCATTTTTTACCCTAATAATTAATAATGGTCAATTTTTAATTTTTTCATTTTTTACAATTTTTCTTTTAATTTAGCAAAAATAGGGAAAATATTCAAAAAATAAAAGAAATAGGGAAAAAATATCAATTTTGGAAAATAATGATAGGAATAATAAGAAAAGGAGTTAAATAATTTTTACAAATTTTTGGAATTTCAAAATAATACAAAAATAATAAAAATTTCATTATATATATGCAGATTGTGAAAAAAAAAAAAAAAAACTAAGAAGTGAGCTAACCTAGCTAGTCCGAGCCACAAACTCAAGTGCACGTGAGGTTAGGGGTTCGAAACGCAGGGGAAGCAAATCCGTGTTTTGCAATTTTTTTCTCTAAGACACATGTCAGCAGCCAATTGGGTGACGTGAACGCACACGCTGGGCGCATGATCGTCTCCTTCTTTCGCCCAAAATCATCGCCAACGAGGAAAAATTCAAATTTCGGCCATTTTGATTCATTTTCTTACACAAATCCACTAAATCTTTAACCAAAATGAGATAAACATCATCCAATTAGCATGAAATCATAACAAAATCCAAGATTTACACGAATCGAAACAAATCAAAGATGGGTTTTTCAGCCGAAATCTGATTTGCCCCAATTGGAGGAAATACAAGCTTATCTAGCTCGATTTCCGATGCCTATAATACAGCACGATGTGGGGCAGTAAGGGCATGAATCGAAAGAGGGAGAGAGAAAATAAGAGAGATCGGATCCACTGGAGTTCGCAAGCCATGATCGCCGACCACCACCTCTTCGAACCACCACTTGGAGAAGCTTTTGGAGAAATCCACCATCACCATCGAGTCCCTCATCCTCAAAAATGTTGGAAACTCCCCTTGATTGACAAAAATAGATGCCGGAACACCACTCGTGAGGACCTCTGACCGCGCCCGATTTGACCCGATTCAACCCGACTCGGTTTGACCCAACCCGCACACCATAACCGGATCCAAGTAAGTCAGATTTTTCATTTTTTCATTATTTATTTATTTATTGTATTTTTTATTTCTTTGTTTGTTTATTTGCAATTCAAAAAAAATGAAAAAAATAATAATATTAGGAAAAATGATAGAATTTAGACTATTTTTATTTTTATTTTTAGAGTAGACAAAATAATATAAAATAAAATAAAATAAATAATAATAATAATTAGAGGTAAGTTGATAATAGGGAAATAAAAATAATTTTTATCACTTAGAAAAATCATTTTCTTAAATAAATCCAAAATTGGTTTTTCCTTAAATTAATTTTTTCAAAAAATAAAATAAAATAAAATAATAAAGCTTAGACTTAGATTTTTCCAAAAAATGCTAAAAATGATAAAAACGTAAATTTGAAGTATTTTCATAATTAAAAATGACTAACCCACTAAAGTTTTTATAAAAAGTAAACTACGGCTTGTTTGATTCTGAATAGTAGGTACGTAGGTACCCATTTGGGGCAACTCTAAAAAGAATAAAAAATCATTTTCCATATTAGAATAATTTTCTTTTAATCAATAAGCAAAAACACAACAAAAAATAACAAAAATAAAAACAAAATAAATAACAATAAAAGACATTAAGATAAGGTTTAGATTTAGAAGAATAAGGTGGTAACTTTAAATATTTAACAAGTTAGCCCCCGAGTTCAAAAACTTTAGTTTTCCCTTTTCTCTTTCACAAAAATGAAAAGAGGAAATCTCATTGACTAATTGTCCAAATTAGGATTAATCTAATTAATTAGTCCTAATTCAATAATCTTTCCCAACTTTAGTTGGGTGGTGACTCCAAAATAAGACGAAATTCTTAATTCAAGTGAAGGATTTATGTTAGATGAGTATGCGGTCTAATATAAATCGGATTAGGAATGAAAATGAAAAAATAAAAAATTAGACTTGACACATCATTTAAGGAATGAGTCTAAAACCTCACATTAACAACACTTAACTCTCAAGTGTTTAAGGGTTGGTGTATGGGATGTGGTTTTGACTCTTGTCATCTTAAACTACTCGAATAAATGAGATATCTTTCCATTTTACCAGATTTTCCCATATTTACGATGTCTCATGATGTCTTTAGGAGTTATATGCCCCTGTTAAGTAGTTTAGTCTTAACGTGGCTCCCTTGGGAATTTAGTTACCCAAGACTTAGCTGGTTAGGACAGTCATCTTTATGCCCTCGTTGGTAATTGACTATAGTCATTTCAAAAGTGTGCCCTAAAAATTAATTTTCTCTATGTCTAGTTTATATAACTCTTGATGGAGAGAAAGTTTAAGTGTAACCCTTAGGATTGGAGGGAGTGAAAAGGTTTTGTGTTTTAAGGCTAAATCAACATAAGAGGAGACCTTTTGAAGTGAATGAGGTCTTTCAAGTTAAGAGCAAGCTATAGTGGTCTTTGGCTTTATGGTCAAAGTAAGTGATTGTGAGCCTTGAGTTAAGCTAACCATCTAAAAGAAACTTTTAGAACCTTGAAAGGATCTCTTATTGTTAGTAACTTTTCAATTTTCTTGGCTTTTTTCTTTTCTTTATTGTTATTATTTTTTAGTAAATATGCAAACAAGATGCTCACATGGATGCAAAAGAACCAGCACTTAATTAATTATGTAATAATACTGAAATTTTATTAATATTGCAAACTTGGAGTTTAGTGCTTTTATTGAAAACATAAGAGAAAAGAAAAGAAAACACTATCATACTTATATATAAGTATGGCGGCTAACAAATGTGCACGTATAAGTACTGTCATATAATAAAGATATACATCTGTGTGAGTATGTATGTAAATGTATAACGACCAATTCGACCTCCAAAACGTGGCAAAACGATTGATAATGGCATTTTATGGATAGCAAAAACAATTTTTATTATGATGCTCAATTTAAATCTACTAAATTACCTATATACACTAGAAATTCCACAAAATTGGTTCATGTCTAGAAAAATTAATTTTTCTGACTTGATTTTCTCTCTCCTTTTTTATCTTCTAATAAATTTACTTACTTTTTTTTTCTTTTCTCTAGTTTTTTTCCACTGTTTGGTTTTTGCTTACTTTTTCCATTTCTTTTAATTTTATTGGCTTTTTCACTTATTTTACATGTTTTGCTATTTTTCTTTCTTTTTTTTTTTTTACTTTTTCTATTTACTTTTTTTTTTTTTACAAGATAAGGAGACACATAATAATAGGAGCTATCTTAAGATTTCGAATTTCTAACAATAATTATGGAAAGGAAATTATCTCTCCATAATCATCAAACCCATTTATCACCTACTCACTATCCTACAAATTCATTCTTAAGTAATCTATAGATCAATAAACCAAGGCTCTAATACCACTTAAGCTATAATACCTTGAAACTTAGAGTGAATATAGCCCGCCACGTATCCTCACTATCTAAAGACATGCAAAGGCTTAGAATTTACTAAAACTTCATACATATATAAAATCACCTTGACATGATTAATGAAATCTCCACTTATATTATTGAATGGCTCCACAAAGTGCCACTTAATATCTACATACAATAATGAAACTACAAAGTGCAAACTGTTCATACCAAATTTAAACTACAGTCTATCTCCTACAATTGATAATAATGGAAGCATTTTAAAACTCAAGTACAATATAAGTCTCAAGCATAACATAACTAAACAAAATCATCTAATGATTATCTTTCTCTTTGCTTGCCTATTACTCCTCATAATACACATATTCCACATTAACATTATCTAAGTCTTGGCTTGTGTTTACTGGCATCTCATCATGCCTTACAAGGGGTGAGCTAAAGCCTAATACAATGTATACCAACAACCATACATGTATGTCATGCCAAATTACAAACACAAACATGATGCAAACAAGATATTCAAGCACCAAATTGTTTTCTTTCATATTGATTATTCTAACACTTAACTCTCAACAACACAAGCCCCATATACATAACATACATATATACATATATATGGAAATGGGTTCTCCTATTGTCCACGAGTCCATGAGTCTAAGATTCCATAAGTCTTTATCATACATATATACATATATGATGGTGGTGCTCACTACCCATGCATCCATGAGTCCATGAGTTCAAACATCATAAATTTACTTAGATCATCTTAGTTTACGAGTCCACTAGGGACAACATCACATACCAATCATCAAGGTGCTACCCTGCAATCATTGACATTCTCAATTCCTTGAGCTCAACCAAGCACAATCATACAAATAATCAATTTTAGTTATGATTTAAATTGGTTTATATTTCTAACCTAACATGCACAAACAAGAAACACGGTATACATGTACTTGATAAGTAATGAACAACCTATTCACAACTCTGCACCCCTTTAATCCTTAAACCTATTCAAATTAACAAACACATAAGCTTAGAGAACCTATAACAACTCCTTTAATCAACTTTTAGCTATCTGGATAGGTTAGGAGAATTTAGGAATTGAAACTTAGTAGAAAACTCAAATTTAGAAAACATGGGTCCAACACGTCTAAGTACATGGGCATGTTCTCATTTGTGTATAGCGTGTTTTATCGAAGTGGAAGGACACAGGCTAATACATGGCCATGTCTCTTGCTTGTATACCTTACTGTTCACTTTATGATTATTGGCATGGCTACGTAAGTCTCCTAAGCGGTTGTGTACTTGAAGTACATGAGTGTAGCATGACCGTATTGTGGACCATGTACTTTTGGAATTCTCAATTTTTGTTAAAACAAAACTTGTCTCCAAAATTCCAAATCCCTAATCACAATTATCCTCTAATCCTTTCTACATTTGCAATTATTATACTCCTACACTTAGTATAAAACAACATTACCCTAAATTTCACTCTAATTACACAAGATTTAGAGGACTTACTCAAATTGTTGTCTCGCGAACAATCACCTAAATCCTATTACTGTAGATACCAGGTCATTTTGACATGGTTTGGATTATTCTAGCAATCAAAGTTTCTCACACTAGCCTTTTGTGTATAAATTTGTTAGATCGCCTAATAGCATAGGTGCCTTCCTCTCCTAAGGTTCTGTATTGCACAATATGGTAAAAAGGGTCAGAAGGAAAGTGGGGGTCTATTTATACCTTCCTCGTAAAATGACTATGTTGCCCCTTTTCCTAAGTCCTTTTTACTTCAATTTGACTAGAGCTTATTATTTTCAATTGTTTTCGATTATTACATACAAATTAGAAACTAAATAGATAAAGATGTTATACCAACATGATAGAGGAAAAAAAATACAATAATTTTGCAAATATGATATAAGCAAAAAAATAATTCAGGATGATGTTCCATTCTTCTTAACCCATACTAAGTAGGAGTATATTTGTATGCTAATAGTATGAAAATTAGATTCCTTTTGATTATCTTAAAGAAAGAGAAAGAAAGAAAGAAGTGATTTTAAGATATTTTTATACTATTAAATTTACTAACAAAACAATTAGGCAAGTAGTTTGAAAAATTAGTTAGCTTGCAATCATTTCTATGCATGTTTCGATTAGTCTTAATTTATATAACGCTTAACTAAATAAATTATATGTATATTCCCTAAAAACTTTTAAAATTTTATAAATCCTCCACTTTCTCAAAGTCAATTTAAACTCGTGAAATAACTATGTGACTCTCTTTTTTTATGTGTTAATCACCTATGTGTGTTTTCCTCATGTTATATATTCTATTAGCAAATGTTAAAAAATTACTAAAAAGATGAAAAACTATGTGATCATCGCTAGCCACACAAGGGCAATGGGTAGCAAACAAACATGTTAAAAAGAGTCACTTGACCCCACTGACATGATTGCCATTCATCCTTTATACTTGAACAACCATTTGCACTTGTAAATTCATGGTGAGTTGCCACCGTCTTACATAGTAGGTCGTGGGACCCATCTACAATGGATTTTAAGTGAAAGTGGGTCACAACTCATCATGTATTTGTCTAGCTACCCCCTACTCTTACGCTAATAGCACATAAAAAAAAAGGGTCCCACAGCAATTTTAGAAATTTAAGTGTTGATTTCTAAACAATTAGGAGGACCATGAAATTCCAAAAGTTTTTAAGGGTGTAGAATAATTTACCCCACCAAATTATATGGTCAAATAAAAAATATGTATAGTGATGTATAATTAGACAAGGACATAGACCACATCTTGAGTTGAACTTAACCTAACGAGGCCAAAGTGTGTGGACCCAATAGGTTTATGGGTCCATGGTAGTTTGATGACCGTAGACTTGACAAGTCCATTTAGTTTGAAAATTTGAAATATATTAAAATTAAAATTAAAATAATATTAACAACTTAAGCTATTTTCCTATGAAATAGGAGTATCAAATCCCATTCACAACCCTAAATGGGTTGTTAATAACAATGCAGGAAATTAAAATACTATAAATGCATATTTAGTTAGATAAATTTTACTAAGATAAAATTTTCATTTTTAGTAATGTAGAATTAAAACCAACTTTTGTATTCTTATTTTTTTCTCCTAGACTTTTATTTCATGTTGTTAAAATGACAACTCTAGTTAAGTATGGTTTTGAATAAATACAAATCCTTTACGATTTATTTCTATAATGGGCTAAAAACCATAGAGTTTTTGACCCATAATCTTTATTATTTTTAAAATTTTTAAGTTAATCTTTTTTAATTTAAGTTATTTAAAAAAATTGAATTAAAACAAAAGTAATTACAATTCACAAAGATCCCATTATTTTTATTCTTTATTCCCAGGACGAATATATATCCTCTCCACTTGTGATTCTCGATTCCTATCCTTTATCCTTTAGATGCTGTCATATGGATTATAAAAAACCAATAATCAAAATTAAATTCCCTTGTCACACTAATCACCGACTATGTAGCCACATCGTCATGACCCGGTCAATAACCACGCAACGACGCTGCTACGCGACTACGATGGGAAGAAAACAAAAAGTAATAAAATTAGTTAACCGGAATATATGGATGACTATAAATCAAGTTTTCTTATTTTTACATGGTATATTTTAGTATTTGTTTGGTTAAATATATGATGTGCATGTAAATTATTATTATTATTGTGATTATTTTTTATGTAATGGATATTTTAATTTTTTATTTATACATTATAACTTATTATTTGAGAGGACATTTAAATGTTTTCACATTTAAATTCAATGCTATTAATTAATAAAATAAAACCACATCAAATATAACTATTAGAGCAAAAGGTTCATAATTCATTCTCTATGATTATAAAGTTGTTGTCTCATATGTGGAAAACATCTCAAAGAGGAATAGAAAGTTAAACCATCTTAAAGTGAACTTGTTAGTATGTAGCTGTTCTCATGGACTAAAACAAACACCACACAATAAGAGATATGGTACTATTCAAGTCCAGTCTGCTCCTTGTCTTCACATTTAAATTAAATTTTATTGATTAATAAAATAAAACCACATTGAATATAACTATTAGAGCAAGAGGTTTAAAATTTATTTTCTATTATCATAGTAGTGTTGCCTCATATGTAGAAAAACATCTCAAGCAGGATAGAACGTTCAACTATCTTGAAGTGAACCTATTAGTACTTAGTTGATCTTGTGGACTAAAACAAACACCACACAATAAGAGATATGGTACTATTCAAGTCCTTAAGTCTGCTCCTTGTCTTCACATTTAAATTAAATTTTATTGATTAATAAAATAAAACCACATTGAATATAACTATTAGAGCAAGAGGTTCATAATTCATTTTCTATGATTATAATGGTGTTGTCTCATATGTAGAAAAACATCTCAAATAGGAATAGAAAGTTGAACCATCTTAAAGTGAACCTATTAGCACGTAGTTGATCTCATGGATTAAAAAAAACACCACACAATAAGAGATATGATACTATTCAAGTCCTTAAGTCCACTCCTCGTTTTCACATTTAAATTCAATGTTATTGATTGATAAAATAAAACCACATTGAATATAACTATTAGAGCAAGAGGTTTAAAATTTATTTTCTATTATCATAGTAGTGTTGCCTCATATGTAGAAAAACATCTCAAGCAGGATAGAACGTTCAACTATCTTGAAGTGAACCTATTAGTACTTAGTTGATCTTGTGGACTAAAACAAACACCACACAATAAGAGATATGGTACTACTCAAGTCGTTAATTCTGGTCCTCATTTTCACATTTAAATTCAATGTTTTGATTAATAAAATAAAACCACATCAAATATAATTATTAGAGCAAGAAGTTCTAAATTCATGTTTTGGTATTATTATTTGACTATTCATTTCATTATTTACATATGATAGACATCAATTACTGTCCAACCAATCTATATGCAAGGTATATTAGATATAATATATATAAACTTTCTATTATTATATTTATGGAGCCAAAATATGAAAATTCTTTATAAGTACGTTAGTAGGATAACTACTAAATAAGACTTATATTAGTTAGAAATTACACAAAGTAAATAATGGAATAGAAATTCTTAGCCTATACTCGGTAATAATCATTCCTAAGACATTACGTTTTTTTTATTTTTAGTCTACTTTTCTATTCTTAGTCTATTTCATTCAAGAAAGTAAATAGATTATTAGTGTTTCCTAATATCCAAGTGGTGAAGTTAACGATAATAGTGCTTGTGTATCTCATAATTAAGCACTAGCTTCATAGCAACTAGTTATATCCCAAGACATTATACATCAAATTAGCCACGTTCCTAATTAAGAGGTTTTATTCAAGGTATTTTGTGTTTTATGTATGGATTCCAATTTCTTCCATAAAACATCAACTCTAGTTTCTTGAGCAAGATGATGGTACATACTATGATCCACCAATTGTCAAATATAATCGATAGCTTTTCTAAGCATGATCAACCAATCATGATTTGATTTATCATTTAGTTTTGCGTTATCATTATCCATTGGTGCATATAAATCTTTACAATATAAAAGATCTTTTATAGTCAACTTCCAAATAAAATAATTTGATGAATTTTTTTTTAATGGTTCTTGAAGATCCTCATTCATGTAACATAGAAAATCAATATTTTTTGTTTTCAAATTCAACTCCAATCCACTTGTTATGAATAATAATTCCCCTTAATGATACAATATTTTTCCTATTACTTTAAAGCAATAAATAATTATAACAAACTAAAAACAATAAATAAAAACACCAAAATTTATGAGAAAATCCCAATAGTGGTACAAAACCACAGGAAAGTAAAACAAAACTTCCATTGTCAAATAATAATATGTTTAAAATGTGTTTTCACTAGTTAGATATTCAAACTTTACCTAACATAGTGGATATCTCAATAAAATCACAAAACAAGTCAATTTGTAAGATTGTGAAAACACAAATTCAATATGAATAATTAAGATGGATTAACAAATAAAAAAAGTAATAATTCTATAGCACTCCAAACTAAGGATCCAATAGTTAAAATTTTGTCACAATTAAGATTCAACAGGTTATCCTATCATGGATCCAAAACCGCTCCACCAATTTGGTCACTTTTTTTTTTTTAATTTCAATATCTTGAAAAGTAATCATTCTTTTTCCAGTTTTATCTAATTGTATGTTTTCCTTGCTTCGTGGCCACAAGTCATTCATACTCATTATCTGATTTAATTTTTTTCATTCAATGCATCTATATGCATTGAAAAATAATTTATCATTTACTTGCGCAATATTGTGGAATCGATGGAAACGTAGTGAAATCGCGATTTTACTACGATTTTACCTCAAAAAATTTTTTATATGTGAGTTGACTAGGAATGTGCTCACCAACTCGTAAAATCGTAGAAATATGAGAGTTAACTCTCGATTTTGACAACTATGGGTGCATGTGGTTTGAATTATGTGTGATCATGCATATATATATGTGGTTGGGAATTATACGTATTAAATATTAACTCATCCTTTGGAGATCTTTTTTTTTTTTAGCTATAGATATAGATGATTACAATTTTTATGGTGAGGACCTAGTAAATATTTTTCTAAAGTCACAAAGATCCCATTATTTTTATTTTTTATTCCTAAGACAAATATATATCCTCTCCATTTGCGATGGATTATTAAAAACCAATAATCAAAATTAAATCCCCTTGTCACACTTTTTTACTAAGCATTTAGAAATTTTTTATGGGAAGAAAGCAAAAAGTAATAAAATTAGTAACAAAAAGTAACCAAAAGAAATGTATATGTGCATATAAATTATTATTATTATTGTTATTTTTTTTGTGTAATGGATATTTTAATTTTTATTATACATTATAACTTATTATTTGAGAGGACATGAATAGTGGCTCTATTTGTCAAGGATTACTTTTTACTCATTTTAATTTCTTTGTTAAATAGGACCTTCTCCTTAGACTTCATCTTTCTTTTAATATCAACATTTCGTAAGGAAGGATGAGGTTATCTTTGTTGGATAAAGAAACGTAGAATTATGACCATAATGGTGTTATCTCATCTTGAACTACATTAAAGTGAACCTATTAGCACGTAGTTGACCTCATGGACTAAAACAAACGCCACACAATAAGAGAGAGGGTACTATTTAAGTCCTTAAGTCCGCTACTTGTTTTCACAGTTAAATTCAATGCTATTAATTGATAAAATAGAACTGCATCAAATATAACTATTATTATCCATTGGTGCATATAAATCTCTACAATATAAAAGATCTTTTATAGTCAACTTCTAAATAAAATAATTTGATGAATTTTTTTTTAATGGTACTTGAAGATCCTCATTCTTGTAAGATAGAAAATCAATATTTTTTTTTTCAAATTCAACTCCAATCCACTTGTTATGAATAATAATTCTCCTTAATGATAAAATATTTTTTCTCTCACTTTAAAGTGATAAATAATTATAACAAATGAAAAATAATAAATAATAATCAACACCAAAATTTACCTGTAAAACCCTAATAGTGGTACAAAACCATGGGAAAGTAGCACAAAACTTCCATTGTCAACCAATAATGTGTTCAAAATGTGTTTATTCACTAGTTAGACATTCATACTTTACCTAACATGTGGATATCTCAATAAAATCACAAAATAAGCCCATTTGCAAGATTGTAAAAACACAAACTCAATATGAATAATTAAGAAGGATTAACAAATAACAAAAGTAATAATTCTATAGCACACCACACCAAGGATCCAATATTTAAAATTTCATCACAATTAAGATTCAATAGGTTATATCATCATGGACCCAAAACCATTCCATTAAATTGATCACTTTTTTTATTTCAATATCATAAAAAGTAATCATTCTTTCCAGTTTCATCTAATTCTCTATTTTCCTTTCTTTGTAGCTACAAGTCTTTCACTCTCATTGTGTGATTTAATTTTTTTCATTCAAAGCATCTATATGCATATTAATAACACGGTCCTTTAGGGGTTTTATTGCAATTTTTTTTTATTTGCTATGGGTCCATATGGTTTGAACCCAAACCCAAAAATAGAAAAATCTCCAATAATTAAAACAACACAAACTATAGTTTAAGCAAAAGTAAAACGAATAACGTGGAGTCAACGCTGTTAATTTTTAGCTTTCTTTAATCTTTTACATCCATGATAAATGCCTACAGCCTTTAAACTATCCCTAAGAAAACAGTTAATATTGAATGAGGCATGTTTCTAATTATTTTATCTTGACTTTAATAGCAATGGGTCCATATGGTTTGCTTGGCATGTGCTCATTTGCTAATTGCATTAAAGTCAGAATGGGCATGGAAACTGCCTGATCCGCTTCACTAATAGAATCTGGTATTGGCCGTCTATCAAATGCGAGGCAAAGTTAAGTCGTATACACCTCTATTCTTGTCCATTTGATTTTTTGTTTTTTCTTTTAGACTACATAACGAATAATCAGCCAATGATTCCATCTGCCAATTTATAAGTTGAAGAAACTAATTTTTTGCATCATTATTGATATTTTAATTTATGATGGATTAGACGTTTATCTTTAAACTAAAAAAAAATTAATTATAATTTTTTTTGAAAAATAAAAAATTATATATATGATATATACATTATAAGAGTGATTATTAACAAAAAAAATGTGATATGTTAAATGGATCAACCCACCTTCACCCACGGGATAAACGGCTCAATCCACTTTAGCTCATTTAATAAGTAGAATATAATATTTTAACAAAACCCATCCCATTGTGGGTTAGCAAGTTAAGCTAGCCAACTCACCAATCATTGGAGAGATAGCGAATAATTTATGAAGATTAAAACTAAGAGTTAATGATGGGTTGATATTTGGCCAAACCATTGATCAAATCATTTAATTCAATCGTTTGTTTTTCATATTATGTTTCATTTCATATTGTCCATAGATTTATTTTATTTAAATATATATTTTATTGGATCATATTTCGTATTTCTATTGGTGTAAGTTTGATCAAACTTTCCTTTATTTGAGTATATGATTTAGTTTAATTTATTAGTTTACATGCATGTTACTAAAATGTAAATGATATTATGTGCTCTACATGAGAAAATTGACATGCATCGTATTTTCAACAAGCTCCTATTGTACGCAATCATTTTTGTTTTTTATTAGGCCATATTAAATTGCTATTTCAATTTGTGTCCTCATAAAAAGAAAAAAAAACTTGGTTTTTCTTATACAAGTAAAAAAAATTGTGATACATTGCTCTTTTACATAAGACAAGACTTACATTTTCTATATCTATATTATTAAGTTGAAACATAACATTTGATTTTGCATTATATACCTTTAAAATTTTTAAATGCTAAGATATAGAAAAACAAGTAAGATGGAAATATAGTGGGAGGATAGCAATAGTTTTTTTATTAAATAGATATAAAATTATTATTTTACTTCTTTTTATAATGATATTACCAATAACCAAGTTATATAGTTATTTTACTTTTAAGTGAGTAATGTTAATATATTTTATTTTATGACGTATATATGGTGTTGTGCAATCAGAATCACCTTTGAAAGAAAGAATGTGGCATACTCCATCATGAAGTCCGAGGTGCAAATTTCACATGGGACAACTTTACATCCCTAATCGCGTTTCCAGATATTTTTACTTTCTGTACATGGATACAAAATATGCTTAATAAAAAATTATTAAAACAATTTATTAAAAATTTAAAATAAATCAATAAGGTTTTTTATATTTTATCATGAGAATAAAATAATATTTTTTTTTAGAAATTCGGCTGACGTTCTTGACGAGTAAAATCTGGTCTTGGTCGTCCGACAAAAAAGAAGCCAGTTCATTTACAACTCTGCCCTTGACTTTTTGAGTTTTCATATTTTATTTTGAACCAAAAGGAGAATGAAAAGCCTTCGTTTCCATCCGCTAGTTCTAAAGCTGAGGTTATGTCATTTTCTCTGTTTTCTTTTTTCTTCTTTTTTTTTTTCCCAGTACATTTTAAATTGCTTTTATTAGTAATCAATAAAAATAAATAAATAAAAACACGAAAGTTCCATGCATATACACTAAACATCAAAATTTTCCATAGCCTCAGTCTCACAGTATAAAAGGCAACATTATCTCCTCTAGCTTCTAAACACGAAACATATTAAATCCTTCGTATCCATAATTTACTCCGGAATACGATTCATAGTTTACTTCGTAGCATATATAAACATCGATAAAGGAATTTTCTTTTTGATATCCTAGGTTTCCTCCTCCTTATTAGGGTCGATTGTACACAAGTAAGTTAAAAATAAATAAAAAATAAAGACGTAAGATTTTACTCTAGTTCACCTCTTAATTAGGGCTACGTCCACTAGAGAATTTCATTAAAATTAGTACCTCACTCTCTTTTTTTTTTTTTAGTCACTCAATTACAAGTGAAAAAGAGAATATATAGAACAACTATTTATAAGCAAAAGCCCAAACTATTAATAAATAAATATGGGCTTAATTGCTAAAAGCCTCCTAGCATCTAAGCAGTGTTGCCCCCTTGAGACCCCCGCCGAGGCAGCTTCCTCGGACCCCCACTAGAGTGAGACCCTCATGCTTTCCTATCATAGGGGAATATAAGCTATACCCCAACATTCTCCCACTTGGTGAATACTTCATATGCCTTTTTAAACCCAATACAATTGTACACCATTCAAACTATTCAAAACTCATTACCTTAGTAAAAAAATCTACATTGTTCACCTGTGTGTCAACGTTTTCCAGCACTATAATTTTTTTTTTAATTTCTCTTGAATGAAGTGGTATTGTATATCAATATGCTTTGTTCTAGCATGAAAACCAGGATTTTTAGCAAAAAATATAGCACTTTGGCTATCACATCTGTAAACACCCCATTTTTGCCCTAATAATTAACAATAAACCATTACCATTTTTTCCTATTTTTCCTCTAATTTAGCAAAAATAGGAAAAATATTCAAAAAATAAAATAAATAGGAAAAATACATCAATTTTGGAAAATTATTGCAGAAATGGCAATAACAGGGACTAAATAATTTTTACAAATTTTTGAAATTTCAAAAAATACAAAAATAATAAAAAAAAAATCGCATTACATATATGCAAATTGCGAAAATAAAAAAATCGAGTAAGCGAGCTACCCCAGCTGGTCTGGACCATGGCCTAAGGCGCGCGAGAGGGGGTCAGGTCGCAGGTTCGAAACGCAAGGGAGGCAGAATCCGCGTTTTACAATTTTTTTCATTGCTTGGGACACGTGTCAGCAATTGATTGGCTGGAGCGGACGCATATGCCAAACGCGTGATCATCTTCAACCTTCGTCCAAGATCGCCGGCGAAGAGGAAAAATGGAATTTCAACCGTTTTGATTTGATTTTTTGCACAAATCCAACAAATCTTCAACTGAAATAGGATAAACATCATCCAATTGGAATCAAATTGCAACAAATCAAAGGATTTACACAAATCGAAGATGAGTTTTTCAATTAAAATCCGATTTGCTTCAATCGAATGAAATCCAAGCTTATCCAGCTCGATTCCTTGTGCCTATAAATAGAGGAGGAAGGGAGGAAGCTGGATCACGGATCAAAAGTGAGGAAAAGAGAGAAAAGAGAGAGAATCGAAGCCTCACCGGAGTTGCCAAGCCGCGACCACCGATCAAGCATCAAGCTGCCACTAGGAGGCGTTTTTGGAGAAATCCACCGCCATGGTTGAGTTCCCCACCCCCGAGAACCTAGGAATCGATACCTCAATTGCTTCGAAAGGCCGCCGGATTGACGTTAACGAGCACTCCCAGCCGCTATGCCTGATCGACCCGACCCGACCTAACCCGCACACCGACTTGGATCCAAGTATGTTGGATTTTCCAATTTTTTTTCTTATTTGTTTATTTAGTTATTTTATTTGAATTTCTTTATTTATTTACATGTTATTTATAAATCAAAAATATTAAAATATTAAAATTTAGATTAGTTTTTTTTAGGATCTAATTTAAGATGAATAATAATAGAAAAATAATAATTATAATAATAAATAATAAAAATATATAAAGAAAATGATGAAAAATATATATTAGAAAAATAGTAAAATTTAGATTTTAGTTTAGGATAGATAAATAATATAGGAGAAAATTTTTCAATAAAAATCAATAGAAATTAATAAAAATTAATAAAGATTACAAAAATCAATAAAAATTAATAAAAATCAATAAAAATTTATAATAGTAGAAATGAGTTGAAAAATAGAAAAATGAAATTTTTATCACTTAGAAAAATCAGTTTCTTAAATAAATCCAAAATTGGTTTTTTCCTAAAAAATTATTATTTTTCAAAAAATCAAATGATCAAGTTTAGGCTTAGATTTTTTTAGAAAAAAATATTAAAATGGGAAAAACATAAATCAAAAGAAATTTTATAATTAAAAATCACCAACACATTAAAATTTTTCAGGAAAAGCGAATTACGGCACGTTTGATCCTGAATAGCAAGTACATAGGCACCCATTCGGGGTAACCCTAAAAAGAACAAAAATCATTTTTTAGAATAACTTATTCAAAAAGACAACAAAAAAAAATAAATAAATAAAAGACATTTCGGATAAGGTTTAGATTTTAAGAGATTAAGGTGGTAACCTTAGGGTTTTAATAAGTTAGCCTCCGAACTCAGAAACTCTGGTTTTCCCTTTTCTCTTTTCACAAAAATGAAAAAGGAAATCACGACGACTAGTGGTCTAAATTGGGACTAATCTGCTTAATTAGTCCTAATTCAATTTTTCTCAACCACAGTTGGGTGGCGACTCCAAAATAAAATGAAATTCCTAACTCAAGTCGAGGATCTACATTAGATGAGCATAAGGTCTAGTATAGATCGGATTAGGAATGGGAAATAAAAAATTAGACTCGATAGGATGGCGACTCCACTGGGGACCATTTCCTTGTAGGCTAGCCACCTAAATCTCCCTAAATCACTTTTTTCGAGAAATGACTTTTTGGTTTGTTATACCATTGCTAACCTTTCAGGGATTTAACTAAATTTAGGATTCAGTTATTTACTTTTGCTGTTGAGTCTACATGCATGTAACTGTGTGAGTAGATACAATCAAATCCGAGTCATCTTAAGACCCTAAGACCGAGGGCCATTGTGTAGGTTTCGGGCAAAGTGATATGAACACCGTTCGGGACTAATTAGGCTACCCCACCCAATGCTTTGATATGGCCTGAGATCCATTTCTCCGAGAATGCGGGAGGCCATAGAGCTTAGGGACCTGTTAGAACCTACCTATTTGCATACACGACGTCATGGGCTGACAACTGATTGATGATGTAATACTTTTATTCTGTTCATGGAGTTCAGATACATTTCCCTGTAATGCTATCATTGTAACATAGTTCTTATTGTAATTAGAAATTTCTATTATAATAGATGGCTAATTCCTCTGCAAAGAGATCCGAGTATGTAAACCTCTAGAACCAAGATTGGTGCTGGACCACTGGTTCACTCTGTACAACCCAGAAGAGCAGGCCTTCATTCAACAGAAGATAGGGCCCATCCTTTCACTAATGAAGATAGAGATGAACTTACCCTTGGTACAAGCCATGCTCCATTTATGGGAAATAGAGCCCGCAACTTTCTTCATTAGGCCACATGAGATCACTCCTACTCTGGAAGAGTACACCCTACTTCTACAAGCTCTAACACTAACCAACGAAGAGTATGTACCAGATCTTGAGGCTGGGCCAGCCAGTATCTTTAGTAGACTTTTGGGTATCCACAGAACAGCAATCAACAAAGCCTTAGCAAATTGTAACGGATACTACATATGGATGGACGAGCTAGAAGCCTGGTTCATAGCCAGAGAAGATCATGGGGATAGAAAAGACATATTGTGTGGAGACCCCAAGAGCTATAGAAAAAGGAGGGTGGGTGCTTTCATCTTAATCGCCTTCGCCACCATAATCTTCCCCACCGAAACTTTTTATGCCCATTACTGAGTCACAAAACTGGTGGCCCAATTCCTAGAGGGAAAATCTTATGTCCCAGCTCTATTAGTTGAAGAAATCTGGAACTTAAACTTCGTCAAGAGAAAGGGCCATGGGATCCTCCGCTCAAATATCAACCTTATCCTGATTTGGTTTGTAAGCCACCTCAAGTGTTTCGGGCTAAACTTGGTCCAGAAAACTTTGGCTCAACAAGTGGACCTCGTGGACTCATGCCTAGAGAAGATAAAGTTGCCCGATGACCTTACTAGCCATAGTTGGGTAGAAGTGCTTAAAAGTTTCAGTGCCGACGACATCTTGTGGACAACTAGATGGAGTTGCTGCGATAAAGTTATCTTAACCTGTAGTAACTTTCAAGTCGTGCCTTTAATCGGTATTAGCGGCGGATGTATAGGCTATCATCCCAACTCAGTGGTCCGCCAATTCGGTCCTATTCAGGAGATAGTTTATCGGCCTTTGCTAGAAGCAATCACATTTGAGTATCAAGACCCGAACTTACTAGTAGCTGAAAAGTTGCCAAGCTGGAAAAGGTCAAGGCATTATGGGAAGCTCGAATCGAGAGTCCAAATGTAGACCTCAGAGAGCTAGATGGCGAAGTAGGCAAGCACCAAGCCACCAAGGATTTCGTAATCCACCAGCTATATCAGATAGGAGAAAGGGCATATTGGGTCCCAGATATCACCCAACCTAAGCCAAACAAAGTAGACCCAGAGCTGGAAATCTACCTAGAGCATGTTAGGGCCCGAATGGAAGTATATTTTGAGGCTGCAAACTATAAAAAGGATATTTGGAAAGGCCGATTCAAGGAATCCGATCAAAGAAATAAAGCCTTGGATGCTCAGCTGGAAAAGACCCAAGCCAGAGTCAAAGAATTGGAAGTTGTCATCAATGAAAAGTCGGCATCTACACAGCAGAAGACCAAAAGAATTAGAAAATAAGTTTATTGTACTTTTTCATTTTTTTCAAGTATTGAACTCCAAGTTTCTAGTATTAATAAAAATAAAGTTTCAATATTATGTCATCAATCAATTGTTGGCCCCTTTATTTTAGAATCCATGTGACATATGCATCACATTTTCATGCATACATCATACTAAGAAAAATGCGCACCAAGTATCAAAGATAACTCCCAAACAATTAAACCCTCCCAAGAGCCCAATCTGCACTCGTTTAAGAACCAAAATGGCAAACAGTGGTGACAACCGCAACAACACAAGTGTTGACGTTGCTTCAGACCCTAGGATCGTATCCCTAGAACAAACGGTCCAGCAACTGGTTGCACAATTCTACCTCCTGACTGAAAGCATTAGCCTCCTTTGCACCACCTAGCCGACTCAAGAAGAACACTCAAGGGCCAGGAAAGGAAAAGCAGTGGAGGGTCAGCCTCCAGAGTATGAAGAAATCAATTCCCACCTCAACCCAGCCTTTGAGTATAAACCAAGAGCTAACCAGGGTCCGACCTTTGATGACTTGAAGAAAGAAATGGAAGAGAGACAAAAAGAGATGGAAAAGAGACTCTTTCAATAACTAGCTGACAAAATGAAAACAATAGAGGGTTCTGATGGTTTCGAACAGGTCGGGATTACCAGCTTGCCAGCATATGGGGAGGAGGTATACCTCGATAAATTCAAGACCCTAGAATTCGAAAAGTATGACGGTACTGGATGCCCTAAGATGCACACTAGGCTATACGCCCTAAAGATGAGTAAATATGCTAAATATGACCAACTAATGATCCAGACCTTCCAGGATAGCCTTACGGGTCCTACCTTAGTCTGGTATGCCCACCTGGATTTCAATCAGGTCAATACCTGAGAAAGGCTTGCCTGGGCATTTTATGACCAATATAAGTTCAACATCGAAGTTGCCCCCTCAGTGATTGATTTAGGGAGTCTTTGAAAGAGACATGCTGAGTCTTTCAAAGAGTATGCTCAGCGATGGAGAGCTCAAGCTGCCAGGGTAGCAACCCCGATTTCTGAAAAAGAGTTGACATTCATATTCGTCAACACTCTGGACAAAACCTACTTCTCACATTTAGTGGGCCAGATAGCTTCCAGTTTTGCAGAAGTAGTGGCTGCAGGGTGTTAGATGAAAAGCGCCATCACAATAGGCAAACTCTAAATAATGGATCCTCCCAAGGTTACATCATCACAAAGGCCTTTGGGAGGTAACAAAGCCAAGGAGCTTACCGTCAACATAGTCAACTTCAGTAAAGCAGATAAGGTTAGGACTCGTGTGACATTTCAGACTACGAGTGCCCCAGTCTAGCACTGATAGAGCCATTTTATACTCAATCTTTATAGTATAAATTGTGTTAAATTATTATTGATTTTATAGAAATCATAAGGAAATGGTACTTAATTCTAATCATGGTGATAAATCAGGTAAAATGGAGTCAAGGATGTTAATGCAAGTAAATTAGAGAAGTCATCTACAACTTGGATCAAGACAAGGAATTACACCACCAGAATGAGGCATGGTTGGAGATTTGGCCATGTTGTAAACCGTGCTACACACTGCATGAGGAGAAGGAGTGACACGGTCTAGGGCACGGCCGTGGGGGAAGACGTGGACCAAACCCTGCTTGAAGCCGTGGTGGAAGCTAGACGTGCCAAGGAGAAGAACTTGTGGAATTTGACAGAGGAAGGCACGGCCTAGGATCTAGCCATGGTGTAGACCGTGGCACACTCTGGACGAGGCTGAAGACTTGTTGAACATTGGCAAAGGATGGCATGGTTTGAAGTGTAGCCGTGGTACACGCTGGGCTTGGATGAAACTTGTAGATTATGCACAGAGGATGGCACGGCTTGACCCACGACCGTGTCTTAAGGTGTGCCGAGCGGACAAATCTTCACTTCTCGAAATCTACTTGGAAAAGGAAAGATATTTTCGTATCATGCTAGCAAAAGATCACATGCCATCCCTCAAACATTATAAATAGAACCAACCCTAGAGGGTTAGGACAAGCTTTTAATCTTTAATCTTTCTATCTTTGATCTGGGAAACAAGAAGGAAGGCCGGAGGCAGAGCAAGCCATCCGGGTTCATTATGTCTTTACCTTTTATTTTCGTTTTTCTTATGAACATGAGTGCCTAAGCTACTTTTCTAGCCAAAGGGTCATAGATGTTTAATTCTCCATGAATTGTGAGGTCTAATTGACTTGTATTTATTCTATTCTTTGTTTTTGGGTATTCATATATCTTTTGATCGTTTTGTCATTATTATTTTGTTGATTGGTATGAATAGAGCTCTTCTACTTAATTAGCAAGATAATATATTGTCAACTAGCACGTCAAATCCGTAATTGTTTGATTGTTCTAGTCTTAGTGACACGATAACATGTTTGGTTATAAGAATAGATGATCGAATTCATGTTATGGAGGTGTATAATCATGTTTAAATAGGTTATCTTATAATCTACTGGCATGAATTGGTGGTCTCTCTAGATTTTAATGCTATTGATAGATTAAATCCTAAGCGCTTGTCTAGGGTTGTCTAATCAATAAGAGAAATAATTCGAAGCGCTTGTTGGAGGTTATCGAGAAAGTAAGGAGAGATAGGTTGTTAGAGCTTATTAATAACCATAACCAATTTATCTAGAACCAAGAATAGGGGATATTTGCATCGATGATCAATTTCGAGAATTAAACTATCTTGATTCCTTTGGCTAGGCTTTTATCAATATCTGATTTTCTTACTTTATTTTACTTTATTTGATTCACAAACAAAACCCCCATTTTTCTTTTCCTCCTTATACTCTTTAATAGAAATATTTTTACCAATCCCTGTGGATTCGATCCTACTCACCACTATATGCAAATCATATAATTGTCTAGGAGTAGGTTTTATTTTTGTTGGACTCGACACCCATCAAATTTTGGCGTCGTTGCCGGGGATTGGTGTCAAATTTATTTCTATTCTTGTATGACTCGTTCTTCTCAGACAGGTGCCTTCAATTACAATCCGGAGATTGAGAAGACTCTTAAGAGGCTGCGACAAGAAGCTAGATCATCCACTAGACTAAACTTAGCATCGGATTTATCTGATCTATCCCTTGATTCAAAAGAAGAAGACGAAATGGCAAACCCTGAGAGAACATTGCGAGAACTGGCTGCACCGGATGTGAATCAACAACCACTTTGCATACACTATCCTGAATTAGCCGTTGAATTCGAATTGAAATCTGGATTGATACATCTGCTACCCACTTTTCATGGTCTTGAGAATGAAGATCCTCATAAGCATTTAAATGAGTTTCATATAGTGTGTTCTAGCATGAGGCCGCATGGAATAACCGACGATCAAATTAAGTTACGTGCTTTTCCATTTTCTTTAAGTACTAAAGCTAAAGATTGGTTGTTTTATTTGCCTCTAGGTTCTATTACCACTTGGACAGATATAGTGAGACTCTTCTTAGACAAATTCTTCCCTGCATCCAAAGCCACTGGTATAAGAAGAGAAATTCGTAGTATAAAACAAAGGGACACCGAGACTCTTCACGAGTATTGGGAGAGGTTCAAGCAACTGTGTGCAAGCTGCCCACAACATGGGATATCCGAACAACTCCTTATCCAATACTTCTACGAAGGCCTGATTCCGATGGAAAGAAAGATGATGGATGCTGTAAGTGGAGGCGCCATCGTAAACAAAACCCCTGGTCAAGCTAGGGAATTGATCTCCATTATGGCTGCCAATTCGCAACAATTTGGGTATAGGCATGACACATCTTCAAGGAAGGTAAATGAGGTAAGTGTGTCCAACCTTGAACATCAAATTTCTAATCTAACCTCCCCTGTGCAGTAGCTAGCTCTTGGAAAAACACAACAGGTGAAGGCTTGTGGGATTTGTGCTGCTCCTAATCACCCTACCGACATGTGCCCCACATTGCAAGAAGACAATCATGAACACGCCAATGCGATAGGAGGATTTCCAGGACAACCACAGAGGAAGTATGATCCCTATTCAAATACTTACAATCCCGGATGGAGGGATCATCCTAACTTCAGATATGGCAATAACCCACAACATTTCTAACAATTCTAGCCTAAGCCATCATACTAAGTGCCCCAAGCTCCTTCCACTTCAGGTATGTCTCTTGAGGATATTGTTAAATCTCTTGCCATTAATACAAAACAATTTCAGGATGAGACAAAGCAGAGCATCTACGATTTGGAGAATCAGGTAAGCCAACTTGCTTCAGCTGTCAATAGGTTAGAAACTCAAGGTAAGTTGCCTTCTCAAACTATCACAAATCTAACGCAAAGCGTTAATGCAATTACCTTGAGAAGTGGAACAGAATTGCAGGGATCGAATAGAAAGGAAATCCGTCTAATCTGAGGAAGAGACTGAGAAAGTGACTCCAACTCCAAGCAGCAGAACAACCAGATTAGAAGGTCCTTAGTCGAGCCATCAAAGTTTACATTGATACCACCTCCTTTCCCCTCCAGATTGGCGAAATCCAAGCATGAAACGGAAGAAAAAGAGATTTTGGAAACCTTTCGCAAAGTCGAGGTAAATATTCCTTTGATTGATGCAATTAGACAAATACCGCGCTATGCTAGGTTTCTCAAAGACTTGTACACTAACAAAAGGAAGCTAAAAGGCAATGAAAAGATTAGTGTAAGTGAAAATGTTTCAGCCATTATTCAGAAGAAGCTTCCTCCTAAATGTAAGGACCCAGGTATGTTTACCATTCCTTGCAGAATAGGTAATCTTGGAATCGCAAAAGCTATGTGTGATCTAGGAGCTTTTATCAATGTCATGCCTTTGTCTGTTTATCAAAGTTTAAATGTTGGTTCTTTGAAGGAAACGGGTATTATTATTCAACTTGCTGACAGATCCAATGTGTATCTTGAGGGGGTTCTAGAGGATGTTTTAGTGCAAGTTAATGGGTTGGTCTTTCCTACTGATTTTTATGTGCTTGATATGGAAGATAATGATTCTCATGACTCATCAATGATATTATTAGGGCGACCATTTCTTAAGACATCCAAGACGAAAATTGATGTAAATGATGATACCCTCACTATGGAATTTGATGGTGAAATGATTAAATTTAACATTTATGATGCCATGAAACACCCTAGTGATATCTCTCCTATTTTTGTTGCGGATGTTACTAACCCATCATCACAGGCATCAAAGCTAGAATCAAAATCCTTACCCGAACATCTGGCCTGGAATGTCTAACCAAAGACGTTAAAGAAAGGCGCTTCATGGGAGGCAACCCATGTCAAAAAAAAAAAAAAAAAAAGAAGTCTTTTAGTTTTGGTTTGTTTTAGTTTTTTTTTTTTTTTATTTTAGTGTAGTTTTGAACCCTTTGAATCAGCTGGAGCAAGGATACATATACGTAGATGCCACTTTCCAGAGCTTAAGGGGAGAACTCCAATACCAGGGAAGTACCAGTATTTCCTCTCACTTATTCTCTAATGTGCTTTGTGTTGTTAATTCCTCTTCAATTGTGCTGAATTAGAAACAATGAGGACACTGTTTAAGCTAAGTGTGGGGGAGAGGATAATAAAATATAGAGAATAGAGAATAGATCCATACTTTGAATGTTTGTCCTTAAGCAATTTTAAGCCAAAATGTTTCAAAATTATCATGAAATCTGGAGATTGTACTAAAAGTTGTAATAAGCATCTACAAAAATGGGAAATTGACTTGTTCAAATGCGTTACTCACCCACTGCTGTGATTAGAATACCTGGTTAAAATTAAGTAGTGAAATCTCTAAGAAACAAATTTACCTTGTATTTAGCTTTAGAATTGGAAGTCTAAGAGTAAGTCGAGTCCCTAAGTGAAAAATAAACAAGTTTACTTCTACGTTATATTAGCTACTGTATAGTCTTTAAAGTTGCTTGTTATAACACTTAGTGAAAAAAAAATAAAAAAAATAAAAAATAAAAAATAAAAATAAAAATCAAGCATAGCCATTACTCCAATGATTCAACTAATTGAGTTAAGAGTATTCAAACTTGAATGTTAGAGTGAGGAAGAGTCCGTAGGGGTATCTCAAAACCTGGTCACTTGAGTGACGAGCTCGGGATGTGCTGATTCAATGAACTCACTATAACGATAAGGGAGAAAAGGCGAAAGTTCATGAAAAGAAGCGGCCAAAAACCCGTCAAAATAGATGCTTGAATAAATCAAAAGAACATGAATGTAAACATTCATTGAATAAAACAAGACATATAAAAGGGAGAATATCTAGCAAAGAGTTTATACCATATACTTTTATACTGCAAGGATTATATGTTTGCTAATATCCAATGAAGTTTAATTGGGTGTTTTGCCTTAGTGGATTAAGTATTTACTCTTGGAATAAAAAATTCTTTTGCTGAACATGAGGATTAAAGTTTGTTTTGTTTAGATTAGCTATTAAATTTTGACTATGGTAATTTGATCACAAGAAACCAGTTTGGTTGAAGTAGTAGACATTAAAGTTTCAAGTCATGAACTACAAATGAATAGATGCTTGGAATGATGAAAAGAAAGTTTGTATAATCTATGATAGATTTCTCAATTGATCTGATGCAATTGCTTGAGGACAAGCAAGAGTTTAAGTGTGGGGGAATTTGATAGAGCCATTTTATACTCAATCTTTATAGTATAAATTGTGTTAAATTATTATTGATTTTATAGGAATCATAAGGAAATGGTACTTAATTCTAATCATGGTGATAAATCAGGTAAAATGGAGTCAAGGATGTTAATTCAAGTAAATTAGAGAAGTCATCTACAACTTGGATCAAGATAAGGAATTGCACCACCAGAATGAGGCACGGTTGGAGATTTGACCATGTTGTAAACCGTGCTACACACTGCATGAGGAGAAGGAGTGGCACGTCTTAGGGCACGGCCGTGGTGGAAGACGTGGACCAAACCCTGCTTGAAGCCATGGTGGAAGCCAGACGTGCCAAGGAGAAGAACTTGTGGAATTTGACAGAGGAAGGCACAGCCTAGGATCTAGCCGTGGTGTAGACGGTGGCACACTCTGGACGAGGCTGAAGACTTGTTGAACATTGGCAGAGGATGGCACGGTTTGAAGTCTAGCCGTGGGTGTAGCCGTGGTACACGCTGGGCTTGGATGAAACTTGTAGATTATGCACAGAGGATGGCATGGCTTGACCCACGGCCATATGTTAAGGTGTGCCAAGCGGACGAATCTTCACTTCTCGAAATCTACTTGGAAAAGGAAAGATATTTTCGTATCTTGCTAGCAAAAGATCACATGCCATCCCTCAAACATTATAAATAGAACCAACCCTAAAGGGTTAGGACAAGCTTTTAATCTTTAATCTTTCTATCTTTGATCTGGGAAACAAGAAGGAAGGCCGGAGGCAGAGCAAGCCATCCGGGTTCATTATGTCTTTACCTTTTATTTTCGTTTTTCTTATGAACATGAGTGGCTAAGCTACTTTTCTAGCCAAAGGGTCATAGATGTTTAATTCTCTACGAATTGTGAGGTCTAATTGACTTGTATTTATTCTATTCTTTGTTTTTGGGTATTCATATATCTTCTGATCGTTTTGTCATTATTATTTTGTTGATTGGTATGAATAGAGCTCTTCTACTTAATTAGCAAGATAATATATTGTCAACTAGCACGTCAAATCCGTAATTGTTTGATTGTTCTAATCTTAGTGACACGATAACATGTTTGGTTATAAGAATAGATGATCGAATTCATGTTATGGAGGTGTATGATCATGTTTAAATAGGTTATCTTATAATCTACTGGCATGAATTGGTGGTCTCTCTAGATTTTAATGCTATTGATAGATTAAATCCTAAGCGCTTGTCTAGGGTTGTCTAATCAATAAGAGAAATAATTTGAAGCGCTTGTTGGAGGTTATCGAGAAAGTAAGGAGAGATAGGTTGTTAGAGCTTATTAATAACCATAACCAATTTATCTAGAACTAAGAATAGGGGATATTTGCATCGATGATCAATTCCGAGAATTAAACTATCTTGATTCCTTTGGCTTGGCTTTTATCAATATCTGATTTTCTTACTTTGTTTTACTTTATTTGATTCACAAACAAAACCCCCATTTTTCTTTTCCTCCTTATACTCTTCAAATAGAAATATCTTTACCAATCCCTGTGGATTCGATCCTACTCACCACTATATGCAAATCATATAATTGTCTAGGAGTAGGTTTTATTTTTGTTGGACTCGACACCCATCAAGCACTCCCCGGCAAATCACGCCCAGACCACCAGAGTCCCAAGACAATTCACTCCAATCCCAATCCCGCTCAGCCAGGTCTTCGCTCAACTACGGGCGGATAATTTGATTAGCTTTGAGATCCCAAATGACCGATACAAGCCTAGGAATTTTGACTCAAGCCTTAAATGTGACTATCATATGGGCCAAGAGGGACATTCTACAAATAGATTCTGGTGGCTCCAAAATAAAATCCAGGATCTTATTGACATTGGGATTGTGCAGCTGGACTTTGTCAACACCCCGGCACCCAATGTCAAGACCAATCCGCTGCCCAATCATAAGCCTACCGTCAATATGATCACATCCGAAGAGTTAGCTCCCAAAGAATCCTCTAAGCAAAAGGCGATAGACCAGCAGAAAAGTCATTCCCACCAAACTCCAGAGAAAACCCCCAAATCACATATAAAAAAGAGATGGTTAGCTAGAGACCCAACAGTTAGTACCTTGGGAGAATCACATGGGAGATTCGAGTACCTGGTGAACTATTCTTACACCCTAACTATGTATGGGCCGCCTAGCGGATGGAGGCCTGAGTTTGAGAAAGAGGATAACGTACCAAAAGAAGTGGAGAAGTCTATGAATATGATCAATTCAAATCAAAAGCCAAAGGTCATAAAATGCTATGAAGGGCAGTCAACCGAGATACAAATCCCGAAGAAGAGATATGTGTTCAATGTCCCAATACCTACAGAGAGGTATAAGGCCGCACCATTTGACTATCAGACCCTCGAGCAAGAACGACCCCCTATGGTAGGAGGAATCACCCGCTTTAGGAGAGTTTATGACCCGAAATATAAAATCTCAACGAAGGAACCTAACACGGAGAAAGCAAAGGAAGAAGAAGAGGGACTCGCTGCATTTACAAAAATGGTCAAGGCGAGCGAATATAAGATCATGGAACAACTGAACAAGGTTCCAACCCAAATATCACTCATGGACCTCCTTACAACCTTCGAGCCCCACAGGGAAGCACTCTCTAAAGTGCTCAAACAGGTCCAGGTACTAGAAGGCATCGCTACAGACAAAATAAGTCATGTGGCGGATTCTATCTTCACCATGGACCAGATATCTTTTTCACCCGAAGAGCTAGGAGAAGATGGAGACCAACATACAAAACCACTATTCATAGTGGTGAAATGTAACAACACGATTGTCTCCCGAGTACTCATTGACAACGGGTCGTCCCTCAATGTTTGCCCATTGGCTACCCTCAACTTATTAGGGGTCGATCCAAGCAATATTAAACCTAGCTCGACGGTGGTCAAGGCTTTCGATGGGTCAAAAAGAGACATAGTAAGGGAAATAAACTTGCCGGTAGAGATTGGCCTACAAGTGTCCTACATATCCTTTCAAGTCCTCGACATCCCAAGATCTTTCAACTTACTTTTGGGAAGGCCATGGATACATACCGCTGAAGCCATACCCTCAAGTCTCCATCATAAGGTTAATTTCATTGCAAATGGGCAGATTGTCACAGTACTGGGAGAGCAGGATTATGCCATCTATAAAGAAACTGCCATACCTTACATTGGGGAAGATGGTTCCGAAGACCTTGGTCTCCAGATATTCAACGAGATGAATATGGTGACCAGCAAGGAAGGCCATCAGTTCAAGGAGGGGAAGCAAGGGACGTTTAGACTAGGGTACATTCCTACAGCCCAAGAAGAAGCACAAGCCAGAGGTGTCAAAGGCAAGAAGAAAGAGAAGCTAAGCAACACCCAGATGTGCATTCCACCCCGTCAACAATCATTCAAACAAGCAACTACCATTCAAGAGCCAAGGATAAGCGAAGATGACGTCAGCAATGGGAACCCAACCCCTTGTACATCCAAACAACATCCAACTCTCAATAATTGGTTCTGTTATCCTATTAATAGCACTAGGTCACTCATGGATAGGGAACAATTGTTAAATAATTTTTATTGAGACTTCTTTACATAATTCGATAAATTACAATTTTTCTTGCTTATATATATATTTGTTTTCGTTTCACTTCACCCAAATCTCCTACCATCGAACGTTAGGGACATTTTGCGCAGGTAAAAAATGAAAACGCTGATATCGTTTCCAACACTGCTGGGTCAGCCGTTGGAGGCGATATCCTTGACCACAAAATAATATAAGAAAATTAGCAAAAACATGAACAAAGTGGAATTTCAATCGACAAGTCAGTGGAGACAGTAAATTTAGGAAGCATTGAGAAACCTAAAAACCTCAAGATCACGACCAGTTTAAGTGCCAAGCAAAAATGTGAGATGATCGAGCTGTTAATTGAGTATGCAGATGTGTTCGCCTGATTATATGGCGACATGCCAAGATTAGACCAATCAATAATAGTTCACAGGCTTCCCACAAGGAAAGATGTCAAACTTAAAAAACAAAAATTGAGAAGATTTAGGCCTGACATCTTATTAAAGATTAAAGAGGAAGTCAAGAAACTACTAGAAGTAGGGTTCATCGAAGTATCCGACTACCCAGAATGGGTAGCGAATATAGTCCTTGTTTTAAAAAAGAATGGAAAAGTACGCGTATGCGTATACTTCTAGGACTTAAACCAAGTTACGCTAAAGGATAACTTCCCCCTACCTCACATTGATGTTCTGGTAGACGACACTGCAGGAAACCATCTTTTCTCATTTATGGACGGTTTCTCAGGATATAATCAAATAAAAATGGTTGAAGAAGATAAAACCAAAACGACTTTCATCACAACATAGGGGACTTTCTATTACAAAGTCTTGCCCTTCGACTTGAAAAACGCCGGGGCAACGTATCAAAGAGCCATGGTCGCAATCCTTCATGACATGATGCATCGAGAAGTCGAAGTATACGTTGACGATATGATAGCCAAGTCCAAAAAAGAAGAGAGTCATACAGATATCCTGATAAAGTTGTTTAAGTGACTGAGAAAATTCCAGCTCAAGTTAAACCCAGAGAAGTGCACTTTTAAGGTCACAACGGGCAAATTGTTAGGGTTTGTCATAAGCCAGGAAAGCATTAAAATCAACCCTGATAAAGTAAAGTCTATATTAGAGCTACCTTCCCCACGCACTGTCAAAGAAGTAAGAGGTTTGTTGGGAAGTTTAAATTACATAGCTCATTTTATCTCACAGCTCACAGATAAGTGTCGTCCACTATTCCATCTATTGAAAAAGAATACCGTAGTAGAATGGGACGACGAATGTGAAGAAGCATTCAAGACGATCAAAGACTATCTCATAAAGCCTCCAGTTTTGATAGTCCTAAAGCAAAGGAAGCCCTTATTCTTATACCTCACGATACTCCCTGAATCCATGGGATGCGTGTTGGGGCAAAAAGATAAAGAGGGAAGAGAGTGTTCCATATATTATCTGAGTAAGAAATTCATAGATGGGGAACAGAGATATTCAGAAGTAGAGAGGACTTGCTGTGCTCTGATTTGGGTCATGCACCGATTGAGGCAGTATACCCTTTACTATCACATTGAGCTGTTGACAAGACATGATCCTCTAAAGTACTTGGCAGAGAAACCCGTTTTGATAGGGAGAATCTCTATATGGCAAATGCTCTTATCGGAGTTTGATATCACATACATAAATCAAAACTCGATGAAAGGGCAATCTTTAGCCAACTAATTGGCAGAACACCCTGTCGAGGGAAATTCCCAAGAGCCACAAGTTCAATTCCCTGATGAAAATATATTAACAATGGATAGTACACCAGTAGAAGATTGTGGGATAGGCCAGAACCCTAAGTGGAGGATGTTCTTCGACGAAGCTACCAATGTATTCGGTTATGGGATCAGGACAATGTTGATATCCTCAGACGAAACACAATTCCCTTCAGTAACAAGGCTCACATTTCCATATACTAATAATATCGTGAAATATGAGGCATGCATCCTCGGCCTCAAAATGGCTTGCTAAATGGAAACCCGTGAATTGGAAGTGTACAGAGATTCGTCACTCATCATATTACAGATAAGAGGGGAATACAAGACTAAAGACCCCAAACTAGTACCATACCATCAACATTTGATAGAGCTAATAGAAGAATTCGAAGCAATCACTTTCACATACGTCCCAAGAACTCATAATCAGTTTGCAGATGCATTCGCCACACTAGCATCTATAATTTAGATAACAGGGGGAGTCGAAGTCCAACCATTAAAAATCAACCCGCCTACTATTTAGTAATTAAAAAAGCGGAAGATGATAAGCTCTGGTATCACGACATCAAAAATTTTCTCTAAGAAAGAAAATACCCTGAAATGGTTAGCAAGAATGACCAAAGAACACTTAGAAGGTTAGCAAGTCATTTCTTATTAAGTGGGCCTGTGCTTTACAAAAGATTGTCTAATACCACCTTGCTAAGATGTGTGGATAAAAATGAAGCATGTGAACTAATGAAAGAAGTACATGAAGGGGTGTGTGGACCTCATATAAATAGTTACATGTTGGCCCGAAAATTCATGAGGTTGGGTTACTATTGGTTAACCATGGAATCGGATTGCATCAAATATATCAAGCACTGTCATTTGTGTCAAGTGTACGCAAATTGGATAAACGCTCCGCCTAACGAGTTTCACTTGTTGTCTGCACCATGGCCTTTTTCCATGTAGGAAATCGACATAATCGGCCCAATCACTCCGACAGCATCCAATGGCCACAGGTTCGTATTGTTAGCAATTGATTACTTCACCAAGTGGGTAGAAGCTTCATCGTATGCCAATGTCACCAAAGGGGTAATAGTTCGTTTCTGGAAGAGGGACATAATAGCTTGATATGGAGTTCCTGAGTCAATCATCACCAACATCGGTACCAATCTTAATAACAAATTGATGATAGGTTTATGTCAACAATTCCACATAAAACATAGAAATTCAACTCCCTACCGACCTCAGATGAAAGGGGTACTAGAAGCAGCCAACAAGAATATCAAAAAGATCATCGAAAAAATGTTAACTACATACAAAGATTGGCACGAGATGTTGTCGTTTGCTCTCATGGCTTATAGGACCTCAATTAGAACATCTATTGGAGCTACCCCATATTCATTGGTATATGGCACTGAGGCAGTCTTACCAGTCGAGGTCGAAATACCATCATTCAGAGTTCTGTCAGAAACGCAGTTAACTGAATCAGGCTGGGTAAAGAAGAGACTTGATCAACTAAATTTAATTGATGAAAAAAGACTCACTGCATTATGTCACAGCCAATGTTACCAACAAAGGATGGCCCGAGCATTTAACAAGAAAATGAGGCCTCGATGCTTTAAAGAAGGGGATTTGCTGCTAAAGAAAGTTCTCCCGAATGCTCAACATTCCAGAGGAAAATTTACCCCAAACTATGAGGGTCCCTATGTGGTGAAGAAGGTATTGTCAGGAGGTACTCTGATATTAACTCAAATGGATGTCCAGAATTGAGAGACCCCATTAATGCAGATGCTGTTAAGATGTACTATCCTTAGGTAAGGGAATTGAAATTTTGCCATTGTTTATGAAAGCCAATATTCAGTACGAATTTCGTTGAGTCCAGTTTTCATTTTTCTACAAGTAAAGTTAATATCTCTGAATGGTCGATGATTCCAACAAATTCTCATTAAGACAAACATTCCTAAACACATTACCCACCACCTCACTAATGAATGATAAACATTGAAATGATAATGAATCTCAATAAATTTTGTGATATAATTCTACCTACTTTTGAGCATTAAAACCTGGTGCATTAGTAGGATAACACTACCGTCAAAAGAGTCATGCGCACAAGAAAGGAAGCACATCAAGATCTTCAGCTTTGTTTTAATGCAAGAGTAAGCAAAGGAGAAGCAAACCAACACGAAGGTTCGGTTGTTTGGTTGCTATTCGCGATAAATTGGTAAGCATATCATCCGCATCCTTTATCAAGTCATTCAGTAGAAGCATTTTCAAAAGCATAGGTTAGTTAGCCTACATTAGGGCGCTTCCCTAAACATCCTCTCGTAGGGTCAGCACATTGGGGCACCTTTCTAGACATGTCTTCCTACTATAGGTTAGTCAGCCCACATTGGGGCACTTCCCTAAATATTTGTCCATGCATAGGTTAGTTAGCCCACAATAGAGCACTTGCCTAAACATCCCCTTCAAAATGTCAGCTCACAATGGGGCACTTCCCTAAATATTTCTCCCTGCATAGGTTAGTCAGCGCACAATGGGGCACTTCCCTAAATATCTCTTCCTAAGGTCAGCCTGTAGGGATACCTTTCGAAACATTTCTTCCCCAAGGTCATGAGTCTAAGAAGATGCTTCCCACCATAGGTTAGTCAACCCACAATGGGGCACTTTCCTAAACATCCCTTCAAAAATGTCAGCCTATAGGAGCACCTTTTGAGGCATGTCTTCTCACTATAGGTTAGTTAGCTCGCGAAGGGGCACTTTCCTAGACACCCTTTCTTGAAGTTAGCTCACAGGAACACTTTTTGAAGCTATCGATTAATTAGCCCATTGGTGCACTTTTCGAATCTATCAATCGATTAACTCAAATGAGCGCTTTTTGAAGCTATCGATTAGTTAGCTCATAGGAGCACTTTTCGAATCTATTAATCAACTCAGAAGAGCACTTTTAAATCTATCGATTAGTTAGCTCAGAGGAGCACTCTTCGAATCTATCAATTAGTCAGCTTGTAGGAGCACTTTTCAAATGTGTCGATAACCGATTAGTCAGCTCATAAGAGCACTCTTCGGCGGTATTTCTCTTCAAACAATCGCTAGTTTAGTCAGATGCTTTCGTTGACAGGTAGCCAGCTGATAAGAGCACTTCCTAAGACAATCTCCTCTTCAAGGTTGCTAGTCCGATAAGATGCTTCCTATCATCAGCTATTCCACTTATAATAACACACTCCTAAATAATTCTTGAGATTGTTCCTATCGCCAATTAGTCAGCCCATAGAGCACTTTTTGGAATAATACATTACTCTAGATTGTTAGGACCATTTCTTAAGCAATACCAACCATCACAAAATACTCGTGGGATTATTAGCTCGTGGAGCATTTTCCTACTAGAGACCAAATTCCAAATAACCAGCCAAACCAAGGCGTTATCCATTCAGTCAAGAGGCCAAAAATGGCATATTTCTTGTCTTTGTAGTTAAGTTTTTCAAACTTTACTACAAAGAGGGGTAGCTATAAATACCCTATTTCTGCCCTAATAATCAACAATAAACAATTACCATTTTTTTCAATTTTTTCTATTTTTTCTCTAATTTAGCAAAAATAGGAAAAATATTCAAAAAATAAAATAAATAGGAAAAATACATCAATTTTGAAAATTTATTGCAGAAATAAAAGGGACTACATAATTTTTACAAATTTTTGAAATTTCAAAAAATACAAAAATAATAAAAAAATCGCATTGCATATATGCAAATTGCGAAAATAAAAAAATCAAGTGGACTAGCCCAGCTAGTCCGGACCATGGCCTAAGGTACGCGGGAGGGGGTCAGGTCGCAAGTTCGAAACGCGGGGTAGGCAGAATTCGCGTTTTGCAATTTTTTTCATCGCTTGGGACATGTGTCAACAGCTGATTGGCTGGAGCAGACGCACGCGCCGAGCGCGTGATCATCTTCAACCTTTGTCCGAGATCACCGATGAGGAGGAAAAATTGAATTTCGACCGTTTTGATTCAATTTTTTGCACAAATCCAACAAATCTTCAACTGAAATAGGATAAATATCATCCAATTGGAATCAAATTTCAACAAATCAAAGGATTTACACAAATCAAAGATGGGCTTTTCAATCGAAATCCGATTTGCTTCAATCCGATGAAATTTGAGCTTATCTAGCTCGATTCCTTACGCCTATAAATAGAGGAGGAAGGGAGGAAGCTGGATCACGGATCAAAAGTGAGGAAAAGAGAGAGAATCGAAGCCATGCTGGAGTTGCCAAGCCATGACCACCAATCAAGCATCGAGCTGCCACCAAGAGGAGTTTTTGGAGAAATCCACCGCTACAATTGAGCTCCTCACCCCCGAGAACCTAGGAATTGATACCTCAATTGCTTTGAAAGGCCGCCGAAACGCCGTCAACGAGCACTCCCAACCGTCATACTCGATCGACCTGACCTGACCCGATCTGACCCGCACATCGACCTGGATCCAAGTAAGTCGGATTTTCTTATTTTTTTTCATTTTCTTTTATTTAGTTATTTTATTTATTTTATTTGAATTTCTTTATTTATTTACTTGTTACTTATAAACCAAAAATATAAAAATATTAGAATTTAGATTAGTTTTTTTCAGAATCTAATTTAAGATGAATAATAATAGAAAAATAATAATTATAATAATAAATAATAAAAATATAAAAATATATAAAGAAAATGATAAAAAATATACATTAGAAAAATAGTAAAATTTAGATTTTAGTTTAGGATAGATAAATAATATAGGAGAAAATTTTTCAATAAAAATCAATAGAAATTAATAAAAATTAATAAAGATTACAAAAATCAATAAAAATTTATAATAGTAGAAATGAGTTGAAAAATAGAAAAATGAAATTTTTATCACTTAGGAAAATCATTTTCTTAAATAAATCCAACATTGGTTTTTTCTTAAAAAATTATTATTTTTCAAAAAATCAAATGATCAAGTTTAGGCTTAGATTTTTTTAGAAAAAAAATAAAATAAAATGATAAAAACATAAATCTAAAGAAATTTCATAATTAAAAATCACCAACACATTAAAATTGTTTAGGAAAAGCAAACTACGGCATGTTTGATCCTGAATAGCAAGTACGTAGGCACCCATTTGGGGCAACCCTAAAAAGAACAAAAATCATTTTTTAGTATAACTTATTCAAAAAGACAACAAAAAAAAAGTAAATAAAAGACATTTTGGACAAGGTTTAGATTTTAGGAGATTAGGGTGGTAACCTTATGGTTTTAATAGGTTAGCCTTCGAACTCAGAAACTCTGGTTTTCCCATTCCTCTTTTCACAAAAATGAAAAAGGAAATCACGACGACTAGTGGTCTAAATTGGGACTAATCTGCTCAATTAGTCCTAATTCAATTTTTCCCAACCACAGTTAGGTGGCAACTCCAAAATAAAATGAAATTCCTAACTCAAGTCGAGGATCTATATTAGATGAGCATAGGGTCTTGTATAAATCGGATTAGGAATGGGAAATCAAAAATTAGACTCGACAACGTCTAATCTTCACTCCTCCTTGTAGAAAACCAAGCTCTCTACACAATATGCTTATCCAGATCACTTCCTTAGCAGCATGAGTAAGAGCCATGTATTCTGCTTTAGTACTCGATAAAGCAACCGTGCTTTGTCTCTTGCTCATCCAACTCACAGCTCCTCTAAATAAGGAAATAACATAACTGCCGGTCGACCTTCTACTATTAATGTCACCTCCCCAATCTGCATCAACAAAACACTTTAGTTCTACTGCTTGCTATTTATTTGAGTTTTTAATGCCTTCATAACATAACTCAAAACTAGATGTTCTGCAAAGATAATGTAACACCCTCTTTGCAGCTATCCAATGCTCCTATCCTAGATTAGACATATATCTACTTAATGCTCCCACTGCTTGAGTAATATCTGGATGAGTACATACCATGGCATACATCAAGCTCCCCACTGCACTTGCATATGGAACTACTGCCATCTCTTCAAATTCCTCTTCAGTCTCGGGACATTAGGACACTGATAACTTGGAACTTGTGGACATAGGAGTCTTTACTAGCTTACAGTCTACATATTGAATTTTTCAACACATCTTCAACTTATTTCTTCTGACTTAACCACAACTTTCCATTCTCTCACTCCCTTTTTATCTGCATGCCTAAGATGAAGTTTGTTGGACCTAAGTCTTTCATCTCAAACTCTTTTCCCAACAGTCCCTTCACAGTACTGATCATACTCATACTATTCCCAACTAGCAGCATATCATCAACATATAAGGTTAAAATAATGAAATCATTGTCGAGTCTACTTTTTTATTTTTCATTTTCATTCCTAATCCGATTTATGCTAGACTTTATGCTCATCTAATATAAGTTCTTGGAGTCGCCACCCAACTGAAGTTGGGAAAGATTGAATTATGACTAATTGAGCAGATTAATCCTAATTTGGACAACTAGTCAACGAGATCCTCTTTTCATTTTTGTGAAAGAGGAAAGGGGAAAACCAGAGCTATTGGACTCGGAGGCTAACCTATTAAAACCTTAAAGTTGCCACCCTATTATCTTGAAATCTAAACCTTACCTTAATGTCTTTTATTGTTATTTATTTTGTTTTTATTATTGTTATTATTTTTTTGTTGTGTTTTTGTTTATTGGTTAAAAATAACTTATTCTAGTTATGGACAATGATTTTTTATTCTTTTTAGAGTTGCCCCAAATATGTGCCTATGTACCTGCTATTTAGGATCAAACAAGCAGTAGTTCGCTTTTCGTGAAAAACTTTAGTGGATTTGTTAATTTCAATTATGAAATTACTCCTGGTTTATGTTTTTATCATTATTATTATTTTTTGGAAAAAAATCTAAGCCAAAGCTTGATTATTTTCTTTTTGAAAAATAATAATTTAAGGAAAAACCAATTTTGGATTTTTTTTAAGAAAAGGATTTTTCTAAGTGATAAAAATTATTTTTTTATTTCCCTATGATTAACCTACCTCTAATATTCATATTATTTTTATTTATTTATTTATTTTTATTTTTATTTTTATTTAATTAATATTTTTTTATTTTCATTATTTTATCTACCCTAAAATAAAAATCTAAATTCTATCATTTTTCCTAATATATTTTCTTCATTATTTTTATTATTTTTATTTTTTTTATTTTTATGATTTTTATAATTTAATTTTTATTTAATCTATCCTAAACTAAACCTAAAAAAAAAAACTAATCTAAATTCTAACATTTTCTTAATATTATTTTTTAATTATAAATAATAAATAAATAAAATTCGATAAATAAATAAATAATAATAATAAATCAAAAAATACGACTTACCTGGTTTTAGATACAGGTGTGGGCCGAGTCGGTCGAGTTAATCGGGTCGGATCGAAGCGAGTTGGTCAGGTTGGGTTGATCACGACGGTTAGATCTTCTCGGTGGTGGCGTTCCGACGACTTTCGAGGATTTTGAGAGGTCGTTTCCTAGCTTTATCAAGGGTGGGGAATCCAATGGTGGTGGTGGATTTCTCCAAAAATGCCTCCTAGTGATGGTTTGAAGCTTGGTTGGCAATCGCAACTTGAGGAACTCCAGTGAGGCTTCGATCTCTCTTATTTTTCTTTTTTTCTCACTTTTGATCCATGCTTTTGGCTTCCTCCCCTCGATTCCTATTTATAGACACCAGAAATCGAGTTGGATAAGCTCGGATTTCTTCTGATTGAGGCAAATTAGATTTTGGTTGAAAAACTTATCTCCGATTTATGTAAATCCTTCAATTTGTTGTGATTTGATTCCAATGGGGATGATGTTTATCCTATTCGAATTAAAGATCTATTGGATTTATGTAAAAAATCGAATCAAAATGGCCAAAATTCGATTTTTCCTCACTAGCGATGATCTCGAACAAAGGAAGGTGAAGATCACGCGCCTGACGCGTGCATTTGTGTCGTCTAATTGAGAGCTGACATGTGTCCTAGGCAAGGAAAAAAGTTGCAAAACACGGAATCTGCTTCCCTCGCGTTTCAAACCCGCGACCTAACCCCTTCCCCCACGTGCACGATCATGGCTCGAACCAACTAGGTTAGCTCACTTACTCATTTTTTTTTATTTACGCAATTTGTATATATGCAATGTAATTTCTATTATTTGTGTATTATTTTGAATTTCCAAAAATTTTTAAAACTTATTTAACTACTTTTCTTATTATTTCTACAATTATTTTCCAAAATTGATGTATTTTCCATATTTATTTTATTTCTTGAACATTTTTCCTATTTTTGCTAAATTAGAAGAAAAATTGTAAAAAATGAAAAAATTGAAAATTGACCATTATTAATTATTAGGGTAAAAAATGGGGTGTTTACAGCTGCCCCTCTTTGTGGTAAAGTTTGGAAAACTAAACTACAAAGACAAGAAAAATGCCATTTTTGGCCTTTAGACTAAATGGATAACGCCATGGTTTAGCTGGTTATCAGGGATTTGGTCTTTAGTAGGAAAATGCTCCATGAGCTAATAATCCCACAAGTGCTTTGTGATGATTAATGTTGCTTAGGAAATGGTCTTAAATAACCTAACAATCTGAAGTAATGTATCCTCCCGAAAAGTTCTCTATGGGCTGACTAATCGACGATAGGAAACGTCTCAAGGATCATTTAGGGGTGTGTTATTATGAGTGGAATAGTTGATGACATGAAGCGTCTTATCGGACTAGCAACCTTAAAGAGAAAATTGTCTCAAGAAACGCTCTTATGAGCTGGCAACCTATCAACAGAAGCGTCTAGCTAGACTAGCGACTGTTTTGGGGAGAAACGTCTTCGAAGAGTGCTCTTATGAGCTGACTAATTGGTTATCAACAAATTTGAAAAGTGCTCCTATGAGCTAACTAATCAATAAATTCAAAAAGTGCTTCTATTAGCTAACTATCAGTAGATTCGAAAAGTGCTCCTATGAGCTAACTAATCAATAGATTCGAAAAGTGCTCCTATGAGCTAACTAAACGATAGATTCGAAAAGTGCTCCTATATGCTAACTAATTAATAGATTCAAAAAGTGCTCCTATGAGCTAACTAATCAATAGCGGGAAGCGCCTTCTTAGAATTGTAACCCTGAAAATTAGTTATCTAGAAAGGTGCTCTTATGAGCTAACCTTGAGAAAGGGTGTTTAGGAAAGTGCCCCTCTGCGAGCTGACTAACCTATAGCGGGAAGAAATGTCTCGAAAGGTACCCTTATGGGCTGACCTTGAGAGAGGATGATTAGGAAAGTGTCCCATTGTAGGCTGACTAACCGATGGTGGGAAGCGTCTTCTTAGACTCGCGACCCTGGGGAAGAAATGTCTCAAAAGGTGCCCCTATGGGCTGATCCTGAGAGAGGATGTTTAGAAGAGTGTCCCATTGTGGGCTGGCTAACCGATGGTGGGAAGCATCTTCTTAGACTCGCGATCCTGGGGAAGAAATGTCTCAAAAGGTACCCTTATGGGTTGACCTTGAGAGGGGATACTTAGGAAAGTGCCCTATTATAGGTTAATTAACCTATGCTTTTGAAAATGCTTCTAACAAATGGGTCAAAGGATTTGATAAGAGATGTTTTATAATATGTGAATGATGGTTATTTATTCTAAGATGCTTATCAATTTATTATGGATAGCAACCAAACAATTGAACCTTCGTGCCTGTTTGCTTCTCATTTGCTTACTCTTGCTTCAAAATAGGGCTGAGGGTCTTGATGTGCCTCATTTCTTATGCGCATGGCTCTTGTGATTGTAGTATTATCCTATTAATGTACCAGGTTTAATACTCAAAAGTAGGTAGAATTATGTCACAAAATTTATTGAGATTCGTTTTCATTTCAATTTTCATCATTCATTGGTGAAATGATGGGTAATGTGTTTAGGAATGTTTGTTTTAATGAGAATTGGTTGGAGTTACCGATCATTCAAAGACATTAACTTTACTTGTAAAAGAAATGAAAACTAGACTCAACGAAATTTGGACTAAATATTGGCATTTATAAACATTGGCAAAATTTCAATTTTCTTGCCTAAGGATAGTACATCTTAACAACATCTATATTAATGGGGTCTCTCAATTTCAGACCATCCATTTAAGTTAATATCAAAGCACCTCCTGACAATATCTTCTTTACAACATATGGGCCCTCATAGTTTGGGGTAAACTTCCCTCTAGAATCTTGAGCATTTGGGAGAACTTTCTTTAGCACCAGATCCCCTTCTTTGAAACATCGAGGCCTCATTTTCTTGTTGAATGCTCGAGCCATTCTTTGTTGGTAACACTGGCTGTGACATAATGTAGTGAGTCTTTTTTCATCGATCAAATTCAACTAATCAAGCCTCTTCTTTACCTAGTCCAACTCATCCAGCTGCGCTTCTGATAGAACTCTGAAGGATGGTATTTCAACTTCAACTAGTAGGACTGCCTTAGTACCATATACTAGTGAATATGGGGTAACTCCAGTAGATGTTCAAATTGAGGTTCTATAAGCCATGAGGGCGAATGGCAACATCTCATGCCAATCTTTGTAAGTGATTGTCATTTTTTCAATGATTCTTTTAATATTCTTGTTGGCTGCTTCCATTGCCCCATTCATCTGAGGTCGGTAGGGAGTTGAATTTCTATGGTTTATGTGGAACTGTTAACACAAATCTGTCATCAACTTATTGTTGAGATTGGTACTGTTGTCAATGATGATTGGCTCAGGAACTCCATATCGGGCTATTATGTCCCTCTTCAAGAATTGAATTATTACCCCCTTTGTGATACTGGCATATGATGAAGCTTCCATCCACTTGGTGAAGTAATCAATGGCTACCAATATAAATCTGTGGTCGTTGGATGCTGTTGGAGTGATTAGGCCGATGATGTTGATTCCCCACATGGAGAAAGGCCATGGTACAGATCATGAATGAAGTTCTTTAAGTGGGGCATTTATTTGGTTTGCATAAACTTGACATAAGTGACAGTGCTTGACATATTTGATACAATCTAATTCCGTGGTTAGCCAATAATAACCCAATCTTATGATTTTTCGGGCTAACATGTAGCCATTCATGTGAGGTCCACATACTCCTTCATGCACTTCTTTCATCAGTTCACATGTTTCATTTCTATCCACACATCTTAATAAGGTGGTATCAGGCAATCTTTTGTAAAGCATAGGCCTATTTAATAAGAAATGACTTGCTAACCTTCTAAGTGTTCTTTGGTCATTTTTGCTAGCCATTTCAGGGTATTTGCTTTCTTGTAGAAAAGTTTTGATATCATGATACCAGGGCTTATCATCTTGTACTTTTTCGATTACCAAACAGTAAGTAGCCCAATTTTCGATTTCTATTTTTAATGGTTGGACTTCGACTCCCCCTATTATTTGAATTATAGATGCTAGTGTGGCGAGTGCATCTGCAAATTGATTTTGAGTTCTTGGGAAGTATATGAAGGTGATTGCTTCAAATTCATCAATTAGCTTTGTCAAATGCTGATGGTATGGTACCAATTTGGGGTCTTTAGTTTTGTATTCCTCTCTTGTCTGTAATATGATGAGTGAAGAATCTCCATACACTTCTAATCCACGGATTTCCATATGGCAAGCCATTTTGAGGCCGAGTATGCATGCCTCATATCCCGCAATATTATTAGTATATGGAAATGTGAACCTTATTACTCAAGGGAATTGTATTCCTTCTGGTGATATCAACATTACCCCAATACCACAACCGAATACATTGGCACCCCCGTCAAAGAACATCTTCCATTTAGGGTTTTGGTCTATCTCACAATCTTCTGCTGGTGCGCCCTCCACTGTTAATATATTTTCATTAGGGAATTAGGCTTGTGATTCTTGGGGATTTCCCTCAACTAGGTGTTTTGCCAACTGGTCGACTAAAGATTGCCCTTTTATCGAATTTTGATTTATGTATGTGATGTCAAATTTTGATAAGAGCATTTGCCATTTGGAGATCCTCCCTAATAGAGCGAGCTTCTCTGCCAAGTATTTCAAAAGATCATGTCTTGTTAGTAACTCGATGGGATAGTAAAGGGTATACTACCTTAATCGGTGCATGACCCAAATCAAAGCACAGCAAGTCTTCTCTATTTTAGAATACCTTTGTCCCCCGTCTAGGAATTTCTTGCTTAGATAATATATAGAACATTATCTCCCCTCTTCATCTTTTTGTCCCAATATGTACCCCATAGATTCAAGGAGTATCGTGAGATATAAGAATAAGAGTTTTCCTTGTTTTGGAACTATCAAGAATGGGGGATTTATGAGATAGTCTTTGATTATCCTGAATGCTTCTTTACATTCATTGTCCCATTCTACCGTAACATTCTTTTTTAGCAGACGGAATAGTAGATGGCATTTTTCTGTGAGTTGTGAGATAAAACAGGTTATATAATTCAACCTTCCTAGCAAACCTCTCACTTCTTTGATAGTACGTGGAGAGGGTAGCTTTAGTATGGCCTTCACCTTGTTACGGTCAATTTTAATGCCTTCTCGGCTTATAACAAATCCTAACAACTTGCCTATTGTGACCCCAAAAGTGCACTTTTCTGGATTTAACTTGAGTTGAAACTTTCTCAAGATAATAGCATGGCTTTCTTCTTCCTTAGACTTGGCTATCATATTGTCAACGTATACTTCAAATTCTCGATGCATTATGTTAGGAAGTATTGCGACCATGGCTCTTTGATACGTTGCCCTAGCTTTTTTCAAACCAAAGGGCATGACTTTGTAACAAAAAGTTCCCTATGTTGTGATGAAGGTCGTCTTAGTTTTATCTTCTTCAATCATTTTTATCTGATTATATCTTGAGAAACCGCCCATAAATGAGAAGAGATGATTTCCTGCAGTGTTGTCTACCAGGACATTGATGTGAGGTAGAAGGAAGTTGTCTTTTGGCGTAGCTTGGTTTAAGTCTCGGAAGTCTACGCATACATGTACTTTTCCATTCTTTTTTAGAACAAAGACTATATCACTACTCATTCTGAACAGTCAGACACTTCGATGAACCCCACTTCTAGTAGTTTCTTGACTTTCTCTTTAATCTTTAGTAAGATGTCAGGCCAAAATCTCTTCAATTTATGTTTTTTAGGTTTGACATCTTCCCTTGTGGAAAGCTTATGAACTACTATTGATTGGTCTAATTCAGGCATGTTTCCATATGACCAGGCGAATACATCTGCATATTCAGTTAATAGCTTGACTATCTCACGTTTTTGCTCGGCACTTAAATTGGCCCTGATCTTGAGGTTTTTAGGTTTTTCAATGCTTCCTAGATTTACTATCTCCACCAGCTCGTCAATTGAAATCCCACTTTGTTCATGTTTTTATCAATTTTCTTTTATTATTTCGTGGTTAAGGACATCGCCTCCAACGACTGACCTGGCAGTGTTGGAAATGATATCAGTGTTTTCATTTCTTACCTGCGTGAAATGTCCCTGACATTTGATGGTAAGGAATCTGTAGGTGAAGTCAAATGGGAGTACGTATATAAGCAAAAAACAAATGAATTGCAATTTATTGAATCTGAAAAGAAACCATAATAAAAATTTGTTTAATAATTGTTCCCTAACCTTGAGCCGACCTAACGCTATTAATAGGATAATAGAACCAATTGTTGAGAGCTAGATGCTGCTTGGACATGCGAAGGGTCGGGCTCTCATCGCTGATGTCAGCTTTGGTTATCCTTAGCACTTGAATGGTAGTTGCTTGTTTTAATGATTTTTGGAGGGGTGGAAAACACACCTGAGTATCGCCTGGCTTCTCTTTCCTTCTAACACCCCTTGCTTGCGCCTTTTCCTAAGCTGTAGGAATGTACCTTACTCCAAACGTCCCTTACTGTCCCTCCTTAAATTGATGGCCCTCCTTACTAGTCACCATATTCACCTTGTTGAATATTTGGAGACCAAAGTCTTTAGAACCATCTTGCCCGATGTAGGGTATAGCAGTCTCTTTATAGATGGCATAATCTTACTCTCTTAGCACAGTGATGATCTGTTCATTTGCAATGAACTTGACTTTCTGATGGAGGCTTGAGGGTATGACTCCAATGGTATGTATCCACAGCCTTCCTAAAAGCAGATTAAAAGACCTTGGAATGTCGAGGACTTGAAAGGAAATGTGGAATATCTATGGACCAATCTCTACTAGTAAGTTTATTTCCCCTACTATTTCTCTCTTCAACCTGTCGACAGCCCTAACCACCGTTGAGCTTGGTTTAAAGTTGCTTGGATCGACTCCCAGTAGGTCAAGGGTAGCCAATGGGCACACGTTGGGAGAAGATCCATTGTCAATGAGTACTCAGGAGACGATTGTGTCATTGCATTTTACCACTATGAACAGTGGTTTTGTATGTTAGTCTCTATCTTCCCCCAGCTCTTTAGGAGAGAAAGATATCTGGTCTATGGTTAAGATCGAATCTGCCATGTAGCTCAATTTGTCTATTGTGATGCCCTCTAGTACCTTAATCTATTTGAGCACTTTGAAAAGTTCTTCCCTATGAGGCTTAGAGGTTATGAGGAAGCCGATAAGCGATATTTGGGCTGGAACCTTGTTCAGTTGTTCCATAATCTTATATTCGCTTGCCTTGACCATCTTTGTAAATGTAGAAAGTTCCTCTTCTTCCTCTTTGTAAATGTAGAAAGTACCTCAGTGTTGGTGATACAATTCCAAGAGCGAAAATACGAGCACCAAAAAAAGGAGGATACAAGCGTTTGGAAGACCTAAGGCGAAGTCCGGCCAGCCTTAAGCCGACCTTGAATAAAGGCCGGCCAAGTTCACTTCAAGGCCGCCGGCTTTTAGTGCCAGCCTAAGAGAAGGCCGCCGGCTTTTGTTGCCAGCCTAAGTGAAGGCCGCCGGCCTTCAATGTTTTCGCACCAATTTTTTAGGATGTTATAAATAGGGACCTTAGGGTTTTTCGTGGGGAGATTATCATTTTGGTTTAAAATATAGAGACACTTGAGTGTTGTGAATCCTCTTTGGATATCTTTGAATATTGGGGATTGAATTCTTTTCTCTTTATTCTTGTTGTTCTTATTAAATTCTTGGTTCTATGGAATTTGTGGCGAGCATCGTTATTGAATTCGTGGAATTCTTTAACCATAGTGATTGATTTGTAGAACGTGGGCTCTATCGTTCTATATTTTGATTACGAAACAGTTTAATTTTATCAATCTTGGCATCTATAGATTGATAATTTTATCCATATCTTGATTTTATTCGATAGTTCCAAAATCCAGAAAAACCTAAAAAGTTATGTTGTTTAATTGTTGTTGACGATTTGGTTGTGTGTGAAGGAATTCGAATCCGATTCCGCGTCATTTGGTATCAGAGCAAAGGTTGGATTTGTAAGGGTTCAGAATGAACGATTCGATCAGATTGTGGGTTAAATTGGTAAGGCTATTGATTCTCAATTCAATTGTAGTTTTAATTTAATACTGCTATTGGTTGGGAAATTTGGAAATTTGTTTTGTGAATTGTATTGCTGTGAATTAGTGATTGGGCTGTAGTTGAGAATTTGGGGTTTTATGAATATTTTTGCTGAATTTACTTGTTGGGTGTTGAATTGTTGTGAAATTGGTGTTTGAGGCTGTTATTGAGAATTGGGTTGTTGGTGAATTTCTATTGCTGACTATTGAAGGGTAGAGATGTCGTCGCAAGGAAGTGTTCAAAACAACAAAAATAGGAATGATGCTGATAATGGGGGTAAGGTTGTGACTAGGGTTGAGTTCAATCAAATCTAAGAAAATCTTAAATTGATTATGGAGAGATTGGAGGTTAGGGATAGAAGAAGCCATAGTGGTGCAGGAAATAGGAGGAGACACTCTAGTAGTGAATTTGATGCTAGTAGTGGAAGGAATAGGAGAGGAAACAATGTTGATAGGCGTAAAGGGATTGAAAACATCAAGTTGAAAATTCCACCTTTCATTGGTAGTAGTAAACCAGAGGAATTTCTAGACTGGGTGCCACGGGTTGAGAAGGTGTTTGACTGTTATGAGTGAGATAAGCGCATGAAGGTGAAGATGGCGTCTTTAGCATTCTCTGAATATGCTAGTTTGTGGTGGGACAAATTACAAGTTGAGAGACGTAGGGCTGATGAGGAGAAAGTGCGTTCATGAGCCTTGATGAAAAGGTTGATGAGACGTAGATTTGTGCTAAACTACTATAAACAGGAGATGCTAATGGAGTTGCAATCTTTGAGGTAGGGTAAGAAGAGCATAGAAGAGTATGTGAAGGAGTTTGAGTCATTAGTGGCAAGATTTGATATCAGGGAAACATCAGATGAATCCATAGCTTATTTCCTCAATGGGTTGAAGATGGATATTGCTAGTGTAGTGGAACTCCAGCATTATTAGACTCTTGAGGATGTGATTAAATTACCCATTCGGGTAGAGCGGCATCAGCGCAGGCGGGATCAGAGATGACGGGATCAGAAATCATATCAATACCATAAATCAAATGATGGTGAGAGGGAGAAGGAAAGGAAGGAAAAGGGAAAAGCAGTCGTTAGTAAGGTTGTTGACCTAACACAACAAAAGAGGAGCAGGGATATCAAATGTTTCAAGTGTTTAGGACTTGGCCATATTGCTTCTCAATGTCCTAATAAAAGGGTTATGGTCATCAAGGGGAACAAAGTTGAGAGTGAGGAAGAAGAACAGAAGAGTATTGAGGTAGAAGAGGAAGATGAAGACATTATAGTGAGTCCACTACAGGGAGATATGCTAATGGTTCGGCAGGATGAAACTATTCCTAATTAGAGGGCCAATTTATTCCATATCCAGGGCATGGTGCGGGGAAAGACTTTTTTTATTGTGGTTGACACAGGCAGTTGCACTAATGTTGCTTCAGCAAATTGGGTTACTAAGTTGGGTTTGCAGGTGGAGCAGCATCCAAGACCTTATGCACTTCATTGGTTGAGTCCACAGGGAGCTGTTCATGTACACAAACAGGTTCGTGTTCCATTGCTTATTGGTGATTATACTGAAGAAATTGTTTGTGATGTAGCTCCTATGGAAGCTACACATTTGATCCTTGGAAGACCTTAGCAGTATGACCTCAAAGCTAAGTATGATGGATACACCAATGAGTATACCATTTAGCAACAAGACAAGACATACAAGCTTCTTCCTATGAGTCTAACTAAAGTACAACACACAAGACTAATTTTCCTTAAGAAGCCCAAGGGAAAGAGGAGTCTATTTATGTAGCCTAACAGGATGGACGATACAGATACAAGGTCGAATCATTTTCAACATGGAGGGAATGATACGATTCCAAGAGCGAAAATAAGAGCACAAAAAAAAAGGGAGGACATAGGCATCTGGAGGACCCAAGGTGAAGTCCGGCCAGCCTTAAGCCGGCCTTGAATAAAGGCCAACCGAGTTCAATTCAAGGCCGCTGGCCTTAGAGCCAGCCTAAAATGTAGGTCGTTGGCTTTTAGTGCTAACCTAAGAGAAGGCCACTGGCTTTTGTTGCCGGCCTAAGTGAAGGCCGCCGGCCTTGAATGTTTTTGCACCAATTTTTTAGGATGTTATAAATAGGGACCTTAAGGTTTTTCGTGGGGAGATTATCATTTTGGTTAAAAATACAGAGACACCTGAGTGTTGTGAATTCTCTTTGGATATCTTTGAATATTGGAGATTGAATTCTTTTCTCTTTATTCTTTTTGTTCTTATCAAATTCTTGGTTCTATAGAATTTGTGGCGAGCATCGTTATTGAATTCATGGAATTTTTTAACTATAGTGATTGATTTATAGAACATGGGCTCTATCGTTCTATATTTGGATTGTGAAACAGTTTAATTTTATCAATCTTGGCATCTATAGATTGATAATTTTATCTATATCTTGATTTTATTCGATAGTTCCAAAATCCAGAAAAACCTAAATATTTGTGTTGTTTAATTGTTGTTGACGATTTGGTTGTGTGTGAAGGAATTCGAATCTGATTTCGCGTCAGTCGGACTCTTCAATTGAGGTCTTGTATTTCGGATCATAAATTCTCCTAGAATGGGTGATTCCACCTACGATAGGGGGTTTTTCTTAATCAAGAGCCCAATAGTCAAATGGTGCTCCCTTATACCTCTCTACAGGTATTGGGATATTGAATACATACCCCTTCTTTTGGAATTTGAACCTCAGTAGATTGTCCCTCGTAGCACTTTATGACTATCGGCTTTTGGTTCAATTTAATCATGTTCATAGACTTCTCCCCCTCTTTTGGTGCATTGTCCTCTTTCTCAAACTCAAGCCCTCATCCGCTAGGTGGCCTATACTTAGTTGGAGTGAAAGAGTAATTTACCAGATACTCAAATCTCCCATGTGATTCGCCTAGGGTATCGACTATTGGGTCTCCAGCTAACCATCTCTTCTTGATTTGTCATTTAAGGGTTTCATCTAGGGCTTGGCGTGGGTGGCTTTCTCGCTGCACTATTGCTTTTTGCTATTTTTGGGACTCTTTGGAGTCCGGTTTTACGGACGTGATCATATTGACAGTAGACTTATGGTTAGGTAGCGGATTAGTGTTGACATTGGGTGCTGGTGTGTTAACAAAGTCCAGCTGCACTATTCCGGTGTCAATCAAATCTTAAATTTTGTTTCAGAGCCTCCAGCATCTATCTGTAGAATGCCCCTCTTGGCTTATATGATAATCACACTTGAGGCTTGAGTCGAAATTTCCAGGCTTGTACTAGTCACTCGAGATCTCAAAGTTGATCAAATTATCCGCTCATAGTCGAGCGAAGACCTGGCTGAGCGAGATCGGGATTAGAGTGAGTTGTCTTAAGACTTTGGTGGCCTGAGTGTGATTCGTCGAGGACTACTGGAATGGGGCACTTGTGGTTTAGAATGTCACACGGCTCCCAACCTTGTTTACTTTGCTGGAATTAACTGTATTGACGGTAGACTCCTTGGCTTTGTTACCAGCTAAGGGCCATTGTGATGATGTGACTTTAGGAAGATCTATTGTCTAGAGTCTCCCTGATGCGATGGCATTCTCGATTCGACACCCCGCTGCTACTACTTCTGCAAAGTTGGATGACATATGGCCCACCAGATGTGAGAAGTAAGTCTTATCCAGAGTGTTGACAAAGATAAATGTCAACTCTTTTTCAGAAATTGGGATCGCTACCCTAGCAACCTGAGCTCTCCAGCGTTAAGCATACTCTTGAAAGACTTAGTGTGTCTCTTTCGAAGACTTCCCAGGTCGACTGCCGAAGGGACAACTTCAATGTTGAATTTGTACTGGTCATAGAATGCCCGAGCAAGTCTCTCCCAGGTATTGACTTCGTTGAAGTCTAGGTGTGTATACTAGACGGGGGCAGGGCCTGTAAGGCTATCATGGAAGGTCTGGATCATGGGCTAGTCATATTAGGCATACTTGCTCATCTTCCGTACATACAGCCTCGTATGCATCTTGGGGCATCTAATGCCATCATATTTTTCAAATTCTGGGGTCTTGAACTTCTCTAAGTACACCTCTTCCCCATATACTAGTAAGCTAGTAATCCCTACCTACTCAAAACTGTCAAGCCCCTCTATTGTTTTCATCTTATCAGCCTAAGTGTTGAAAAAGTATTCTTTCCATCTCCTTTTGCCTGTCCTTTATCTCCCTCTTTATGTCATCCGAAGCTGGACCGAGGTTGACTCTCGATTTATACTCGAAAGCCGGGTTAAGGTGGGAATTGATCTCTTCATATTTTGGAGGTTGACCCTTTACTGCTTTCCCTTTTTGAGAGGAACCACGCCAACCCGTAACGAAACCCAATACCAATACGTTCGGAAATTCGTTGCCTAAGACGCCCAAACACCTAAAGTGGAAATCGCGACCCATTGCCTATAAGTGAGACAAGAACCTTGGTTTAAAATGAAGACGCCATAATCAAGATGAAAGACCGATTGATAAGTCGGGATGAACGCCACGGAAATCAATCCGATAAGTTTGATTTAGTTCTTGAAGAACCAAGAGAGGTGCCTCTCAACAGTGTTTAATGTTCAAAGATGTCTATTCCTAGTTGTTCTAAACCCTAGGAGCTTTTATACTAGGGTTACAATTCGTGAAAAACAAGTCCAAAACTATGTAACTTAGATAAGTTGCGTAAAAACACGAAACAGAACAAGCTGGCCGGCAAGGGATACACAGCCGTGTACACGCCCATGTACTTTGGCTGTGTACCTTTCTGTGCAACTTCTGGTAACATACACGCCTGTGTATCTTTCTATGGATTTGCTTGACTCCATACACGATCGTGCCTTTTAGCCGTATGTCTAGTCATGTATGATTCTGTGCAATCATGGAATTCCTACACGGCCGTGCCTTAAAAATACACACCCTCTTCAACCCGTGTCCAGTGTGACTTGTATAAAAGCAAGGGTCTTCCCATGGTTGTTCCAATCCGTTCAAACTTTATGATCGCTCCAATCCTTTCCGGCTTCATGGACAACCTTTATCAACCCGTTAAGCGCTTCCTTGAATTGTTTTGCTCGATTTCTTGTGATCGGTCCAGGCGGCACTTCAAGAGGATCCACATTTCTTCTTCCGGCTTGGCTCTCATCATTCCCCTCCTCTTGAAAAGGATTTTTCCTCAAATCATTGCCTGCATCAAATGGACTCAGATCAGTAACATTAAATGTAACACTTACTGGATACTCACCTGGTAAATCTTTCTTGTATGCATTATCATTGATGCACTCAAGAATTTGAATTGGTCCATCGCCTCTAGGCTTCAACTTGGATTTCCTCTGCAATGGAAAACTCTCCTTGCAAAAATGCACCTAAACCCAATCTCCAGGCTGAAAAATCATGGGTCTCCTGCCCTTGTTCACCCTTGAAGCGACCCTGGCATTTTGTTTTTCAATCCTACTCTTTACTTGTGCATGTAGCTTTCTCACGAAGTCTGCCTTAGAATCAGCATCAAAACTCACAAAATTGTTAAGTGGCAATGACAATAAATAATTAGGATTCAGTGGGTTAAAACCAAACACAATCTCAAATGGTGAACAATGAATAATGCTATTTAAAGCCCTATTACATGCAAACTCCACAAATGGTAGGCAATCCTTCCAAGTCCTAATGTTCCTCTCTATGATTGCCCCTAACAATTGAATTAAAGTCCTGTTAACCACCTCAATTTGCCCATTAGTTTGTGGGTGACAAATAGTCGAAAGCATCCGTTTAGTTCCCAACTTTTTCCACAATACTCTCCAAAAATGACTAAAAAATTTCTCATCTCGATCACTAACAATGCTTCTAGGTATACCATGCGGACGCACTACCTTTCTAAAGAACAAATCAACAATGTGTATAGCATCATCAGTTTTATGACAAGGACTGAAATGAACCATTTTAGAAACCCTATCCACAACCACAAAAATAGAATCTCGACCATGCCTAGGCCTAGATAATCCTAACACAAAATCTATGGACATATCTATCCAAGGCTCATGAGGAATGACACTATACTCATATAACCAATCTAAGAAGTCATCTAAACAAGGAATGGGACGACGATACTTTACCGTAATGTTGTTAATGGCACGACAGTCAACACACATTCTCCATGTCCCATCCTTCTTAGGCACCAAAATCACAGGCACTGCACATAGACTCATGCCTTCTCTTACGTATCCCTTCTCCATTAATTCATCAAATTGCCTTTAGGGTTCCTTTGGAGAGACATTTTCAAAGTTCTGCACAAGAGACACATCTACATTAGGCAAATCATTAGATAATTCGTTAGTAGTCAAACATGTTTCTTTAAAAACCAGCAACATAGGTTGCCTCATCACTAACGCTCTCCTCACTACACTCGCTCTTGCTACACAACTCTCCTTTTGCAAGGCTGCCCTCTCCTTTTCACTCACCACCAAAGTTGATTCCCCTTCAACTTGGCCTCTCACACTCTTTCCAACCTTCCTCTCCTTTTCCTTTTGATCTTGACTCTTATATTCTTTTTCTTTCTCATTGTCTTTTGCTCTCTCACTCTCACTCTGCTTTTCACTCACCTTATGCTTTGCAAAAGACTGCTGTAGCTGCAACTGGTCCTCATACACTTGTTTGGGTGTTAATGGTTTAAGATTAAAGCTTTTCCCTTGGTGAACAAGCGTATAATTGTTAGAAAAGCCATCATGAACAACCTTCCTATCAAATTGCCATGGCCTCCCCAACAACACATGACATGCTTGCATTGGCACTACATCGCATAACACCTCATCCTCATACCTACCAATGCGAAACCCAATCAAGGCTTGCTTACTCACCTTAGTCTCACCACTATCATTCAACCATTGCAATTTATATGGACTAGGGTGTCTAATAGTTTTGAGCCCCAACCTCTCAACAATAAAATTGCTCACTACATTGGTGCAACTTCCTCCATCAATGATCAAACTACAAATGTGATCTCCTAGATAACATCTAGTATGAAATATATTCTCTCTTTGCACCTCCTCTTCTTCCCTCACCTACACATTCAGCGCTCGCTTAACTACTGCTACTAACCTTCCCATTGTAGGCTCCTCATCATCACTAGCATCCTCTAATGGTGACATATCATCTTCTTTACTATCCCCCTTAGTCTCATACTCTCCATCATCTCGCAAAATCATCACACGCCTATTTGGACATTGACTAGCAATATGGCCTCTACCTTGACATTTAAAACATCTAATGTCACGATTTCTAGAAGTAGAAGATTCAGGGTTACCTTAATTACCAGGAGTAGAACCCGCTTGTCTCAGCTCCCCTTTTGGTTTGGTGGGTAAAGGCTTTTCTTCTTTCTTCCATTGATTAGTCTTCCAAGTGGATGAACCACTACCTTGTTGCAACCGTGTACTACTACTACCCTTCCACTTGTGTTGGTTCTCAACCTTTATAGCTATATGGACCATATCCTCCAATTCTACATAATGCTGCAATTCAACCACATTTTGTATTTCTCTATTCAACCCAGCAAGAAATCTAGCCATTGTAGCCTCTCTATCCTCCTCTACATTCGCCCTAATCATAGTGACTTCCATCTCCTTAAAATACTCATCTACACTTCGGCTTCCTTGCCTCAGAGTTTGCAACTTGTTGTGCAATTCACGATAGTAATACGCAGGTACAAACCGCTTCTTCATCACTCTTTTCATCTCTTCCCAAGACTCAATAGGTGGCTTGCCACTCCTTCTCCTATTCAACATTAATTAATCCCACTACACTATAGCATAATCCGAAAACTCAATGGCAGCAAGTTTTACTTTCTTTCTTCCACTATAGTTGTGACAATCAAACACCATCTCCATCTTTTTCTCCCACTCTTAGTACGCCTCGGGATCATTCTTCCCTTGGAAAGGAGGAATCTTCATCATTATGCTACTCAATTGATCATCCTCTCTATTCCTATCTCCTCTATTGTCCCAATCCCTAGTTCCTCTATTCCGACCACTATAACCTCTATAACTCCCAACAGAAGGCTCATCAAAGTCATCATCCAACATTTCATCTCTACCCCTCGGTACTCTCCTAGAATGACTCTCCCTCTTACGCCCTTGGAATACGTTTGTGGATTGCCCTAGTCTTTGCTCTACCGTCTCATGAATTTGTTCCATTCCCTCTTGGAACATTCTCTTGATTTCTCCCCTCAACACCTCAATTACTAACCTAGCATCAAACCATCCCCTCTCACCTTCAGGAGAATGTTGTCTCAACATAGTTCCTGTAGAAAAGATTAGTCTTAACACAAATTATATATATAATCAAACCTCACGATACACTCCCTTACGTGTTTCGCTCAAATGATGATATCACATAGTCACTCGTGTATGCTCACAAATAATGATGATATCAACTCGCCAACTTCCTCTTCTCAATTCTCTTTGAACTAACTCGAACTATGCCAATTTCCTTCCGTAGAATTCAAAACAACTCTAGGGTTTGTAAATTTTCCTCCATTCTTCTATCCGAATTTATTTATTTTTGTCTTAGTTGTTGCTCTTGATCACGTTTTTCTTTTCTTTTCTTTTCTTTTCTCTTCTTCTTTTTTTTTGTCGTGCTTTTTACTCTTCTTTTTTTTTTTTTAACAATCGCCTAGTCGATATTACACTATCAAAAGACAATCAATACTATGAAATTGAATACGATAATTGATATGAACGATTGGAGTTAGGGTTTTTGATATTACCTTCCTCAACCGAACTTGATGTTTTGATAAAGCTGGCTCTGATACCAAACTGATACGAACCACGCCAACCCGTAACGAAACCTAATACCAATATGTTCGAAAATTCGTTGCCTAAGACACCCAAACACCTACAGTGGAAACCACGACCCGTTGTCTATAAGCGAGACAAGAACCTTGGTATAAAATGAAGACGCCACAATCAGGATAAAAGACCGATTGATAAGTCGGGATGAACACCACAGAAATCAATCTGATAAGTTCGATTTAGTTCTTGAAGAACCAAGAGAGGTGCCTCTCAACAATGTTTAATGTTCAAAGATGTCTATTCCTAGTTGTTCTAAACCTTAGGAGCTTTTATACTAGGGTTACAATTCGTGAAAAACAAATCCAAAATGACGTAGCTTAGATAAGTTGCGTAAAAACACGAAATGGAACAAGCTGGCCGGCAGGGGATATACAGTCGTGTACACGCCCGTGTACTTTAGCCGTGTACCTTTTTGTGCAACTTCTGGCAACATACACGCCTGTGTACTTTGGTCGTGTATCTTTCGATAGATTAGCTTGACTCCATACACGACCGTGCCTTTTAGCTGTGTGTCTAGCCGTGTATGATTCTGTGCTATCTTGGAATTCCTACACGGCCGTGCCTTGAAAATACACGCCTTCTTCAACCCGTGTCCAGTGTGACTTGTATAAAAGCAAGGGTCTTCCCATGGTTGTTCCAATCCGTTCTAACTTCATGATCGCTCCAATCCTTTCTAGCTTCATGGACAACCTTTATCAACCCGTTAAGTGCTTCCATTGAATCGTTTTACTCGATTTCTTGTGATCGGTCCAGGCGGCACTTCAAGAGGATCCACATTTCTTCTTTCGGCTTAGCTCTCATCTTAGATCTCATCACTTTTCTATCCCCTCAGTGCTCTTCCTGGGTTGGTTAGGTAGTGCGAAGGAGGCCAATACTCTCAGTTAAGAGGTAGACTTGTGCAACTAATTGCTGGACTGTTTGTTCAAAGGATATGATATTAAGATTTAAGGCAGTATCAACGCTGGTGTTATTGCGATTGTTGCTATTATTGCCACTGTTTGCCATTTTCAGTTGTTTGGGAGCTATCTTTGATACTTGGCACATATTTTTCTTAGTTTAATGCATGTATGTAAATGTGACGCATGTGTCATACAGATGCTAAAGTAAAGGGGCCAACAATAGATTAATGATATAATATTGAAACTTTATTTTTATTAATATTGGAAACTTATAGTTCGATACTTAAAAAATGAAAAAGTAAAAGTACAATGTTAATCTATTTCCTAGTTCTCTTCTTCTTCTATTGCGTAGGAATCAGTTTTCCGCTGATGATAGCTTCTAACTCTCTAACTCTAGCTTGGGTCTTCTCTAGCGAGCTTCTAAGGCCTTGTTTCTTTGATCAGACTCTTTAAATCTGCCCTTCCAGATATCCTTTTTATAGTATGCAGCTTCGAAGTATACCTCTATTCGGGCCCTGACTTGTTCCAAATAAGTTCTCAGCTCTGAGTCTACCCTGTCTAGCTCAGGTTAGGTGATATTTAGGACGTGGTACGCCTTTTCTCCTGTTTGATATAGCTGGTGGATCACGAAATCCCTAGTGGCTTGATGCTTGCCTACTTCGCCATCCAGGTCTCTGAGGTCTACATTAGGGCTCTCGATTTGGGCTTCCCATAGGGCTTTGACTTCTGCCAACTTGGCAAACTTCTCGGCTACTAGTAGACTTAGGTTCTGGTATCCGAATGTGATTGCTTCTAGTGATGGTCGATAAACTATGTATTGGATGGTACCGAATTGGTAAACCACCGAGTTTAGATGATAACCTATACATCCATTGATATTGATTAGAGGAACGACCGGAAGGTTTTTGCAGGTTAGGATGACTTTGTTACGGCAACTCTCTCCATCTAGCTGTCCATAGGATGTCGTCGGCACCGAAACTCTTGAGTACTTCTACTAACCATAGCTAGTAAGGTTGTCGGGTAGCTTTATCTTTTCTATGCATGAGTCCACAAGGTCCACTTGTTGGGCTAAAGATTTCTGGACCAAGTTCAACCTAAAACATTTGAGGTTGCTCACAAACCAGATCAGGATGAGGTTGATGTTTAAGCGAAGGCTCCCGTGGCCTTTCCTCTTGACAAAGTTCAAGTTTCGGATCTATTCAGCTAGTAGAGTTAGGATATAAGATTTCCCTTCAAAGAATTGGGCCACCAGCTCTGCAACTCTGTAATGGACATAAAAGGTTCTAGTAGGGAAAAGTATGGTGGCGAAGGCTGTCAGGATGAAAACACACACCCTCCTCTGTTTGTAGCTCTTGGGGTCCCCACATAATATGTCTTTCCTATCCCCGTCATCTTCTCAGGCTATGAACCAAGCTTCCAACTCGTCCATCCGTATGCAATATCCATTGTAGTTTGCTAAGGCCTTGTTGATTGCTGTCTTGCGAATACCCAGAAGTCTACTGAAGATACTAGTTGGCCTTACCTCAAGATCTAGAACATACACTTCGTCGGTTAGTGATGGGGCCTACAGAAGTTGGGTATACTTCTCTAGAGTGGGAGTGATCTCATGTGGCCTAATGAAGAAAGTTGCGGGCTCTACTTCCCATAGATGGAGGATAGCCCGTATTAAAGGTAAGTTTATTTCCATCTTCATCGATGAAAGGATGAGCCCTATCTTTTGTTAGATGAAGGCCTACTCTTTAGGGTTGTACAGAGTAAACCAATGGTCCAGTACCAACTTTAGGTCTGGAGGTTTGCAAACTCAGATCTCTTTGCGGAAGAGGCAGTCGACTGTAGAACCAACCATCTATTACAATAGAAATCTCTAATTACAAAAACTTTTTGCAAAGTACAAATGATGTTATTATAGGGAAATGTATCTGAACTCTAAGAACAGAACAAAAGTATTACATCATTAATCAATTGCCAGCCTATGACTTCATGTATACAAATAGGTGGGTTCTAACAGGTCCCCAAACTTTATGGCCTCCTGCATTCTCAAAGAAATGGATCTCAGGCCATATCGAAGCATTAGGTGGGGTAGCCTAATAAGTCCAAAACGGTGATCATATCGCTTCACCCGAAACCTACACAATGGCCCCTCGTCTTAGGGTCTTAAGACAGCTCGGGTTTGACCGTGTCTATTCACACAATTACATGCATGTAGACTCAACAGTAGGAAAAACAAATACATATACCCTTAATTTCATTAAATCCTTGAAAAGTTAGCAACAATATAACAATCAAAAGACATTTTTGAAATAGTGATTTTAGAAGATTCAGGTGGCTAGCTTACTAAGGATCTTCCCTAGTGGAGTTGCCATCCTATCGAGTTTAATTTTTTTATTTTTTATTTTAATTCCTAATCCGATTTATACTAGACCCTATGCTCATATAATATAAGTTCTTAACTTGAACCAGGAATTTCATCTTATTTTGGAGTCGCCACCCAACTAAAGTTGAGAAAGATTGAATTAGGACTAATTGAGCAGATTAATCCTAATTTGAACAACTAGTCAACGAGATCCTCTTTTCATTTTTATGAAAGAGGAAAGGGGAAAACTAGAGTTGTTGGACTCAGAGGCTAATATATTAAAACCTTAAAGTTGCCACCCAATTATCCTAAAATCTAAACCTTACCCTAATGTCTTTTATTGTTATTTATTTTTTTATTATTTTTGTTATTATTTTTTTGTTTATTAGTTAAAAACAACTTATTCTAGCTATGGAAAATGATTTTTTATTTTTTTTAAAGTTTCCCCAAACGAGTGCCTATGTACTTGCTATTCAGGATCAAACAAGTCGTAGTTCGCTTTTCGTGAAAAACTTTAGTAGGTTTGTTAATTTCAATTATGAAATTACTCCCGGTTTACGTTTTTTTATCATTTTTAGCATTTTTTGGAAAAAATCTAAGCCTAAGCTTGATTATTTTATTTTTGAAAAATAATAATTTAAGGAAAAATCAATTTTGGATTTTTTTTTTAAGAAAAGGATTTTTCTAAGTGATAAAAATTATTTTTTTATTTCCCTATGATTAACCTACCTCTAATATTCTTATTATTATTTTTATTTATTTTTATTTTTATTAATTAATTAATTAATAATTTTTTTTCATTATTTTATCTATCCTAAACTAAAAATCTAAATTCTATCATTTTTCCTAATATATTTTTTTCATTTTTTTTATTATTTTTTTATTACTTTTATGATTTTTATAATTTAATTTTTGTTTATTCTATTCTAAACTAAACCTAGAAAAAAAAACTAATCCAAATTCTAATCTTTTCCTAATATTATTATTTTTTATTATAAATAACAAAAGAATAAATAAATAATAAATAAAATTCTATAAAAAAATAAAAAAATAAAAAAAAATAAAAAAATTCGACTTACCTAGGTCCGGATACAAGCGTTGGTTGGATCGAGTTGAAGTGAGTTGGTTTAGTCGGGTTGATCACGGTAGTTGGAGCTTCTCGATGGTGGCGTTCTAGCGACTTTCGAGGATTTTGAGAGGTCGTTTCCTAGCTTTTTGAGGGTGGGGAGTTCAATAGTGGTGGTGGATTTTTCCAAAATTGCCTCCTAGTGGTGGTTTGAAGCTTGGTCAGTAGTCACGGCTTGAGGAACTCTGGTGAGGCTTCGATCTCTCTTATTGTATCTCATTTTCTCACTTTTGATCTGTGCTTTAGCTTCCTCCCCTTGATTCCTATTTATAGACACTAGAAATCGAGTTGGATAAGCTCGAATTTCTTCTAATTGAGGCAAATTGAATTTTGGTTGAAAAACCCATCTTCGATTTGTGTAAATCCTTCGATTTGTTGCAATTTGACTCCAATGGGATGATGTTTATCCTATTCCAGTTAAAGATCTGTTGGATTTATGTAAAAAATACAATCAAAACGACCGAAATTCAATTTTTTCTCATCGGCAACGATCTCGAACAAAGGAAGGAGAAGATCATGTGCTCAACACGTGCGTTCGTGTCATCCAATCGCGAGCTGACACGTGTCCAAGGCAAGGCAAAATATTGCAAAATGCGAAATCTGCTTCCCGCGCATTTCGAACCTGCGACCCAACCCCTTCCCTTGCGTGTACAATCATGGCTCGGACCTACTGGGCTAGCCTACTTACTCATTTTTTTTTTATTTACGCAATTTATATAAATGCAATGTAATTTTTATTATTTTTGTATTATTTTGAATTTCCAAAAATTTGTAAAAATTATTTAACTCCTTTTCTTATTATTTCTGCAATTATTTTCCAAAATCAATATATTTTCCTTATTTATTTTATTTTTTGAATATTTTTCCTATTTTTTGCTAAATTAGAAGAAAATTGTAAAAAATTAAAAAAATTAAAAATTGACTATTATTAATTATTAGGTTAAAAAATGAGGTGTTTACAATCATCATCTAACCTCTTCACATAAACATAATGATCAGCATCACAACGAACAAAGCCAAGCTTCAAGGCATAGGAGTCAAACTTCTAATACCACATTCTTGGAGATTGTTTTAGGCCATATAAAACTTGTTTAGTTTGCGAAAAAAATCTTCTTTTCCCTTGACCACAAATCCATTCGGTTGCTTCATGTAAATATCCTCCTTCAAGTCACCATGTAGGAAAGCTGTTTTTACATCAAGCTGCTCTACCTCTAGATTGTATGCAGCTGCTACAGATAAAACAAGTCTTATAGAATTTAATTTAGCAACTGGAGAAAAAATCTCACCATAACCAACTCTTTCTATCTATGAATATCCCTTCGCAACTAGATGAACTTTATATCTTTCTGTATCTCCATCTACGGATACATTCTTCTTGAATACCCACTTACAACCAATTGCCTTCCGATTTGCAGGTAATTTTACTAGATTCCATGTTCTATTTTTACCCAATGAGCCCATCTCATCTGTCATGGCTTTCTCCCACTGTTTTGCATCTTCAGCACTTTTTGCTTCCTTAACATTATTTGGATCATCATCTGTGATAGTCAGAGCACAATCTTCATTACTGGTAAATAAAGTATACCTCTTAGGTGGTCTTCTTTGCCTTGTAGACCTCCTTAAAGCCAGTTCAAGTGGAGCTTTAACTTCAAACTCAGTATCAGAATCTATATTATCATCCTCCACATCAAGCTCATCATTTTCAGAATTTGTATTTATTTTCAAGTTGTGTAGCCTCTATCTTTTCCTATAAATCAACATTTAACTCAACTATCTGTGGTTCTTTAGGAGCTTGTGAAACAATCTGATTTATCATAGATTCTTTGAATATCACATCTTTGCTGTAAATGATGTGTTTAGTATCAAGATTCCATAGCTTATACCTTTTAATACCATCTTTGTACCCAATGAAGACGCACTTCTCAGTTTAGCTTTCAAGTTTATTCCTCTTTTCCTTAGGCACATGCACATACGCTTCACAGCCAAATACTCTAACATGGGATATATTTGACTTCTTCTTAAATAGTGCCTTAAATGGTGTTTGATCCTTCAAAGCTAATGTAGGAGACCTATTCTTTAGATAACACGTAGTAACCACTGCTTCTGCTCAAAATTCAGTTGCTAAGTTTGCACCACTTAACATACTCCTTCCTTTCTCTATAAGGGATCGATTAAGTCTCTCTACTATCCCATTTTGTTGAGGTGAATATGGTGTGGTTTTCCGCCTTACTATGCCACTAGTTGCATAGAATTGATCAAATTTCGTTGAACAAAATTCTCCTCCATTATCAATTCACAACACTTTAATTTTCTATCAAATTGATTTTCTACGAAAGCTTTAAATTCACGAAATTTTTCTAACACATCATCCTTTCTCTACAAGAAATATATCCACACATATTTGGAATAATCATTAGTAAAGGAAACATAATACCTTGATTTTCCAAAAGATGCTACAGGTGAAGGATCGAAGACGTCACTGTGAATTAAATCTAGAATCCCTTTTGCTCTCCCTCCTATAGACTCAAAAGATACCCGATTCTGTTTTCCATGTAGACAATATTCACAGAATCCAAAACCTATAGAACAACTTGGGATTCCTTCTACCATCTTCTTTGAAGCAAGGGCACCAATCATTTTTCACCAATATGACCCAATCTTTAATGCCATAGCATTGCAGAATCTTCTTTCACCTGCTCTGTGATATAACTCTCACCACTAACTACTATGCTTCCCAGTAATTTCCATAGTTTCCTACACCGTTCGCCTCTAGGAATCACCATAAATCCATGAATTAGCTTACATGAATACTTATCGCTAATGAAAGTAATACCAGCATCTGCTATAGTTCCAACAGAAATAAGATTCCTAGTACAACCAAGAATATGCATCACATCCAGAAGATTCTTGACTATCCCATCCTTCATTTTCAACTTCACCTTTCCATGACCGACAATGTCAAGTGTCGAATCATCTCCCATTCGCACTGTACCTCCTTGATATGGTTCATAACAGCAAAACCAATCTCTATGAGGTGTCATGTGAAAAGATGCTCTAGTATCAATTATCTATGCACTATGTTCAACCTGAGATGAATTACACGTAAGATATATGTCTCCCACATTACTGTCATCATCTTTCTTTGTAATAGATGATGACAGTAATGTGGGAGACATATATCTCACGTGTAATCATATGCATTATCTCACTTCTTTGGACCCACACTTTTGCTTCTACAATCCTTCTTCAAGTGTCTGGTTTTTCCATGCTTCCAACACTTTATTTCGGATTGATCATGACTTTTAAATCTTCCTCTAGACTTATTCCTGCTAACAAATCTGGATTTAGATTGTTCACTATTCCTTCCTCTTACAAAAGAGCATCATTTGTTGCATTATTAGAACCTGCTCTTCTTATCTCCTCAGACAATAAAGCAGATACAACATTCTCAAACGACAGTGCACTAACACTAGTGTCAATCGAAACAATTATATGTTCTCATGAATTAGGCAACGAACATAGCAAAGTACATGCTTTATCCTCTTCATCCAAATTAACATCAACAGTGATGGGAATAAAAATCCGACAAGACCAATTATTATGACAAAAATTGAAGGATTTCGAATCATGGCGATGAGGGCCCGTTTCGAGCAGATCAACCACGAAATTAATTATTATCTAACCTCTTTTATCTTATTCATGAATTGTATATTCCAACAGGTATGCTTATTTGGCTTCACAAGGCGATGGACAAACTCACTAAGACTCAGCTTGTGGGTTATCTATGGACCGACCTAAAACCGAAGATGAGTTGAACCGACGAATTCCATTATGAAGCTAGCTTGCTGAAGATTATTTTCTGTATTTGTAATTTATTTTTGAACCATTTATTTTGTAAGCTTTATGGAAAATTTTATTTGGTTGTAATTTTGCTTTAGGACCGGCCACCCTATAGTGGCATAGTTGTTATTTTCTAGTCATTTTAACCCTAAAGGGTGCAAGTATAAATACTTGCTAATTAGTTCTTTTAGGGAGCTTTTTGAACATTGAGAAAAACACCCCTTTGTGCCGTGAGAGAGTCTCCTCTTGCAAGCATTTGCTCTTATCAATTTCAAGAGTGAAATTGTAGCGAGTGGACTTGAATTTGTTGTGAGTCATATCAACAAATTACAAGTTGATCCTAACACCAAACTAGTGCGTCATATCTGGTGAGGAATTAGTTAATTTTATGTTGTTCTTGTTCTTTTGAAATTAAGGTTCTAAATTCATATTTGGAGTTTCTTTTGAATTGAATTTGAATCTCATTCCATTTTATAACTAGCCATCGATTGATCCTTATATCATTTTGATCATCAATATTTCGGATTTCTTTTTCCAATTAAGGGTTTTTCCCTTCTTGTGCCGTAGATGTCATTGTAATTTCGTCCCTTGTTAGTTGTTTGTGCTTGACCCCCCTTTAGGCACATCATAATTTGGTATCAGAGCTTAAGGTTTAAGAGGAGGGATTGTTGCAATTGAGATTTTGATCCTTATATTGTTATCTTCATCTTGCCGTGAGTTGCTTAAGGTTTAAGAGGAGGGATTGTTGCAATTGTGATTTTGAAAATTAATTTTGTTATCTTCATCTTGCCGTGAGTTGTTTAAGGTTTAAGAGGAGGGATTGTTGCAAGTGAGATTTCGGAAATTGTTTGTGTTATCTACATCTTGTCGTGAATTACTTTTGGTTGTGAGAAGGGATTATATGATTTTGAATTTTGGAAATTTAGGGTTCATGTTCTTACATCATCAATTCCAAAATTGAGCATAAATTGAAATTGTTGTTGTAGTTGTTTGAAGTGGAGTGAATTATCTTGAGTGGGAGTTAAATTTGCTGCATGTTGGAGTGATTTTGAAGTACTTGTTGAAGCTTCTATGTTGTGGACTTCACCATGAAGGAAGAGGAAAGTTAGTGCAATTTCGGAAGTGCAATTGTGTAGGAAGAGAATTGTGTTTTTTTTACATTGTTGAATTCAGAATTGGGGAGGATATTTGCAATTTCCAGATTTGATTAGTGTGTAAGAAAGGAAGTTATTTGATTTCAAAACAAGCATTAAGAGTGAAGGAGTTAATTGTGTTTGTTTGAATTTGAAAATTTACATCTTACCAAATGTGGAGGGGTTGCAATTAGTGAAGTGGTTTGATTTTCAAATTTAATTTGTTGCCTTCTTATGTAAATTGCGGTTGATAAATTGTGTAGAAGTGGAGAAGTGCACCGTGGGTGTGTAGGTGTTTGTGTGGTGTTGTGTTGTGCAAATTGGAAGTGGAAGTGTACAATTTCCAGATTTGAGTTTGTGTGGAAGAAGAGGAAATAATTTGAATTGAAACACATCCATTTACTTCAAGTAGTTAAAGAGTGGTATTGATTATATTTCATTTGAATTTGAAATTGATTCTTACCATTTGTGGCAAAGTTGCATTAAGGGTGTCAATTTTGAATCGTTGCCGTGTATATGTGTAAATCACGGTGGAAGTGGGAGTGTATAGTTGTTGTTGTCGTTTCTTGTTGTTGTTGCCATTTAAAGGAGCATCTTAGTTAGTTTTTGTTTGTTGCTACCGTAGAAGTGGAGGGTTGCAACATATTATTGTTGCATGAATTTAGTGTGTTGTGTGTGTAGTGTGCAAGTGGTAGAGTGAGTTGGTTTTTGGCGTGAATTTGTTTTTGTGAAGTGAGTGTGCTACAATTACTAGATATTACATTAGTATATCAAATAGATTGCATTCACAAAAATGTCTAATAATAGCGTGAATGGAGGAAGGAGTGATGTAGCCAATACTCGAGTTGGTGGAGGTCAAGGTCCTAATGTTGCAGGTAGGAGGACCTTAGATGAACAACTTCGGGACCTTAGCAAATTTGTTGCTACCTTAGCAACAAGGATTGATAGGATGGCATTGCCACCACCACCAGTGGTACACCTTCAGGCGCCACCTAGGGCAAATGGAGATTATCATGCTCTTAGAGGAGATAGAGATGATAATTTTGGGCTTAAACCATACCTAGAAATGGAATTTAGACCACCTAGAGGTCCAGAGTGTACAGAGCTAAAGATGCCTTCATTTGATGGTAGGGGTTCCACAGATGAAATTGTGCAGACTCAAATATGCCAACCTTCAGAGGTTTCAGAGGATAATGATCAGTTGGGCCAACCATTAGAAGACCTTGTGGATTAGCATCATATAGATGAGTCAGAAAAAGAGGAAACAAACTCAATGGATTGGGTTGAAACAGGGGAAACATCAGTAGATAATGAGTCCTTGTTAGTGTTATAGAAGAGATACATCCTAGAAATGGAGGAAAGAAAACAATCATCTACTATGGTATTTCAGATATTGGGATTCTGTAGAGATACTCTTTCAGATGGATTGCTTTTGGAAAACAGAGACTCTACTGCATTTGAACTACCAGATTTGAGGTCAAATCTTTTTGAGGTCCGAGGAGATGATGGGAATAAAAATCCGACAAGACCTATCATTAGGACAAAAATTGAAGGATTTCGAATCTTGGCGATGAGGGCCCGTTTCGAGCAGATCAATGATAGAGCCATTTTATACTCAATCTTTATAGTATAAATTGTGTTAATTTATTATTGATTTTATAGAAATCATAAGGAAATGGTACTTAATTCCATTATGGTGATAAATCAGGTTAAATGGAGTCAAGGATGCCAATTCAAGTAAATTAGAGAAGTCATCTACAACTTGGTTTAAAGACAAGGATTTACACCGCCGGAGGGAAGTACATGGGTGTGTAATTGAAGTACACGGTCGTGTACTTGGATTTGAATCAACAGGAAGATACACGGTCGTGTATCTGTCTTGAAGGAGGTACGGTTTGAGATCTGGCCATGTTGTGAACCGTGCTACACACTGCATGAAGAGAAAGAGAGACACGGTTTAGGGCACGGCCGTAGTGGAAGCCATGGGGGAAACCGTGGTGAAAGCTAGCCATGCCAAGGAGAAGAAATTATGGAACATTGACAGAGGGAGACACGGTTGGAAATCTAGCCGTAGTACACACTGGACGCGGATGAAGACTTGTAGATTATGCACAGGGGAAGGCACGGTTGGAAATCTAATCGTGGGTGGAGCCGTGGTACACACTGGACACGGAAGATGATACGTGAATTATGTACAGAGGAAGGCACGGCTTGACCCACGGCCGTGTGGTAAAGCGTGTCAAGCGGACGAATCTTCACTTCTCGAAATCTACTTGGAAAATGAAAGATATTTTCGTATCTTGCTAGCAAAAGATCACATGCCATCCCTCAAACAATATAAATAGAACCAACCCTAGAGGGTTTGGAGAATCTCAGAAATCTTCAATCTTTCAATCTTTAATCTTGGACAATCTTGGAGGCAAGAAGGAAGGAGGCAGAGCAGGTAACCGAGTTCATCATGTTTTTACTTTTTATTTCCGTTTTTCTTATGAACATGTGTAGCTAAGCTACTTTTCTAGCTAAAGGGTCATAGATGTTTAATTCTCCACGAATTGTGAGGTCTAATTGACTTGTATATATTCTATTCTTTGTTTTTAGGTATTCATATATCTTCTGATCGTTTTGTCATTATTATCTTTGTTGATTGGTATGAATTAGAGCTCTTCTACTCAATTAACAAGTTAATATATTGTCAACTAACACGTTAAATCCGTAATTGTTTGATTGTTCTAGTCTCAGTGACACAATAACATGTTTAGTTATAAGAATAGATGATGAATTCACGTTATGGAGGTGTATGATCATGTTTAAATAGGTTATCTTATAATCTACTGGCATGAATTGGTGGTCTCTCTAGATTTTAATGCTATTGATAGATTAAATCCTAAGCACTTGTCTTGGGTTGTCTAATCAATAAGAGAAATAATTCAAAGCGCTTGTCTTAGGTTATCGAGGAAGTAGGGAGAGATAGGTTGTTAGAGCTTGTTAACAACCATAACTAGTTTATCTAGAACTAAGAATAGAAAACATTTGCATCGATGATCAAATCCTAGAATTAAACTATCTTGATTCCTTTGGCTAGGCTTTTTATCAATATTTGATTTTCTTATCTTGTTTTAACTTTATTTTGATTCACAAACAAAACCCCCCCATTTTTTCTTTTCCTCTTTATTCTCTTTGAATAGAAATATCTTTAACCAATCCCTATGGATTCGACCCTACTCACCACTATATGCAAATCATATAATTGTCTAGGAGTAGGTTTTATTTTTGTTGTACTCGACACCCATCAAATTTTGGCGCTGTTTCTAGGGATTGGTATCAAATTTATTTCTACTCTTGTATGACTCGTTCTTCTCAGACAGGTGCATTTAATTATAATCCAGAGATTGAGAAGACTCTAAAGAGGCTGCGACGAGAAGCTAGATCATCCACTAGACTGAACTTAGCATCGGATTTTTCTGATTCATCCCTTGATTCAGAAAAAGAAGACGACATGGCAAATCCCGAGAGAACATTGCGAGAACTGGCTGCACTGGATGTGAATCAACAACCACTTTGTATTCACTACCCCGAACTAGCTGTGGAATTTGAATTGAAGTCTGGGTTGATACATCTGCTACCAACCTTTCATGGTCTTGAGAATGAAGATCCTCATAAGCATTTGAAAGAGTTTCATATAGTGTGTTCTAGTATGAGGCCGCAAGGAATAACTGATGATTAAATCAAGCTACGTGCTTTTCCGTTTTCTTTAAGTACTAAAGCTAAAGATTGGTTGTTTTATTTGCCTTCAGGTTCTATAACCACTTGGACAGATATGGTCAGACTCTTCTTGGACAAATTCTTCCCCACATCCAGAGCCGCTGGTATAAGAAGAGAAATTTGTAGTATCAAACAGTGGGACACCGAGACTCTTCATGAGTATTGGGAGAGATTCAAGCAATTGTGTACAAGCTGCCCACAACATGGAATATCTGAACAACTTCTCATCCAATACTTCTATGAAGGCCTGCTGCCAATGGAAAGGAAAATGATGGATGCTGCAAGTGGAGGCGCCATAGTAAACAAAACCCCTGGTCAAGCTAGGGAATTGATCTCCATTATGGCTGCCAATTCGCAACAATTTGGGTATAGGCATGATACATCTTCAAGGAAGGTAAATGAGGTAAATGTATCTAACCTTGAACATCAAATTTCTAATCTAACCTCCCTTGTGCAGCAGCTAGCTCTTGGAAAAACACAACAGGTGAAGGCTTGTGGAATTTGTGCTGCTCCTAATCACCCTACCGACATGTGCCCCACATTGCAAGATGATAATCATGAACACGCTAATGCAGTAGGAGGATTCCCAGGACAACCACAAAGGAAGTATGACCCCTATTCGAATACTTACAATCCTGGATGGAGGGATCATCCTAACTTCCGATATGGTAACAACCCACAACATTTCCAACAATTCCAGCCTAAGCCATCACACCAAGTACCCCAGGCTCCTTCCACTTCAGGTATGTCTCATGAGGATATTGTTAAGTCTCTCGCTGTTAATACCAAACAATTTCAGGAGGAAACAAAGCAAAGCATTCAAAACTTGGAGAATCAGGTAAGCCAACTTGCTTCTGCTGTCAATAGGTTAGAAACTCAAGGTAAGTTACCTTCTCAAACCATCACAAATCCAAAGCAAATCGTTAATGCAATTACCTTGAGAAGTGGAACAGAATTGCAAGGATCAAATAAGAAAGGACACCCGTCTAATCTTGAGGAAGAGACCAAGAAAGAGATTTCCACTCCGAGCCAGCAGGGCAACCAAATCAGTAAGTCTCTAGTTGAGCCATCAAAGGTTATATTGATACCACCTCCTTTCCCCTCCAAATTGGCGAAATCTAAGAATGAAGCGGAAGAAAAAGAGATTCTGGAAACTTTTCGCAAAGTCGAGGTAAATATTCCTTTGATTGATGCAATTAGGCAAATACCGCGCTATGCTAGATTTCTCAAGGACTTGTGTACTAACAAAAGGAAGCTGAAAGGTAATGAAAAGATTAATGTAAGTGAAAATGTTTCAGCTATTATTTAGAAGAAGCTTCCTCCTAAATGTAAGGACCCAGGTATGTTTACCATTCCTTGCAAAATAGGTAATCTTGGATTCGCTAAAGCTATGTGTGATCTAGGAGCTTCTATCAATGTCATGTCTTTGTCTGTTTATCAAAGTTTAAATGTTGGTCCTTTGAAGGAAATGGGTGTTATTGTTCAACTTGCTGACAGGTCCAATGTTTATCCTGAGGGAGTTCTAGAGGATGTTTTAGTTCAAGTTAATGGGTTGGTCTTTCCTGCTGATTTTTATGTGCTTGATATGGAAGATAATGATTCTCATGATTCATCAATGATATTATTAGGGCGACCATTTCTTAAGACATCCAAGACTAAAATTGATGTAAATGATGGTACCCTCACTATGGAATTTGATGGTGAAGGGATTAAATTTAACATTTATGATGCCATGAAACACCCTAGCGATATCTCTCATATTTTTGTTGCGGATGTTATTAACCCATCACCATAGGCACCAAGGCTGGAATCAAAATCCTTACCCGAACATCTGGCCAGGAATGTCTAGCCAAAGACGTTAAAGAAAGGCGCTTCATGGGAGGCAACCCATGTCAAAAAAAAAAAAAAAAAATCTTTTAGTTTTGTTCTGCTTTAGTTTTGTCTTGTTTTAGTTTAGTTTTGTTTTGATTTTAGTGTAGTTTTGAACTCTTGGGATCAGATGCAGCAAGGATACATATCAGTAGATAACACTTTCCAGAGCTTACGGGGAGAATTCCAATACCAGGGAAGTACCAGTATTTCCTTTCTCTTATTCTCTAATGTGCCTTGTGTTGTTAATCCCTCTTCAATTGTGCTGAATTAGGAACAGTGAGGACACTGTTCAAGCTAAGTCTGGGGGAGAGGATAATAAAATATAGAGAATAGAGAATTGCTCCATACTTTGAATGTTTGTCCTTAAGCAATTTTAAGCTAAATTTTTTCAAAATTATCATGACATCTGGAGATTGTACTAAATGTTGTAATAAGCATCTATCTACAAAATGTGAAATTGACTTGTTCAAATGCTTTGCTCACCCACTGCTGTGATTAGAATACTTGGTTAAAATTAAGTAGTGAAATCTTTAAGAAACAAATTTACCTTGTATTTAGCTTTAGAATTGGAAGTCTAAGAGTAAGTCGAGTCCCTAAGTGAAAAATAAACAAGTTTACTTCTAGGTTATATTAGCTACTGTATAGTCTTTGAAGTTGTTTGTTATAACACTTAGTGAAAAAAAAAATATATATATCAAGCATAGCCATTACTCCAATGATTCAACTAATTGAGTTAAGAGTATTCAAACTTGAATGTTAGAGTGAGGAAGAGTCCGTAGGGGTATCTCAAAACCCAGTCACTTGAGTGACGAGCTCGGGATGTGCCGACTGAATGAACTCACTATAACGATAAGGGAGAAAAGGCGAAAGTTCATCAAAAGAAGTGGGCAAAAACCCGTCAACATAGATGCTTGAATAAATCAAAAGAACATGAATGTAAACATTCATTGAATAAAACAAGACGTATAAAAGGGAGAATATCTAGCAAAGAGCTTATACAATATAATTTTACTTTATGATGCAAGGATTATATGTTTGCTAAATATCTAATGAAGTTTAATTGGGTGTTTTTTCCTTAGTGGATTAAGTATTTACTTTTAGAATAAAAATTCTTTTGTTAAACATGAGGATTAAAGTTTTTTTTGTTTAGATTAGCTATTAAATTTTGTCCATAGTAATTTGATCACAGGGAACCAACTTGGTTGAAGTAGTAGACATTAAAGTTTCAAGTCATGAATTACAAATGAATAGATGCTTGGAATGATGAAAAGAAAGCTTGTATAATCTATGACAGATTTCTCAATTGATCTGATGCAATTGCTTGAGGACAAGCAAGAGTTTAAGTGTGGGGGAATTTGATAGAGCCATTTTATACTCAATCTCTATAATATAAATTGTGTTAATTTATTATTGATTTTATAGAAATCATAAGGAAATGGTACTTAATTCCATTATGGTGATAAATCAGGTTAAATGGAGTCAAGGATGCCAATTCAAGTAAATTAGAGAAGTCATCTACAACTTGGTTTAAAGACAAGGATTTACACCGCCAGAAGGAAGTACATGGGCGTGTAATTGAAGTACACGGTTGTGTACTTGGATTTGAATCAACAGGAAGATACACGGTTGAAGTACACGGCCGTGTATCTATCTAGAAGGAGGCACGGTTTGAGATCTGGCCATGTTGTGAATCGTGCTACACACTGCATGAAGAGAAAGAGAGACACGGTTTAAGGCACGGCCGTGGGGGAAACCGTGGTGAAAGCTAGCCGTGCCAAGGAGAAGAAATTGTGGAACATTGACAGAGGGAGACACGGTTGGAAATCTAGCCATGGTACACACTGGACGCGGATGAAGACTTGTAGATTATGCACAGGGGAAGGCACAGTTGGAAATCTAGCCGTAGGTGGAGCCGTGGTACACACTGGACACGGAAGATGATACGTGAATTATGTATAGAGGAAGGCACGGCTTGACCCACGGCCGTGTGGTAAGGCATGCCAAGCGGACGAATCTTCACTTCTCGAAATCTACTTAGAAAAGAAAAGATATTTTCGTATCTTGCTAGCAAAAGATCACATGCCATCCCTCAAACAATATAAATAGAACCAACCCTAGAGGGTTTGGAGAATCTCAGAAATCTTCAATCTTTCAATCTTTAATCTTGGACAAACTTGGAGGCAAGAAGGAAGGAGGTAGAGCAGGCAACCGGGTTCATCATGTTTTTACTTTTTATTTCCGTTTTTCTTATGAACATGTGTAGCTAAGCTACTTTTCTAGCCAAAGGGTCATAGATGTTTAATTCTCTACGAATTGTGAGGTCTAATTGACTTGTATTTATTCTACTCTTTGTTTTTGGGTATTCATATATCTTCAGATCGTTTTGTCATTATTATCTTTGTTGATTGGTATGAATTAGAGCTCTTCTACTCAATTAACAAGTTAATATATTGTCAACTAGCACGTCAAATCCGTAATTGTTTGATTGTTCTAGTCTCAGTGACACAATAACATGTTTGGTTATAAGAATAGATGATCGAATTCATGTTATGGAGGTATATGATCATGTTTAAATAGGTTATCTTATAATCTACTGGCATGAATTGATGGTCTCTCTAGATTTTAATGCTATTGATAGATTAAATCCTAAGCGCTTGTCTAGGGTTGTCTAATCAATAAGAGAAATAATTCAAAGCGCTTGTCTTAGGTTATCGAGGAAGTAAGGAGAGATAGGTTGTTAGAGCTTGTTAATAACCATAACCAGTTTATCTAGAACTATGAATAGAAAGCATTTGCATCGATGATCAATTCCTAGAATTAAACTATCTTGATTCCTTTGGCTAGGCTTTTTATCAATATTTGATTTTCTTATCTTGTTTTAACTTTATTTTGATTCACAAACAAAACCCCCCCATTTTTTCTTTTCCTCTTTATTCTCTTTGAACAGAAATATCTTTAACCAATCCCTGTGGATTCGACCCTACTCACCACTATATGCAAATCATATAATTGTGTAGGAGTAGGTTTTATTTTTGTTGGACTCGACACCCATCAATCAACCACGGAATTAATTATTATCTAACCTCTTTTACCTTATTCATGAATTGTATATTCCAACAGGTATGCTTATTTGGCTTCACAAGGCGATGGACAAACTCACTAAGACTCAGCTTGTGGGTTATCTATAGACCGACCTAAAACCGAAGATGAGTTGAACCGACGAATTCCATTATGAAGCTAGCTTGCTGAAGATTATTTTCTATATTTGTAATTTATTTTTGAACCATTTATTTTGTAAGCTTTATGGGACATTTTATTTAGTTGTAATTTTGCTTTAGGACCGGCCACCCTATAGTGGCATAGTTGTTATTTTCTAGTCATTTTAACCCTAAAGGGTGCAAGTATAAATACTTGCTAATTAAGTCTTTTAGGGAGCTTTTTGAACATTGAGAAAAACACCCCTTTGTGCCGTGAGAGTCTCCTCTTGCAAGCATTTGCTCTTATCAATTTCAAGAGTGAAATTGTGGCGAGTGGACTTGAATTTGTTGTGAGTCATATCAACAAATTACAAGTTGATCGTAACTCCAAACTAGTGCGTCATATCTGGTGAGAAATTAGTTAATTTTATGTTGTTCTTGTTCTTTTGAAATTAGGGTTCTAAATTCAAATTTGGAGTACTTTCGAATTGAATTTGAATCTCATTCCATTTTATATCTAGCCATCAATTGATCCTTATATCATTTTATATCATCAATATTTCAGATTTCTTTTGGAAATTAAGGGTTTGTTCCTTCTTGTTACCGTATTGTGATTGGATTTCATCCCTTGTGTATTTGATTGTGCTTGACCCCCCCTTTAGGCACATCAAATAGATGCAAGTTGCCCACCGATAGTATTAAAATTGTTTAAGTGTGCAAAAAAAGGAATCACCTTCACTCATCCGAAGGTTGTACAGTCGCTTCCACAAAAACAACCTATTCACGAGCGATTGCTCTGATAAAGGCTTCCCAATTTAAACCAGAGATCTTTTGCTGTCTTCTCAGGGGTTACGTTTACCAGGACGTTATTAGCGAGGCAAAGCTAAATCAAGCTTCGTGCTTTCCAATCGTTGTTGATCCACGCCTTCAATTAAGTGGATGCAACCGCAATCTCTTCCTCCTTTGCTTTCTCCTTGGTAATTAACTTTAGTTTATCTTCTTCAATTACATACTATAGATCTCTATCTGCGAGCAGAGCCTCCATCTTCAACTTCCATAACTCGAAACCCTTCCTGCCAAACTTCTCCACTTCAATTCATGATTGATTAGCTGACATCTTCCTAAGATTTGATTTTTTTTTTCTTTGAATCTCTCTTTACTAAGAAAAAACCCTAATCTTAAACCTCACTTTGGTATCAGATGTTAAGGTCAGCCGCACACAAGTAAGTTAAAAAAGGAAAGAAAATAAAAACGCAAGATTTTACCCTGGTTCACCCGTTAATTAAGGCTACATTCAGTAGAGGATTTTACTAAAATTAGCACGTCACTCTCTTTTCTTTTCTTTTTTTTTTTTTGTTACTCAATTATAAGTAAAAAAAAGAAAGAATATATAGAATAGCTATTCATGGGCCAAAGCCCAAACTTTTAATAAATAAATATAGACTTAATTGCTAAAAGCTTCCTAGCATCTAAGGGGCGCTGCCCCCTTAAGACCCCTACCGGGGCAGATTCTCCAAATCCCCGCTGGAGCGGGACCCACATGCTTTCCTAGGGAAGTATGAGCCACACCTCAACACTCCTATGTCTATGTTTCTTAATGGTAGATGTAAGAGCTGCATCTCCTAAGCTGTCCAGGCCCAGTTGTAGAGACCATTGCGGAGATATTAAAATTCCCTTTCCGTTTGGAATGGGTAGACCCGACTGTTTCTTCGATGAGTGGTTCGAGATAGATTGCCAGCAAGATGAAACCATCCCTTTCCTGAAGAAGCTCAACTTGCGGGTGTTTAATATATCACTTTGGAGACATAGCGGTTATGATGATCAATATGTTACAGTCAGCTTTCCGATAATATATTCAAATCCCGATTGCTCTCCTAATCCTAATGTGACCACTCAACCTCCCAGCCTAAAAGGGAGCCCATTCTTCTTATCCTCAATGAATATCTTCGCTGCAGTTGGCTGCAATGTAAGTGCTCAGATGAAGAGTAACCATTCTTTCGTGGGTTGCGAGCTCGAATGTGGCGGAGGCAACTTCATTAAAAATACTACTTGTTCTGGTTTTGACGGTTGCTGCCAAACCTCGGTACCCAGCCGTCTACAGTTGTTCGATGTGGATTTCAACACTCATAATGTTTCAACGGGGACAAATGATCCGCAGTGCAACAACTATGCCATCGTGGCCAATGAATCGTGGTTGCAGCGCTCATTCACAGATCTGGATTCGCTGAAGACGAAAGGCTATGTCCCGGTTGTACTATTATGGGGAATATCAAATGTTAGTGATCTTGCGAATGTGTTGGACAATGAACCAACGAATTATCCAATTGGTAACTACAGCTGCGAATCCTCTCAATTCACAGATGACACCAATCTGTTGTTTTGCTATTGCAATGATGGTTATGATGGCAACCCTTTCTTCATAGATGGATGTCAAGGTAAGATCTCCTTGCTTTCTACAAAAACTTCTTTCCTTTTGCGTTTCTGCAAGCGCCAAGCGTCCGTACCGTATGTTTGCAGATGACAGATGTGTCGCAAGGAATAATATCAATGTATAAAAATGTAACTAATGATGTATTTGTTTCACGGAAAATAACCTTTTATTATTTGTTTTAAATTCAACTTTTAATTTTTAATATTTACTTACTTTTCTATTTAAATCGTCATTTTTTTTTCATTCTATTCAAATCATCAATTTTTTTTCAATGTAATATAAATTAAGATTTTTGTTAATTTCTTAAAACTTATTTCTTTACATAATATCAATTTATGGAAATATAACTATCGATATATTGTTTCACGGAATGATGGTGGAAGTGCGGTCATAATGGATAAAATGGATGATTGATATTAATGGTTAACTAATAAAGAATATTTCAATAGATATATAAAAAAATATTTTTCATTTTAAAAAGAGAAATCATTTTTTATTTAACATCACTGTTTTTGCGGTTGTTAATTATTGGCACTAGTAATCAGCCATTGTTGAAATTTTAAAACATTTTTTATTGGTAAGTATTATAAATTTAATAAATTAGCCATATAAAAAAATATACATAAAAATGACGTGAAATATTGATGGGTATTTAGACTAATGAAAATTAAAATTTCCTTCTTTTTCTTTTCAATAACCATCGAACATTAAAAAAGAAAATTTCTGTTCACTTCCTACCGCTTACGCCCTCCAAATCTAGCTAAGAAATGGAATTTATATTTACTTCATTTTCCACTCACTTCCTTTCAATTTCACTCTTCCTTTTTTCTATATAATAGTTATCAAACAAAGCATAAAAAACGCTAGGTTTTAAAGTTCTAAGAGGTGCTTTTAATATATTCCTATACCAACAAGAGTTATGCAAATATAATAAATTAATTGCTCCTTTCCAAACTTTTTTATTTCTACCTAGTGAATAATATACATGCTACTTCAATGACTAATTTTCTTAAATAAATCCCCTGTTTTCTTTTTGTTTATTTATCATATATTTCTTCATAAAATAGGTATTACTTTTGGGTAGCACTCATGCAATTTTAAGTTACCATGTTAATTTCTAAAAACAGACAAATCAATGGTTATATCCAATTTTTTTTCTTTTTTTTTTTCTTTTTAATTATTAAAAAGGATATTGTGTTAATTCAAGATAGAGGGAAGTTGGACCAATTCCATATATCATTATTTAAATCAGATATCGATGAATGTAAAGATCCAAACAATCGCTGTTCAGGGGGATGCGTAAATAATTCAGGAGGGTACCACTGTGTGGATCCAAGGAAAAAAATTAAAATTCATCCTGATAGGTATGTGACACTACACCATTTAAAGACAAAATCAAATGATAAAAAGCAAAAGAAAAGTATAAAACAAACCTAAGCAGTGATAGGCTCCACTTCTTATGCTTTTCCTATCTTCTCTTCTTGGAAAAATGGCCTACAATCTTGCATTATCTAAGTTTCACTCATTTCAATTTCAATTTTCCATTTTATCGTAGAAAGGTTGGATGGTTAGTTAGTCATCATTAAAACCATTACATTACCATTATTCGTCTCCCTCTAGTAGCTAAGAAGAGTACTCTCCAACTTAAGTCTTTTTCATTTCACTTACAATTGCAACAATTTTAATAGAAAAAAAAAAGGGATTATGTGTCCAACTCTCAAGTAAACAATTATATATAACCTCTAAACATTCCAATTTTAACAAATTGGAAAGAGTTCAGATTCAAGATTGAGGAATTTTATTTCTCCAACTTTGCTAATTAAGTGAATGTTACATTTTTTTTTCATTTTGTTTTTAATTTTAGAAGTATACAATTAATTATCAATATATACCTACTTTTTTATTTAAATTCTCAACCTTTTTCTCTTTTTTGTTTGAGTCATTCATGCTTTCAAAACCTTACAAAAATAGGGCTTACATTATATACATTAAATTTTCTATCTATGTTGAATATATATTAGCTTTTTTATTAGCCTTAAACTAGTTAGTCAAGATAGTTAGGATACACATAAATTTTTCTAGTCTATTTTTTTAATTTTAATTATTATTTTTGTATTTATTATTATTTTTAATCATACTATATCATTAAATATTTTAATATTATTTGTTATTATATTATGTAAATAAATATATTTATTATTTTTATTTCATTAATTTAATTATTGTAGATAAATTTAAAGTTAATATGTATTACAAATGAATATAAAACTAAATAGATTTAGCCAAAGTTCTTTTTTAGTTCATAATATTTTTAAAAACAAAGACTCAAATTAAAAAAAAAAGCTAGACTTAAATAGAAAAGTAAATAAATGTTGGGAACTAAAAATGTATTTTTCCCTTTTTTATTATCTCAAAAATATCAATGACATTCCAAAATTGCTTTTCAAATGCAAATAGTTAGCTTGAAACACCAAAGTTTGTTTTTTACATCTCCATAACTTTTGAAAGTATGTAAACACCTTTAAATTATTACTAAAGCCTACAACTATTGTTATTTATGATGTCTTTAAAGATACTTTTGCGGATTTAGTGATAGTTTGGAAGATATATATATTCTTAAAAGCTATGGCAGATGTGAACTTGTATTTTAGGAATTTAAAGTATTCATACGGACCTAAGTTATAGTTTTAGTAGTGTTTTTTCAATTATCTCTTAATTATTCTTGATGTGTTTAACTGGTTTTCTCCCCTTAATTTTGCATTTTTTTGGATTATATGACCTTAGTAGGAAAGAGTATAAATTAACGAAGCAATATTTCGTTCTGCTTCTTTTTTTATCTATCACAAGTAAGTACTGTAATTATATGCATATGATAAAGATCATAGAATTCCCTAATGAAATAGCATATTTAGTCACAATATTGTTGCTACTATCGAAGTTATATGCTTTGGTGTTCTTAACGCTCTTATTGGAAATAATTAACCACTTCAACAAGGTTCACAAATTGTTAGTGATTTCTAAGAAAAATTATAATTTAGACCAAGCAAAACTTGGAAGGCATTAGTAAATTATTAATGAATTAATTAAATTCAATCGTTTACACTACCATCAACATCTTGCAACTCCATTAGTTTTAATGCATGACGGCTACAATTTTTAGTTAATGTTATAGTTTAAATTTGCTTAATTTTCAATTTAATATCGCTTGATTTTTGTTATTCCAATAAGTTCGGTTTAAGCATGGCTTCATAAAAATTTGAAAAAATAAACTATATATTTCTTTTACCTATATAGAACCCAATACACTCCTCTACTTTTGATATTATTTTAGACTCTATATTAGAAAAACATGCACACTAGTGTGAGATTCTGCTCCTATTTGGCTCATTTTTTTAACTTTATTTTATCTGACTTATTTTTATTGAAATTCGAGAGATTTTCCTAAAATTGGAAAATAATAACATGGTATCATTACTTTTAAGTGGCAATACCCTAGAATTGCGTAATTTAATCAATTTAAAGTATTTTTTGCTAATTCATAGCCTTCATTACAATTATAGAACATAGAATAAAAGAACAATACATAGCAATGCCTTACAACTATTACACCCATAATACAAGAACATCAAGAAATCTAGAGTCAAATAACTTAGCTTAGCTAGATGGGATTATCATGTATAAAAAGCATGGAATCCCTCAAATGCAAGACCTAAAAGCCTTTAACCTAAGCTCTAAGTACCCTTATTTGCCTAAGAAAAAGGAATTCTAGGTATACTTTAGTTCATGTAGGTTTGAATTGGAGTATGAAAATAACTCTTGTAAATAAGTACGGTGAAAAAGGGAATAAAGATTTTGACCTATGAGGAGTTTAGTCATTTGAAGTCTTGCAAAGAGAAACATTATGAGTGGACTACACTTTATTGAGCCAAAATGTACTTTAATCTAATATATTCTCTTCATTCTCTAATAATCAATTGACAAAACCATAGAATGGCCAATTGAAGTCATCCAATTTACATCTACACTATTGTTGTTCCTCTTCTTAACTCTTCTAATCTAATTCAACTTATCTTCACATTTTAGCAAAGTCGCTTTATTTCTCTATTTGCATCAAAAACCATCAATTTTAGTTTTTGCATACAAGAGAACCGAAGGTCCTCAAGAGGTAACCAAGAGGGGTGAATTAGTTGACTAACTATTTTAAACTCAAATTCTATTAACCTCTTAATTAAATTATATTACAGAAGCACTTTATAATAATATGAAGTTATGCATGTTTACTTACTTCTACCTTAATATAAATACTTGTATTTTGCAAGTTGAAGCATAAAATTGAACAAGCAATAAAATAAATTGCATATAGATAAAAAGATTCAAGAAAGAGAATTGTGTCCAAATATATAAAGGTTTAGCCTTTTGTTTAGGTCCCTACTACCTACTTAATCATGGGAAAACCATTATAAAATTCCAAAAAAGAGCACAAAAGGATTTTACAGCTATGACAACTTCACCAAAGCTTAGTATAAGCTATCACTATTGTGATTACACGGCTTCTCTAAGTCTCCCTTGGCTCTCACTAGCTTGACACTTAATTGCCTTCACCTTCACCTATGACAACTTCACTTCTCTATATTAAGCTCATGAAAACACTTACAAGTACAATACATAGGAAACTCAACACTCCTTTGGAAACACAATACAAGTCCAAATACCCAATCACTATCTAGTAAAAACTGTACCCCAAAGGTTCAATTCTCACAATGATACTTTTGCTAGCAATACTTAGTTGCATACGTAACATGTATATGTTCAAAACTTCATGACCTTCAATATATAGGGTTTAACTCCATGTCCTCATTATAGATTGAATCTTTGCAATCCAACAGTAATGCAAATATTTTGTAAACCAGTTTCTCGTTTTTAATTTATTGTTAATAGCTAAATAAAATAAGTAAATATGGGTTATGGTAAAAACTTTTCTAGCTTTAATTTTGAAAAGAAATGTTAACCCTATTTAATTGTAAATGCTAGCGAATACACTTTCCATATTAAACTTATTCACTTCCTTATAAAATATATCGTTAAGAGATTGCCCCTTTTGTCACAAGAACACCTTAAACATATTCCATATATACTAGCTTCCATAAGAATAATATTTTAGCAAAAATCTTTTTCAAAACTTTTATATGTGAAAGTCATTCTAGACTTCATCATATATTAAAAAGATAGCTTTCAAAATGGTGAAATTTCTTCAATATTAAAAAGGTAAATTTATAAAGTTCTACCATTATAATAACAAGGAATCTATGTTTTAAATCTGCATCCTAAGTATATTACCTAAATATACTTAGTTGGTAAGTGTTAAACCTTGTAATTCGATTCTGCTCTCAATCATGCTTTTACCATTTCTGGCAAACAACTTGAAAACACCAAATAACAACATATGCTTCATCAAAAAATCAAGTTATCTACAAAATCATATGCAAGCATCATCAAAGGCACTCAAATTCAAGCTAAAGAACAAATGAATAAATTCTCTCATCCTTCTTTCATAATATCCTTTGGAAGAAAAACACATGCATCCAAACACATGTCTTTTACATTACACCAGATTAATCGATACAGACTATAGAAAGTGATTTCAAGGTTTTTTCTTCCTTTTTTTTTTATGTGGTTATAGGTATTGGCTCTGGTTTAGGAGCACTTCTCTTTGCTCTTCTAGGATGTTGGTTGTACAAAATGATTAAGAAAAGAAAAGAAGCTTAATGAAAAATACTTTAAGCAGAATGGAGGACTCATATTGCAACAACAACTATTGTCATCTGAAGGAAATGTTCAAAATGGTAAACTATTTAATAAGAAAGAGATGGAATTGGCTATTGAAAATTTTAGTGAAAGCAGAGTTCTAAGAAAAGGTGGCCAAGGAACTGTATACAAGGGAATGTTAATAGATGGAAGAATAGTGGCAATAAAGAAAGCTCTTGTCATAGATGAAGAAAAAGTTGAGCAGTTTATTAATGAGGTTTTGATTCTGACACAAATTAGTCATAGAAATATCGTACAGCTACTCGGATGTTGTTTGGAAACAAAAATTCCTCTTCTCGTGTATGAGTTCATACCTAATGGAAATCTATATGAATACCTTCATGGACCAAATAAAGAGGACCTGGTGTCATGGGAATTGTGTTTGCAGCTTGCAATAGAAATTGCAGGAGCACTTTTCTATTTGCACTCAGTAGCATCAATACCTGTATATCATAGAGATATCAAGTCTACAAAAATACTCTTGGATGAAAAGTATTGAGCAAAGATAACAGATTTTGGCACATCACGATTGGTATCTCTTGATCAAACTCATGTGACTACATTAATACAAGGAACCATTGGATACCTTGATCCATAATTTTTCCAAACAAACCAATTTATAAACAAGAGTGATGTGTATAGTTTTGGTGTGATACTTGTTGAGCTTCTAACAAGACAAAAACCTATTTCTACGATGAGGATAGAGGAAGGTATACATTTAGCTACATAATTTATTCCTGCAATGGAAGATGACCATTTATTTGATATCCTAGATTCTGAAGTTTTAAATCAAGGCACGAAGGAAGAAATTCTTAATGTTGCTAACCTTGCAAATAAATGCTTGCACTTAAATGGAAGGTATAGACCTACTATGAGAGAAGTGGCTATAAAATTGGAGGAAATAAAAAAGTTACAACACTTACCCGATATCCAAGAAAATGAAGAAAACCATGTACAAGTTCAATGCCAAGACATCTTTAAATCAACATCAACTAGCCTTAAAGTTGATACAAATGTAGCTATATCGTCAGATGTTCAACCTCTTCTCCTTGGTGACAAGAATCTTCGTTCTTGACCAATCATTTATGTTTACCCATATAGATGGCACGAATAAAAAGACAGTTGTTTTCCATCTTGTTATATCATATGCAATGCTTTGCTTTTGTAAAATAAATCAATGTGAAGAAATTTTTCATTTTCATTACTATATGCACTCAAATGAATTGGAATTGACAGATTTAAAGGTGGTTATTTAATAGATTAAAAATTGAAAGACTAACAATCATGACATAACTTTTAGGGGCTTGTAATATATGTGCCACGTATGATACGTTGTTATGCATAAACAATATGCTATTTTCGTATCATTTAAGGAGCATTTATTTGTTATGAGATACGAGACTAAAGAGTATAGCAGAATCACATTGGATTATTAGTCTTTTTCAAGGATATGCACATTTTTGCCGTTGAGGAAATTGTTCATTATCTAAAATTGTTTTGTATAGCACTATAACTTGTGATGGGATCAAAATATTAATTTTGCTAATGCTATTAAACTCTTGTTATTCCTTGTTGATAAGTGTTTCTGTATTACTTTACGTTTAGATTGCTTCAACGCTATGATAGTAGGCAGCGCTTTTTATTTATCATGTTCAAATATTTGCACAAATTATTGAATGTTTATCATGGTTTTAGATATTAAATACTTAATTATCTAACTAAGAAAGGGACATACTATAATGAATGGGCTATTCTGGTTTTTTTTTTTCCTGTTTTATATCCAGCATAATTATTTGAATAAGCCATAAATTTAAACAATTTATAAAGACCAAAGTTTTTCGACAATGTTAGTCGAGATCCCTTTGTAGCAAGAGGTAAGGTCCAGGATTTTGTATAGGCTCCATTTTTGGAGTTCAAAATTTTATGTCCACTCGAATTTAGACTTTGATTTTCAAATATAAAGTTAGATTCCTTTCATATCAATTAAAGTTTCAAGTAGGATTACCTCACAGATTTTCAAATAGGTATTTTAAATAGTGGGACCATATCGGGATTAATAGATTAATGGCCACGTTCAGACCTGTACTATATTTTTACTTTGATTTTATCTAGGTTTCTCTTAATTCATAATAACCTGTAAATTAAACCTACTAGATTAGAGAATATTCTATATAGCCATTGTTATTGATAGATGTAGAATTTAACGTTTTTACTTGGCTAATGTATATATAAAAGTTTTACTCATTTCGACTTGAAGAATCATTAGACTTTTATGGGGAGAGGTACATTAGAAATATTCTATTTTTTATCGAAATTTAATCAAGTTAATGTTAGGACACAAAGAACGCGAAAGTAATCTATATAAACATATAAAATTGTGGAAATCAAGTCAGAAAATCAATTAAGCAAGAACTAATATAAGTTGTTAAGAGATCATGCAAGAAATACGAGAATAAATTTTGATGCTAATAAACATATAAATAAGTTTTTGGAAAATAGAATCTTGCGGTTGAGAAAGTTAAAAATTTAGTATACATTATTAATTATTTATTAAGTGTACAGAGTTTAGATATTCGGAATAGGAATATCTGCTTGGAATAGGTTTATATGATTCAATAAAAGATGGTTCCGAAAGGACGATAAATGAAGATACCAAATATTAGTACATTTCTAATAAAGACAATGGAACAAGTTCTAAAATAGCAGGATTTACAACATCAAGATATTCAATCGGAAGAATAAAGAAGAAGCAAGTAGATGTCGAAGAAAGAAAAAGAAGATGAAAAAGACAAATATAAATTATGGAATTAAAGGAATAAATAAAGGAAATATTTCTTATAAGTCAAGATCCACCTCCACTGGTTAAATATATTTAGGTAATATATTTGATCTATTCCACTAAAGTTGGACAAAAATTTCATGGAATAATGTTTTATCTATCAAAAGGACTGTTACATATGGAAAGTTGATTATTGATTTAAAGACCAAAAAGAAATGATTTTAAAGCATTAAGAAGAAATTGGCAACATTTAATACAAATTATTATCTAAATCTACAACACAACAAATTTGAATTGAAGAAATTAAAGATAGGATTATGAGGAAAACTGAGATCAAAGAGAAAATCAAGTTTTGAACATTAGACATATCTATAAATATAAAGAAAGATGAATGAAACTAAAAAAACCCCAAATTAATAAATAAGGTTAATAAAATTAAAAAAGAAAATTTGAAGTCAATGAAGAAGAAATTTACAAAGTTTAGGGCTAAATTTTTCTAAAATGACATATTTGTCCTTGAACTTGATTTTATCGAAATTAGTCCCGAACTAACTAACCAGCCCAAAATAAAGTTTTAAAACCCTAAGTAGGTGAATAAAATCAATAAAAACATACTGGAGTCAATTGAAAAAGGAAAAACTGAAGTTTGAAGATCAATTGGGTAAATTGATCAAAATGCCCTTAAGTTTGGTTTTACTAAAGGATGGCTAAAATTTTGAGACTAATGGATTAAATTAGAGACTAGGGATGAATTATTTCCAGCCAACAAAAAGAGGTAATAAAATAGAAGAATAGTATTTTATATGCAAAGAGTGAGTGACACATGGCAATTGAACATAAACCCTTATGGTCCACCGACTCCCCATCCCCCCATGTCCCCTTAAACCCTAGGGTTTTAGCACACTTTTAAAACCCCATTTTTACCGTGTATTCCTAGAAGCCCCTCTTCCTTTTTCTTTTCCTTGAAAATTCCTTGAGGTAAATACTTAAAACCCTAGCAATACCCTAATCCTTTTGATTGAACCTTAACTATCCTTTAATCTTACCACTAACATAGTGCTTAATCTTGATCATTTAGGTTGTTATCAAGGAGAATAGATACAAGGGGCTCCTAAAGTCATGGGAATGAAAGAGGAATTGTTGCCACCACTTATATGTTAAATATTGGAGATATTTTCTTGATTTTAGATTTGATTTAAGTGATAAATTGTAGTAATTTATGATTGGTGTAATGATTTGTAGATTTAGAAGTAGTTTGGATAGTGGTTTTTATGAATATAGTGAATTACATGTTGCAATTGATGAAATTGGTAAATTGATGAATAATTGAGTTAATGATGGACTAGAAACTTCTAGCAAGTATGAGGTAATTTTGTAGTGATAAATGTTATAAGGTACTTATTAATTATAACATTTATAATAGTCTTTTGTTTAATTCTCTTATATTTTGGCTAGATATTGCACTTAATTACTCTTTATTTATATTCCAGAGCTTTGAAATGCAATTTATGATTTAATAGAAGAATTATGTATAAATTCAAGCAAAAATATCAATTTTACAAGATTAGGAAGCATGACACGGTAAAGAGCATGACTATGTCTAAGGTCGTGTAGAATAAAGCAAGATGGAGCATTTTTTAAGTAATGCAAGCAACTATGTAGAAGTACATAGGTAAGCACACAACCATGTCAGAGAGCACGTCGGAGGCAATATTCAGATATCTTTAAAAAAAAATGGTACACAAGCAATAGCACAATTGTGCTATGACTGTGCAAAGCCAAAATTCAACTTTCCAAGCTCAATTTTACTTTCCAAAAGCGCAATTCATCTTGAAGATTTAATTTCCTTTCAAGAGTAGCTAAGTTTTCTAAAATCTAGAGAAATCGTTACTATCTATTGAAGTAAAGAGACCTAATTTATGAAGAGTTCGGGTTTTCTCTAGGAAACTAAAACTTTCCTTACTAGGAAATGACTGATGGCTATATAAGGAGTATGAATTTCTGACTAAAGGGAGAGAGTTTTAGAGTTATAATAGTATCTTGATAGATTTTAGTATTATTTTTTATTTGTTGCTCTTCTTTATACACTCTTTTTATATTGTCACTTTTAAATTCAATATGTTACTGACTTAAATTTTCTTTTGTACTAGAGTATGATAAACCCTAAAATGATCATGTAATTTTTTGATTTATTATTCAATGAAATTATTATTATTCTTGTGATCCAATTATGTGTTCATTGTTTTCAAATAAATATTATTGACATAATAGTTTGAAGTTGGATTTCTTATATAGAGATCGAGAGATCCTATATTAGAATAGATTTAGCATAATTGGAAACAGTTGTATGTAATCCTATAGATAGGATGATGTGCCTAATTCCAAGCTTAAGCACAATCAAAAGACTTAAGAAAAACTATCTCAAGTCTAGGCAAAATCGGATCCACAAAGGGCACTTTTCAAATGAACCCTAATGATGAAATGATGAAATTCAAACATCCAATGATATAATTAGAATACCACAATGAAAATGCCTCCTAATAACACCCTAATTTCATGTAATCCACACAAATAAAACCTCAATTTGACAAAGAGAAACCGTAACAAAATAATCCCTTTTCCAATAGTGAAGAACACGTTATCAAGGGAAAACCTCAAAAATGAATCGGATCAATTTGATAATTCCTTCAAATAAGCATAAGAATTCGTGAATAACAACAAGTAATTCTAACCAAGAACTATCTCAATTCAACCCTAGATATGACACACTAGAGAAGAAAAGAAATCACAATAAAATGAAATTGATATAACTCACAATTTCAAGATGTTGCACTCGCCACAATTTCAACTCTTGGGATTGAAATTGATAAGAGTTTGGAACCAAGGTATGAACCCTAATTCACACGTGAAAAGAGGTGTTTAATCTGAAAAAACGATCACCCCTAAACCGTCTCTTAAGTAAGTATTTATACTTGCTACTCCTAGGGTTAAAAAGTGCTCAAAATTACAAGTTTGCCACTTTTAAGGTGGCTAACCCTAAATGAAAATTACAAGGAAATAAAAGTGTCCCAAAACCAAAATACAACCAAAATAGTTCATAAAAGAAGAAATAAATAAAAGAAATGGTCTTCAAGATGCCGGTCTTCTATAGGATCCATCGGCCCAGCTCATCGCCGGTTCAAGTCGGTCCATGGATAACCCACAAGCTGAGTCTGAGGGAGTTTATCCATTGCCCTATAGAATATGATAAGTGTGCCTATTGGAATATATAATACATGAATAAGAGAAAAGAAGTTAGATAACAAATAATTTCGGGGTCGATTTGTTCAAAATGGGCCCTTATCGCCAAAATTCGAAATCCTTTAGTTCTTGCCTAGATTATAGGTCTTGTCGAATTTTGATTCCTATCATAGGACAACGTAAATCTTTTAAATTAGGATCAAACCTAATAGCGGAGTTCAAAAATTGAATGTGATGTGATTCTCGATTTCAAAATACTAAATCTGGCTTAGAAACCAAAATAAATCATATAGAGCTTTACATTTTTTACTTAAGTGAGACATATGACAAATTGTTATCACCTTTTGAAGTTTCGAGGCATGGAAACAATGTATAAAACAACAACATAACTACAATATGAAGACCAATATTTTTGAGAAAAGTATTTGAATATGTGTTAAATCATATTATGATTGTTTAGATTTTTGAGCTAAATTGTAGAGGATAATACTTATTTAATCCTCATAGACTGAAAAATTCATTTTGAAGTTAGCTGTATTTATTTCCTTGTAATTTCTGTGAGTTAGCTTGATTGTAGAGGTAAGTGATACAAAACAAAGGACTAGAGATAGTATTAAAGTGATTATGGGAGTAATTGACTGTTGTAACACTCTTTGAATTTTTCTTTGATATAGTGAAATGAATTGGTAAAGCCAACTAGGATCTCAACAAATAGAGGTTGGGAGAGTAGATTGGCATACAAGGCAAAAAGACTATAAATCACTATATGGTTTTCTTATCCCGTACTCTATTTATTTATCTATTTATCTATCAGCTTTTACAATTCATTTACTATTTTGATTTTACAAATTCCACTACAAAAAAATGTTTAATTTGAATCAAATATCCACTAATAAGTAATCAAAGGAAGTTGTTTGGTTAGAAAAGCTTTTAAAACTTAATCAATTCAACACCCCTACCCCCATCACATATTGGGACTAATAATTGATATCACAGCTTAACTTGATATTAATTGAGTCTAAAGATCAATGGTGAAGAATTTGATAGTTCAAACGACTAAAGCACCTTTTTTATGGATTTAATTACGCTTATTAGAAATACAAGATGGAAACTTTCATCATGGCTTTAAGCTATGAGACATGGGACATAATTGCCCTAGGAGATAAAACAATAGTAAGAGATGTTAATAGTTTAAATGATAAAATGAAGGCAAAGGTAAATTTGAAAACAAAAAATTTGTTACTCATGACCATTTCTTCTTCAAAGTTCTATATGATCTCATCGTGATAAACAACTAAAGAAATTTAAGATGCATTGTGTGAAACACATGAAGGACCTAACACTATCAAGAACATTGGAATCAACACTTTCATGTAGTAGTATGAACTTTTTAGAATGCTATTAGGACAAAAGATTAAAGATACCTTTGATAGGCTCATAATAGTCACAAATGAATTATCATCCTTGAATAAGAAAATTATAGATTAAGATTTAGTTTAGAAAGTTCTTAGGATTTTACAAAAAGCATGAAATCTTAAGAAGACAACAATTGAGGAAGCTTGAGATTTGACTGCACTCACATGATGGCTTATGAAACAAATGTACTCAAATAAAAAAAAAATGAAAATATGAACAAGACAGTTGCATTTAAGTCAAAAGACAATAGCTTGAGTTGATAAAGGATTATGACTTGGAGATATTGTATCACTTAAGGAAGTCAAATGTCGTAGTTGACGTTCTTAACAAAAAAAGGTAGATGAATATCACAACCTCGATGATAAGTCAAAAGTAGATCTAAGAAGATTTGAGGAAGTTGGACATTAAGATCATAGTTGAAAAGGTTGAGGTAATATACTTTGATTGAGAGGGTGAATGATAGGAATAAAAATCCGACAAGACCTATCATTAGGGCAAGAACTGAAGGATTTCAAATCTTGGCATTGAGGGCCCATTTTGAGCAGATTGACCCTGGAATTATTTATATACTAACCTCTTTTATCTTATTCATGTATTTTATATTCCAACAGGAATACTTATTATGCTTTACAGGGAAATGGACAAACTCACTTAAACTCAGCTTGTGGGTTATCCATGGACCGACTTGAACCGACGATATGCTGGGCCGATGGATCCTATAGAAGACCGGCATCATGAAGAGCATTTCTTTTACGTATTTTTTCATTTTATGAACTATTTTAGTTGTATTTTGGTTTTGGGACACTTTTATTTCCATGTAACTTTCATTTAGGGTTAGCCACCTTAAAAGTGGCAAACTTGTAATTTTGAGCACTTTTTAACCCTAGAAGTAGCAAGTATAAATACTTGCTTAAGAGAGGGTTTGAGGGAGCTTATTTTTGCAGAACATACACCTCTTTTCACGTGTGAATTAGGGTTCATACCATGGTTCCAACTCTTATCAATTTCAATTCCAAGACTTGAAATTGTGGCGAGTGCAACAATTGGAATTTGTGAGTCATATCAATTCCTATTTGTTGTGATTTCTTTTCTTCTCTAGTGTGTTGTATCTAGGGTTGATTAGACATAGTTCTTGGTCAGATTTACATCTTATTGTACACGAATTCTTGTGATTATTTGAAGTACTTATCATTTGATTTGGATTATCATTGAAAAGTTTCCTTGAAAACGTGAATTTCACCATTTGGAAAAGGAATCTTACTTTACGGTTTTCTTTGTCAAATTGAGGCTTCATTTGAGTGGATTATATGATATTAGAGTGTTATTAGAAGCCATTTCCATTGTGGTATTCAGATTATATCATTAGTAGATTGAATTTCATCATTTCAACATTAGGGTTCATTTGAAAAGTGCCATTTTTGGGATCCGATTTTACCTAGACTTGAGATATCTTTTCTTAAGTCTTTTGGATGTGCTTTTAAGTGTGTTTAGGCACATCATCTTTTTGGTATCATATCTCTTGTTGAGAGAAGGGAATTGGTTGTATTAATTTCGTGGAAGTGATCAACAATTAGGGTTGATCAAGTGGAAAAAAAACGCAATTGTGTAGTTGTTGTTGTTGTTGTAGTTTGAGATTGCGACATTGTTTTGGATTGGGATTTAATTTTCTGATTATTGGAGTTGGTTTGGGAAGGTTGTTGTATCATCTTGGGATTAATAAGTTTCGTGGAAGGAAAGAAGAATAGAAGTGTTGTTAATTCAACAATTGTTTGAGCTTGAAAAAATTACCTTGTTCTTGCCGTAACTAGTTGTGGTGCGAAGGAGGTTGTGTAGCTTGTTGTTTTGATTTCCATTATGTAATTCTGAATTGGAGATGTGCAATTTACAGATTTGCATTGAGTTTTGATGAGTAAGGAATTTATTTGAATTCAAACACATGCCATTAAGTTGTGGGAGATAATGAGTGCTATTTGAATTTGAATTCATTACTTACCAATTGAGGAAGGCTTGCAATAAGTGAAGTTGTTTGAATTTCAAATTGAAAGTTGCTGCCTATTTTGTTGTAAAGTTGTAGTTAGAACTTGTGGGAAGTGGAGTACATTTTGTTGTTGCAACGTGTATAAAAGGTATATGTGTGTGGAGTTGTGTTTTTTGTAAAATTAGTGAAGGGTATGTAGGTGTGGCATTATGTGTGTATGTTAATTGAAGGTGTTGTAACATGGTGAATTGTGTTGTGGTGAAGTGAGTGCAACGTGATTAGGTGTGTGTGGTGGTGTAAATTTGTGGATTTATGTGGATTAAGGGTGCTGCACATTAAGATTCATTGTGGGTGTAAAACTCTAGCAAAAAAGGAAAGTGAGTAATAGAATTTCAAATTCAAACAACTCATTAAATGTGTGAAAGTAATTGAACTAGTTACTTAAACACTTGTTGTTGAATTTAATTCTATCTACTTGGAAGTAGTTGAGTGTACTTTATTTGTGGTTTGGTTATGTACTTGAACCTTGGAAGTGTGAAGATAATTATTGTATTGTTGGATTTTAGTACAATCATGTCTAGTGAAATGTTTCATCATGCTAACATATTGCATCAGGACATGACTTCTTTTCAAACCATTGATGAGGGACAAAGAGAAAACTTGTTCCATACTTCTTGTAGGGTACAAGGAAACTTGTGCGCAATTATTATTGATGGCGGTAGTTGTACTAATGTTGTAGCTACATCATTAGTATCGAAGTTGAAACTTGAAACTATCCCACATCCTAAACCCTATACATTACATTGGTTGAATGATCAAGATGGTCTTTGTGTAACCCAAAGGGCTAGGGTACCCTTCAGTATAGGGGACAAGTACTATGATGAGCTTGAATGTGATATTCTTCCTCTTTGTGCATCCCATATATTACTTGGTAGACCATGGTTGTATGACAGGATGGTATTACATGATGGGTATAGAAATACTTATATGTTTAAAAAGGATAGTAAACGTATAGTATTAAACCCTATGTCACCAACAGAGGTCCAGGAGATGCAAAGACAGATAAAACAGCCATCACAGAATCTTGAGGATCATAGCCACATGATCAAACCATCAAAGGACCAAACTGTGCAGATGCAGACACCAATGTGCCAACCTTCAGAGGATCCTGATGATCATAGTCAGACGAGTAGATCACCAGAGAGCCAAACTGTTCAGAGACAGTTATGTTCACCTTCAGAGGTTTTAGAAGGTAATGAGCAGTTGGTCCAACCATTAGAAGACCATGAGGATCAGCAGCATACAGATGATTTAGAAAAAGAGGAAACAGTTTTAGTGGAACAGGTTGATACAGGGGTAAATTTAGTGGATAATGGGTCATTATTTGTGTTGCAGAAGAGATACATCCTGGAAATGGAGGAGAGAAGAAAATCACTACCTGTAGTATTTCAGATATTGGGATTCTGCAAAAATATTTCTTCAAGTGACTTGCTAGGAGGAAACAAAGTCTCTACTGCATTTGATCTACTAGATTTGAGGACAAATCTTTTTGAGGCCCGAGGAAATGATAGGAATAAAAATCCGACAAGACCTATCATTAGGGCAAGAACTGAAGGATTTCAAATCTTGGCATTGAGGGCCCATTTTGAGCAGATTGACCCTGGAATTATTTATATACTAACCTCTTTTATCTTATTCATGTATTTTATATTCCAACAGGAATACTTATTATGCTTTACAGGGAAATGGACAAACTCACTTAAACTCAGCTTATGGGTTATCCATGGACCGACTTGAACCGACGATATGCTGGGCCGATGGATCCTATAGAAGACCGGCATCATGAATAGCATTTCTTTTATGTATTTTTTCATTTTATGAACTATTTTAGTTGTATTTTGGTTTTGGGACACTTTTATTTCCATGTAACTTTCATTTAGGGTTAGCCACCTTAAAAGTGGCAAACTTGTAATTTTGAGCACTTTTTAACCCTAGAAGTAGCAAGTATAAATACTTGCTTAAGAGAGGGTTTGAGGGAGCTTATTTTTGCAGAACATACACCTCTTTTCACGTGTGAATTAGGGTTCATACCTTGGTTCCAACTCTTATCAATTTCAATTCCAAGACTTGAAATTGTGGCGAGTGCAACAATTGGAATTTGTGAGTCATATCAATTCCTATTTGTTGTGATTTCTTTTCTTCTCTAGTGTGTTGTATCTAGGGTTGATTAGAGATAGTTCTTGGTCAGATTTACATCTTATTGTACACGAATTCTTGTGATTATTTGAAGTACTTATCATTTGATTTGGATTATCATTGAAAAGTTTCCTTGAAAACGTGAATTTCACCATTTGGAAAAGGAATCTTACTTTACGGTTTTCTTTGTCAAATTGAGGCTTCATTTGCGTGGATTATATGATATTAGAGTGTTATTAGAAGCCATTTCCATTGTGGTATTCAGATTATATCATTAGTAGATTGAATTTCATCATTTCAACATTAGGGTTCATTTGAAAAGTGCCATTTTTGGGATCCGATTTTACCTAGACTTGAGATATCTTTTCTTAAGTCTTTTGGATATGCTTTTAAGTGTGTTTAGGCACATCAGTGAAGTAGGCATAAGCTATGAATCCAGAAATGAAAGATCTATGGAATACTATTACTTTAGGAGAAGACTTGAATATATGATTGACGAAAATAGAGTGACAAGATATGAGAATTGAATATAGGTGCCAAATAATCCTAAGTTTAAGAAAAAGATTTTGAAGGAAGCTCATTCTTTAGCTTAATCAATCTACCCAGGTAGTATAAAGATGTATAAGGATATGAAAATACACTTCTACTGGAATAATAATAATAAAAAGTTGCTAAATATGTTTGTAAATGCTTGATGCGCTAATAGATCCAAATTGAACATAAGGCTAGCAAGCGAGTTATAGTGTTTACCCTTTCTAGAGTGGAAGTGGGAAAATATCACTATGGACATTGTGATAGCTTTACCTAAGACATAAGCTCGATATGAGATAGTTTCGGTGATCTCAAATAGACTAATGAAATTGACTCATTTTATACCTTTACACGTCGAATGTTTTATGGAGTGATTGACATAAATCTATAATAGAAAGATTACTAAACTTCATGGTATGCTAGTATTGATTGTATTAAATAGAGATCTCTACTTTGCTAGTAGATTTTTTAGGACCATACATGATGATTTAGGTACCATAATGGATTTAATATAGCTTTCCACCATCAGATAGATGGATAGTCAGAGATGACGATCCAAATATTGGAGGATGTGTAGAGGGCTTGTGCCATAGACTTTAGAGGTAGATGGGATGATCACTTGCCACTTGTCGAGTTCACATATAACAATAGCTATTAGACTACTATACAAATGGAACCATATGAGGCTTTTTATGGATGAAAGTGTAGATCCCCGATCTATTAGGATGAAGTAGGTGAGAGAGCTCTTTTGGGACTTGACTTAGTCTAATAGGCTATAGAGAAGATATGGTGATACAAGATAGAATAAAAGTAGCTTAGGATTAATATAAATGTTATGCAGATAAAGGAGGTGACCATTAGAGTTTGAAGTAGGAGATCATGTATTTCTTAAGGTTTTTCCGACTAAAAGAGTTGTTCAATATAAAGTAAAAGGAAAATTGAATTCGAGATACATAGGTCCTTATGAGATACTATTGAGGGTTGGACCAATGGCTTATAGATTAGCTTACACATGAGCTTATCAAGAGCTTACAATAGTTTCCACATGTCATAGCTAAGGAAATGTATCATAAATCTTAGCACAATAGTTGAGATTAATTAATTAAAAATCCAGCTATATCTAACTCATGTTGAGTACCTAATTAGAATCACAAACAAAAAAGAAAGAGTAATAAGGAATAAGGTGATCAAGTATGTCCAAGTATAGTGGAGTGGGCAGATAGAGCATGAGGCCACATGGTAGCTAGAGGACACGATGAGGACAAAGTAGCTTGAGCTCTTCAAGTCATTAGGTAAATTTTAAGGATGAAATTTCTTTTAAGGGGGGGAGGATAAAAAATACCAACAATAATAAATGAGGCCAATGGAAATAGAAAGGAAAATTTTGGAATTAATTACGAAGGATTTATAAAGCTTGAGAACCAATTTTTGAAAAAAGATCCTTTTTACCCTTAAAATTGACTTTATCGAATTTGGATCCGAATTAGCTAGAGGCCCTAAAAATGAATTTATGACTTTAGTTAGGTAAATAAAATCAATTACAAGTTATTTGGAGATAATTGAAAAATGAAACTTTAAATTTGGAGTTCAATTGAATTAAATGACCAAAATGCCCCTAAGCTTAATTCTATTAAAGAATGGTTAAACTCTTAAGTTCCTAAGGGTAATTTAGGGAAAGGAATAAGTTGATTTATAGCTAAAGTGGAGTCGAAAAAATAAGAAAAAAAAATGTCTTTTATGCTAAAAGGAAGGACACATGACATCATTTAACAATACCCCTTAAACCATAGTGGTCCCCTTTTCCTTTTCCTCTTAAACCCTAGCTAAACCCTTCTTTATAAGCTCCATTTGGTAAACAAATTAGCTAGTGGCCCCCTCTAAATTTCTAAAATTTCCAAGCAAGGTAAACCCACAAAAAAACTTAACTTAAACCCTAAACCTTGCTCTAATTCCCTCTTAATTAGTTACTAATCTAGTTTTCTTATGAGTTTTAAGTGAAAAACCAAATGAAGATCATAGTGAGGGGGCTCTCACAATCATGGTCTAAGAAGGAGTACGGTAAGTAGAGTTTAGTGAGGTTTAAGTTAATTTAAGAATGTAAATCCTTAATCTTGATGCTAAGTAAGATGATTTAATATGAAGGATTGTAGTGGGATCAAAGAACACTTTAGATTGGTGACTTAAGAGTGGTGGCTAGCTATTAAGCAAGAAGGAATTATTGATCTCCATTAAGGTAAGTTCAAAACCTAGTTTGATTGGGCGATTTAAGATGATTAGAAGTAGTTTAATGTGGAAATTTGTGATTTCTTAAATCTTGATAAGATTCTACTCATAAATCCATGTGACCACCATCTACTTTGAGTATATTGGATGCCATTTGATGATTTTAGATGTTAATTGATGATTTAACATCCTAGATGTAGTGTTAAATACTAGATAAAGCTTGATGCATGGTGATGTGTTATCTATGCATGGTCTTGTGTTGTTGCCCCATCAAGAAGTAAATTGGATCCAAATTTTATTTAAAATCTGATTTAGATGATGAATGATGGTAATTTGATGATTGAAGTATGAGTATGTGAACTTAAGAGTGGTTTAGATGATGAATTTGATGTATGTAGCAAGTTAGAAGTTGAATTTAATGATATTAATGAATTGATCAATAAATTAGTTAAATTGATTAATAAACTATGAATTTCCAGCATGTTCACATGTTTTAGAGGTGATAAATTAGGTTGAATTTGAACTTATATAATGAATATTAAGTTTGGCAAAGTTTAAGAGTGATTTATGATGAAATTGTGAATTAATTGAATCTTGAGGTTGTGAATATTTCTTACTTGTTGAATCAATATGTTCAATTCTGAAAAATTCATGAATTATTATGTTTAATTGAGTAGATTTTGTTGAAATATGTCTAATTAATGAATAGGAGTTTGCTTGGATGAAAAATAGGGCCTAGTGGTTGAATTGTGTTGGATATGGGCTAGTAAGGATGAGATTTGTTGTTTTGAGCATGTTTTGGAATGATGGAGCTGTTTTGGAAATTTATTAGGCTTAAAATTGGAACATAAATGGTTTTTTGAACTATAGAAAGAAATAAAATTATGTGAGCTTTGGTTTGGAGTGATTTGGACCTAAATTGGATAAGTTATAAACTTTTGAATTTACAAATTCATAACTTGATGTAATTTAGAAATTTAAGTGTCTTGAAATGAATAAAATGAGCTTTTACATTAAAATGGATAGTGGAAGTAATAAAAATTGAAATGACTTTGGTTTCACTTAATTTGAATTTAAAATAAATAAGTTATGGCTCTTTACAATTGAGGCCTTCAAAAGTGACTAGCCTAAACTTGACATTAATAGGTTTAATTAAATTGGACCAAGGCTTACCCAATCCCTAGTCGACTCATCTATATAGGCTTAAGGACCACTCTATTACCCTCCCCACAAATGGTCAGTATAATTAAACATAATTGAACCAATTGGGCTTAACTAGCTTGACTATATCCTAAATAAACCAAGATAGGAATCAACTTAATAAAATGGACTAAAGTAATTGAGGAGCCCAACACTCAAAATCTAATTAGGCCCATTCCTCTTTTAAAGCTCAAACCTTAAATGGGCCTTATCATGATAACAAACGCAAATTGGGCCTTAAACCATAATAAGACCAAAATTGAATTAAATACTTAAACTAAATTAGACCTAGGCTTATAATAAAATAAAATGAGATTACATGACTAAAAGAATCCAAATCAGACCAAGTCCTAAAACTTATTTAGATCTATTTGTCTTTAGAGCCTATACCTTAAATGAGCCATAACAACTCTAAAAAGCCTAATTGGGCCTTAAACCCTATAAGTTCCTAAATCAACTAAAAGTTTAAAATGGAATTAAAATTTGGTATAATAAACAATTGGGCCTAAGATATAACAAATATAATTACATGGACATAATGACCTAGGTTAATTAGAGTAGATTAATGTAACCTAACTGGGTTTAAAAATGGACTCAATGTAATAATTGGAACTAAGTATAATTTAATTAGGACTAGTGGGCCTAATTTCAGACATAATTGGGTCTATTATTCTTTAAAGGCTTAAATACCCTAATTGGGCTTTAGACGCATCTAGACTCAAATTTAAACAATATAATAGACCTAAGTAAATATACTCTAAATGGTATGGGCTAAATTAGCTAAAAGGCTAATTAGGTCTTCATAACCATTAATGGGCCCATAACTACTATGAGCTTTAAGTAGTTTTAACCCAACCCTAAAATAGAATTCAAATGTTTAGAATAATCAATTAACTTAATTTTTCTCTTTTGATGCATAAAATTGGTTCTATTACTCAATTGGAATTTTAAGCTATAAATTAGGAATCTTTAACCCTTCATGGTATGTAGCAATACACTTATTGCTTGTTAGGTTAGAAAAATTATTAAGAATAATAATCAACTTGATTAAGTATCGATTTGTTGCTTGTGCTTGGTCACTTGAGCTAGCAAGTGACACTTGTGGATTAGGATTACAGATGCAGTCGTATACCACAAAATGATATGGTAGTTTACTTGCTTAAGCCATTGAGTGATGGCTTGATAGGTATTTGCTAAGTAAAATTGCATCAAATAATGGTAACTATAAGTGAAGAGAATGTATATTTAAAGTAGATTTGAGATTATGGGTTTTGATAGGCTATACAACTATAATGAGTGAGGACCATATAATGATGAGGTCACTTGAAGAAGGCTACATAGGTTTCGGTTTTGACAACGTAGAGTCTGGTTGCTCCAGTCAACCCTTGATTACCATTAGGGTAGAATTGGTCCCTAAGTGCCTCGTCATGCTATTTGGAGTCATGAGTACTCCTATACTGTTTGTTTACTTTAATAAGATAATTTAATAAAATGTATGATTATTTGCTACATTAGTGTGTAGGTTTGTTTAACATCTATGTATGTATTTAAGTTGCTATGTATTAGGTCTTTTGGCTTACTATTCTTTTTCAAATGAGGATTTTTTGATCCCTTGTATGATTCGATTGGCTTTGACTTCGAAGAAGATTATGGGGATAAGTTCAAGGACTTAAATCTCACAAATTATGACTACTATTGATTTCTTGTTTTCATAGACTTAGTATTTATGTTTCAACACTGTATTAGGACCTTTATAGGAGCCACCTGTGACTCTATCTATATTTGTGGGCCCTTTAGGCCCTAGGACTTAGATATATATCACGTTTTATCTGTGTGTTTTTTCTTAAATTGAAAATCCTTTAATAGGTTTTCAAAAACCAAACGAATTATCAAAATGTTTTCAAAATCCAAATTAACAATTTCAAGGTTCTAAAATTGGTTTAAAGACCTACTTAGTAATTTTCTCAAACAAAATTATGATAACAATAAGTTCTCAATAAAAGAAACATAGCCAAAGTTGGAAACATTATTAGCGGAACTCAATAAGTGAACAATTGTAATTTTATAAATTCATAAGATAAAATATTATATAACATACTAGTAAAAATAATTCTTTTATATAATATGATATCATTGATGATAAAATATATTACCTAATTTTTATAATCTTAATTGCAATATGAAAACAATGCAATGCTATTATGCAAGTGTATATATACATGTGACATGGATGAAGATTTAACTAAGAGATAGACAAAAAACTTGACCCAATTAGATATTAAGAATCGCTAAATGTTATAAACATAAATGTTGAAATAGAATATATAAAACGTTTATCACTAAAGTAGTCGGGGGATAATTCTTTTTTTAGAAACTATTAAGCCTTGGAGACCTTAAGTAGAACCAACTTTATTAATCTCTTGATAAATTAGTAAAACCCTAAAAAAAAATAAAATAATAGTAATACATAAATTCAAGCCCCACAATTAAAAATCTAAAACCTAATGTGAAATTTAACTATAGAAGAATTTATAGTTAACAATAATTAGGAAATAATTTAATTGGTTTAATATAGTAAATCCCATTCAGTTTCTTTTATTTATTTTGTTCTACTTCAGTCTTTTTATTTTTTTATTCGATTAAAAAAGAAAAATCTTATCATAAAATCCATTAGCACAGCAAGCCTTTCTACTTTTTCTTATTCTCACCCAACCAAATCAGTATTGACTAGAAGGGATAAATATTAGCTAAAGGGAGGAACCCCTTTAACCTTAGCAAGCTCAGGTGCCACACCAACCAACCCATTACGCATTTTGTTTCTTGTCCATTAAGGGTTTCGTTTGTCTCTGATCTCTTTCTCATACGATCCAAATCTCGCTCTCTCTCTCTCCGTCCTTCTGCATTCAATCCTCTTCCACTCCCTTTTCCATGTCTCTTTTTCCATCTCAACCCTACTACCCTTCCTCGTCTTCTTCATTTTTCTGTTCCCCCCTATATTTGGAAGGATTCTGTTTCCATAAGCCAATAAAGAGCACACATGATTAATCACTAATGACCCAAACCTCCTCCTTCTCCTCCCTCTTCTTTTTATACAATTGCAACTCTCGACCATTCCCTGTTCTTGGCCACGAAAAACGGAAAACACACAGAGCTCAGTCTCACTTGCCGTAGTTGCCTCACCGGATCCTCCATTTCAATCACCCCTGTTCTTGGCCATTTTCCACCTTTACTTTTCCGGGTACCTACAACCAGCCCTGTTTTGTAACAAGGGAGCAGAGTAGTTGCTTCTCACTTCGAATTCCTTTCCACTTCATTTCAAAGCCACCTGATAGTTCCTTAACTAAGCTGTAGCCATGGCGTTGTAATTGTCCACCCTCACCGGCGATGCTGTATCTTTTACAGTCTGACGTCCAGTGAGTTCCTCGCTGTTTCGTTGAGATCCTGCAGTTAATGAATGTTCATGGACCTGCAAAATTGGTTGTCCAATGTTGCATAAATTGAAGCAATTAATCTTGTATGTGAATGGATGAAACCATCCTAAAGTGGTAATTTCAAGGGAGTTGGATTGTGCTTATGGGTTTACTGTGCTGTTTGGACTAAAGCATGAACTTCATGGCAAACAAATTTTAATACCCTAATTTGGCAAATTTCATTTTACGAAATAAATTTAGAAATGAGCTGTCCCTTTATATGTAATCTAATCTCCTAAAGATAACAAGAAAGTATAATAGAAAAACTAATTGCAATAATAGTAGAATCATCAGTAATATATATACATATACAAGTATGGCGGCTTACAAATGTACACATAGAAGTACAGTCATATAATGACCAATTCGACCTCCAAAATGCGGCAAAACAACTGAGAATGGCTTTTTATGGATAGCAAAAACAATTTTTATTATGATGCTCAATTTAAATCTACTAAATTACCTATTTACACTAGAAATTCTACAAAATTGGTTCATGTCTATAAAATTTAATTTTTCTTACTTGATTTTCACTCTCCTTTTTTATCTTCTACTAAATTTACTTTCTTTCTTTTTTTTCTTTTCTCTAGTTTTTTCCACTTTTTGGTTTTGCTTACTTTTTCTATTTCTTTTAATTTTTATGGGTTTTTTCACTTATTTTACATGTTTTGCTATTTTTCTAACTTTTTTTTTTTTACTTTTCCTATTTAGTTTTTTTTTTTTAAAAAGGATAAAAATGGAGTGTCTATAAATACAAAAGGCCAATTTACCCAATTATTATATTGGAAACAAAATTTAAATGATTCAAACCAATCACCTTCCAAATCCTAAATTTTAAGGAGATACAATCTAACATTCTGGAATTTGAAGCGAATACAACCAATCACATGTTTATACTAAGTGAAGATAAGCAAAGACTCAGAGTTTACCAAAACTTCATACATGCAAAAAGTCACCTTGACATCATTAATGAAATCTCCACATATATTAATGAATGGCTCTACAAAGTGCCACTTAGTATCTACATATGACAATGAAACTGCAAGATGCAAACTATTCACACCAAATTCAAATTGAAGCCAATCTCCTACAATTGATAATAGAGGAAGCATTTTAAAACTCAAGTATAATAGAAGTCCCAAGTATAACACAACTAAACAAAATCATCTAATGATTATCTTTCTCTTCACTTGCTCACCACTCCTCATAATATACATATTACACATCATCATTATCCAAGTCTTGGCTTGTGTTTAGTAGTGTCTCATCATAAACCACAATGTCACTAGAAGTACTTGCAACTGAAAAAGGGTCCCATAAGGGATGAGCTAAAAGCTTTATATAATATATATCAATAACCACATATGCATGTTATGCTAAATTAGAAACATAAACATGATGCAAACAAGATATTCAAGCACTAAATTGTTATCTTTCATATCGGTTTTTTCAACACTCAACTCTCCATAACATAAGCTCTATACACACACTATACATACACATACATATATATGAAAATGGGTTCTCCCCATTGTCCATATGTCCACGAGTCCGTGAGTTTAAGATTAGATGAGTCATTATCATACATATATACATACACGATAGTGGGGGCTCCCCATTGTCTATGATTTTATGAGTCCAAACATTTTAAATCTACCCGAATCATCTTAGTATATGACTCTACTAAGGACAATGTCACATACTAATCATTGACAGTGGGCTTAGCCAAGCATAATCACATAAACAACTAATTTCAATTATAATTTAAATTAGTTTAAATTTTTAACTGAACACACACAAATAACAAATATAGTATACATGTACCTGATAAGTAATGAACGACCTCTTCACAACACTACACTCCCTTAATTGTCCATGAATCTATGAGTACAAACATCTTAAACTTACCCAAATCATCTTAGTATATGATTCTACTAAGGATAATGTCACATATTAATCATCGATAGTGGGTTTAGCTAAACACAATCACATAAACAACCAATTTCAATTTAATTTAAATTAGTTTGCATTTTTAACCGAACACATACAAATAACAAATATAGTATACATGTACCTAATAAGCAATGAACGACCTCTTCACAACACTACACTCCCTTAATCCTTAAGCCTATTTAAATCAACCAGCGTATGCTTAGAGAACCTATAACAACTTCTTTAATCCACTTTCAAGTATTTGGATAGGATAGGAACATTTAGGAATCGAAACATGGTGGAAAACTTGACTTTGGAAAACATGGGTTCAACATGTCTAAGTATACAGGTGTGTTCTCGTTCATATACTACGTATTTCATCGAAGTGGAGGGAAATAGGTTAATATAAGATCATATCTCTTACTTGTGTACCTTATTCTTTACTTTGTGATTTTGGCACATGGCTGTGTCTTTTGCCCATGCACTTTACTATTTACTTTGTGATTCTTGGCATGGTGATGTAAGTTTCCTAAGTGGCCATGTACTTGAAGTACATGGGTGCAACATGGCTATGTTGAGGATTGTGTACTTCTAGAATTCTCAATCTTTGTGAAAATGAAGCTTTTCTCCAAAATTCCAAATCCCTAGTCACAATTATCCTCCAATCCTTTCTACATTTGCAATTATTGTACTCACATGCTTAGTATATTGCAACATTACCCTAAATTTCACTCTAATTACATAAGATTTAGAGGACTTACTTAAATTACCATCCCATGAACAATCACCCAAATCTTGTTACTATGGATACTAGGTTGTTCTAACATGGTTTGGATCATTCCAACGATTGAAGTTTCTCACACTAGCCTTTCGTGTGTAATTTCATTGGATTGCTTAGTAGCCCAGTTGCCTTCCTCTCCTAGGGTTTTGTAGTGCACAATATGGGGAAAAGGGTCAAAAGGACATGCGGTGGTCTATTTATACCTTCCCTATAAAATGACTATATTACCCCTTTTACTAAGTCCTTTTTACTTTCATTTGCCCCAACCTTATGATTTTCATATTTTGATTTTATTTTTCTCTAGCATAAATAGTATTATTGAATTTATTTTATTTCAATTATTTTAATTATTACATTCTCCCCTACCCTTAACAGAACTTTCGTCATCAAAAGTTACCTAGATTGTGAAAAAGCTCTAGATATCTCTTTTCATGTTCTTTTCCAATTTCTAAGTCACTTCTTTTTCTATTTGATTACTCTCATGAACCTTAACGTACTTGATCACTCATCACCTCAAAATCTACTCCTTGGTATCCACAATCTTAATAGGCTTCTCTATTGTTATGAGGTTTAGTTGTACTTCCTGAGGTTTTAAAGCAGTTACTTAGCCTGCGTTCAGTACATATTTCCTTACACATGGAAATGTGAAATACATCATGTACCTTAGCTAGATTTAGTGGTAACGTTAATCTATACTCCATCGTTCCAATCTTTTCCAAGACTTTAGAGGGTCTTATATATCTAAGGTTCAGTTTTCCTCTTAATCCAAATCTCACCACCACTTTTGTAAGTAATACTTTCAATAAGACATCTCCTACTTTAAACTCTAAAGGGCGTTGTCTTCTATCTACATAAGACTTTTGACGGCTTTGAGCTAACTGTAGTTGGCTACTTAGATCAACTTAGGTCTAATACTTATCTCTCACCCATTTCATCCTAATGTAACGATGATCAACGCTTTCTACCATATAATGCTTTGTTGAGTGTCATTGGAATTGTAGCTTGATAGCTATTATTGTAGGCAAACTTTATTAAGAGTAGGTGCTCATCTTAATTACTACTAAGATCTAGCACACAAGCCCTTAACATATTTTCTAATATCTAGATGGTTCTTTCTGACTGACCATTTGTTTGTGGGTGGAAAGCTATACTAAACTGCAATTTGGTTCCCAATGACTTCTGTAAACTACAATTTGGTTCCCAATGCCTTGTATAAACTCCTCCAAAATCTCCCAACAAATCTTGTATCTCTATTTGACAATATTGTGGTCAATACCTTATATAACCTCACAATTTCTTCAATGTATAGTTAGGTTAACTTCTCGAGTTTATACCTGATACCTATAGGTATAAAATGGGCAAATTTACCAAGTTTGTGCATGAATACCCATATGGTGTCCAATTTAGTCATAGTTTTAGGTAATGTGATGATGAAATCGATGGTCACATGCTCCTATTTCTACTAAAGTATCTATAGTGGTTGTAACTTGCTAGTGGGTTTATGATGCTCTATTTTGATATGTTGGTAGGTTAAACACGTAGATACATACTCTGCAATTTCCCACTTCATATTCTTCCACCAATAATGGCATTTCAGGTCTTTATATATTGTAAACACCCCATATTTGCCCTTTAATCACAAATAATGTTTAATTTTTCATTTTTATTAATTTTACTTCTATTTTGCAAAAATAAAGGAAAAATAATGAAAAAATAAAATAAATAGGAATAATACACCAATTTTGGAAAATGATGATAAAAACAATAATAAGAGGTTAAATAATTTTTACAAATTTTTTGAATTTCAAAATAATATAAAACTAATAAAAATTGCAATGCATATATATAATTTACAATTAATAAAAAAACGACAAAGTGGGCTAGCCAAGCTGGTCCGGTCTTTAACCTTAAGTGCGCATAGGGGGGTTTAGTTGCATGTTCAAATCGCAGGGGAAGCAGATCCACGCATTTTGTTTTTCTTTCTTACTAGGGACATGTGGCAACACATGATTGGATGGAGGGATTGCACACATCGAGCGCATGATCATCTTCAACCTCCATCCGAAATCATCGCTAGCAATGGAGAGGGAGAAATTCGGCCATTTTGATGCGATTTTTTTGCAAAAATCTAAGAAATCTTTAACTAAAACAAGATAAACATCATCTAATTGACACAAATCCTAACAAAAATCAAAGATTTACACAAATCGGAGGTGGTTTCAAACTGTAGATTCAATTTAAGCTTATAAGAGGGAAATTCGAGCTTATCTAGCTGGATTTCTGAAGCCTATAAATAGAGGACGATGGGAGGAAGTAGAGGCACGGATTAAAAGAGGGAAAAGAGAGAAAATAAGAGAGTTTCGACGTTCATTGAAGTTCTTCCCAACCGCAACTGACTACCGAGCTCCAAACCACCACCTGGAAAGGTTTTTGAAGGAAACCACCACTACGTTTGGATTGCCTACCTTCAAAAAGCCTAGAAGTAGCCCTCAATCGCCTTCGAAAGCCATTGGAACGCCACCAACGAGGAATCTTTGAACGCCGCGACTTGACTCAACTCGATCCAATTTGACTCGACCCGTGAACTGCGACCCATATCTAGGTTAGCCGATTTATTTATTTTATTTATTTATTTATTCATTTATTTCTTATTAGAATATGAATATATATATATATATATATATATGGAAATTAAAAAAAAGGGGGAATTATTTTTGAGAATATGTTAATTAGAATTAGGTTTAGAGTTTTCTAAATATATATATATATATATGTCTCTTATAATTAATAAAAAGTAATAAAAAATAAAAAATTTTAAATTAATAAAAAAATAATAAATATTTTTATCACTTAGAAAACTTCTTTTTCACAAAAAAAATATAATTGATTTTTTTAAATTCGAGGTTTTATTTTTTTTAAATAAAAAATATTAATAAAGCTTAAACTTAGAATTTTTTTTGAAAAATTTTTAAAATGATAATAAACGTAAGCCCAACATGTTTTCATAATTAAAATCAAAACAATCTACTAAAGTTTTTATAAAAAGCGAATTACGGCCTGTTTAATCCTGAATAGCGGGTATGTAGGCACTCTTATGGGGCAATCTAAAAAAAATAAAAAATCATTTTCCAAATCATTATTAGTGTAATTGTTATATCATTTTTTAATATCTTCTTTTTTATGGAAAAAAAAAGGTATCATAACATAACTCAAATTTCAAAAGGGTAAGGTAGTAACTTTAGGGTTTTAATAGGATAGCCACAAGTCGAGAATCTCTGGTTTTTCTTTCTTTTTTTTTCTTTTCTAAAAAAAAAAGGAGATTGCATTGATTAGTTGTTCAAATTAAAATTAATCTACTCAATTAATTCTAATTCAATAATTTTTCCCAACTCCAGTTGGGTGGTGACTCTAAATAAATAAAAACTTTCCAGTTTAAGTCGATGATCTATATTGGATGAGCATAGGATCTGTAAACACCCCATTTTTGCCCTAATGATCAATAATAATTAACCACAATTAATTTCCAATTTTTTTCCATTTTTTCTTAATTTAGCAAAGATAGGAGAAATGTTCAAAAAATAAAAAAAATAGGAAAATACATCAATTTTGGAAAATAATTGCAGAAATGGCAATAAAAAGGATTAAATAATTTTTACAATTTTTTGAAATTTCAAAAAATACAAAAAAATAAAAATATCGCATTGCATATATGCAAATTGCGAAATAAATAAAATCGTGAAAGTGGGCTAGCTCAACTGGTTCGAACCAAGGTCAGGCGCATGCGAGGGGGGGTACGAGGTCAAGGGTTCGAAATGCGGGGGAAGCAGAATCCGTGTTTTGAGAAATTTTACTCTGCTTGGGACATGTGTCACCATCCGATTGGTTGGAGCAAACGCACGCGCCGGGCGCGTGATCGTCTTCAACCTCTGTCCGAGATCGCCGGCGAGGAGAAAAATCCGAATTTCGACCGTTTTGATTCGATTTTTTGCACAAATCCAACAGATTTTCAACGGAAATAAGATAAACATCATCCAATTAGAATCAAATTGCAACAAATCGATGGATTTGCACAAATCGAAGATGGGTTTTTAACCGCAAATCTGATTTGCTTCAATCTGTAGAAATCCGAGCTTATCCAGCTCGATTTTGAACGCCTATAAATAGAGGATGAAGTGGAGAGGTAAGATCACATATCAAAAGTGAGAAAATAGAGAAAATAAGTGAGATTGGAGCTTCGCCGAAGTTTTCGAGCACGACTGCCGATCAATGCCGCCTTGAAACGCCACCTGGGGAAGTTTTCGATCACAACCACCACTGGTTTTAGGTTCATCATTTTTGGAAGCTTTAGAAACACCGCTTATTCGACAAAAAAAGGGCTGCCGGAACGCCGCCAACGAGCAGTCCCAGCCGCCGCATCCGATCGACCCGACTCAACCCGCTTCGACCCGACCCTCACACCGACCTGGATCCAGGTAAGTCGGATTTTTCCTATTTTTTTGTATTTATTTAGTTATTTTATTTATTTCGAATTTATTTATTTACTTATTTGTTATTTATAATTCGAAAAAATAGAAAAATATTATAAACTAGATATTTTTTTTTAGGATTTAATTTAGGATGAATGATAAAAATAAAAATAATTATAATAATAAATAATAAATAATAAAAATGTAGAAAATTTATAAAGAAAATAATAAAAATATTAGAAAATAATAATAAAAAAATAGATTTTAGAATAGGATAGATGAAAAATCTAGGAGAAAATTTTCAATAAAAATTTAATAAAAATTATAAAAGTTAATAAAAATTGCGAAAATTATAAAAATTACAAAAATTAACAAAAAAATCAATAAAAGTTTGTAATGATAGAAATGAGTGGAAAAATAGAAAAATGGAATTTTTATCACTTAGAAAAATCATTTTCTTAAATAAATCCAAATTGGTTTTTTCCTTGAAAATATCATTTTCAAAAATCAAATTATTAAGCTTAGGCTTGGAGTTTTTTTAGAAAAAAAAATCCTCAAATGGTAAAAACATAAATCAAAAGAAATTTCATAATTAAAATCCACAAACACATTAAAATTTTTCAGAAAAAGCGAACTACGGCTTGTTTGATCCTAAATAACAGGTACGTAGGCACCCATTTAGGGAAACCTTAAAAAGAATAAAAAAAATCATGTTCTTAGAATAATTCACTCAAAAACACAATAAAAGACAACCAAAATAAAATAAAAGACATTTCTAGATAGAGTACATTTTAGGAGATTAGGTGGTAACCTTAGGGTTTTAATAGGTTAGCCTCCAAACTTAAAAACTCTGGTTTTCCCTTTTCCTCTTTTAAAAAAAAAATGAGAAGAGGAAATCACGATGACTAGTGGTCCAAATTAAGACTAATCTGCTCAATTAGTCCTAATTCAATCTTTCCCAACAACAGTTGTGATAAGATCTATGATGGGAGCTAAGCTAGAAGATGGAATGTAGATCCTCTTGAAGTGTCACCTGGACCAATCACAAGAAATCGAGCGAAACGATTCAAGGAAGCACTTAACGGGTTGATAAAGGATGTCCATGAAGCCGGAAAGGATTGGAACAACCATGGGAAGTCCCTTGCTCTTGTACAAGTCATAAAGGATACGGGTTGAAGAGGGCGTGTCTTTTCAAGGCACGGCCGTGTAGGAGTCTGAAGGTTACACAGAAACATACACGGCCGTGTATACACCCAACGCCAACCGTGTAGTGAGTCTGGAAGTTCTATAGAAACATACACGGCCGTGTATATACCTTACACCCGCTCCAAAGCCGCTGGCCTTTAATGTCCTGTTCTATTATTTTTACGTAACTTATTGATGTTATGTCATTTTGGGTCTTTATTTTCATGAATTGTAAACCCTATTATAAAGCTCCTAGGGTTTAGAGCAGCTAGAACATAGAATATTAAAGTTTGAAAACACTTTGAGGGAATTCCTGTCTTGTTCTTTAAAGAACTAATCTGGAACTTATCGGATTTTATTTCCATAGTGTTCATCCCGACTTATCAATCGGTCTTTCATCCTGATTGTGGCGAAGGTTCTTGTCTCGCTTATAGACAACGGGTCTCGGTTTCCACTTGGGCGTGTTTGGCATCTTAGGTAACAAATTCCGAACGTAATGGTATTGGGTTTCGTCACACGTTAGCGTGGTTCGTATCAGTTAGGAATCCAATCAAACCGATCTCGTATTAGTTTGGTATCAGAGCTTAGCTTTGTTAAACATCAGTTCGGTTTGAGGAAGGTAACATCAAAATCCTAACTCCAATCGTCCATATCAATTGTTTGTATTCAATTTCATAGTTTTAATTGCTTATTGAAAGTGTAGTACCTACTATTCAATTTTGTTACAAAAAAAAAAAAAAAAAAAAAAAGAGGAAGAATCACGACAAAAAAAAGGGAAACGTGATCAAGAGCAACAAACAAAGGCGACAAAAAAAATTCAAAAAAAAAGGCGAATTTTCGAGCCCTAGAGTTGTTTTCAATTCTACGGAAGGGAATTAGTGTAGTTTTGGAAAAATTCGGAAATTTCAAGCCCTAGAGTCGTTTTGAATTCTACGGAAGGAAATTGGTGTAGTTTGGGTTAGTTCCGAGAGAATTGAGAAGAGGAATTGGTAAATTGCTATCATTATTGCTTGTGAGAATACACGAGCGACTGTATGATATCATCATTTAAGCGAAACACATAAGGGAGTGTATCGTGAGGCTTAATCATATATACATTTGTGTTTGTACTAATCTTTTCTGCAAGGACTATGTCAAGGCAACATTCTCCTGAAGGTGAGAGGGGAAGATTTGATGCTAGGTTAGTGATTGTGGCGTTGAGGGGTGAGATGAAGAGGATATCTCAGGAGGGGATGGAACAAATTCATGAGACGGTAGAGCAAAGACTAGAACAATCTAAAAATGTCTTCCAAGGGAGTAAGAGGGAGAGTTGTTCTAGGAGAGTACAAAGGGGTGGAGATGAAATGTCTGATGATGAATTTGATGAACCTTCTGTCGTGAGTTATAGAGGATATAGTGGTAGGAATAGAGGAACTAGGGATTGGGAAGATAGAGGAGATAGGAATAGAGAGGATAATCAATTGAGTAGTATAAAGATGAAGATTCCTCATTTCCAAAGGAAGAATGATCCCGAGGCGTACTTAGAGTGGGAGAAGAAGGTGGAGATGGTGTTTGATTGTCACAACTTTAGTGGGAGAAAGAAAGTGAAACTTGCTGCCATTGAATTTTTGGATTATGCCATAGTGTGGTGGGATCAACTAATGTTAAATTGAAGAAGGAATGGAGAACCACCTTTTGAGTCGTGGGAAGAGATGAAGAGAGTGATGAAGAAGTGGTTTGTGCCTACATATTACTATCGTGAATTACACAACAAATTGCAAACTCTTAAGCAAGAAAGCCGAAGTGTGGATGAGTATTTCAAGGAGATGGAAGTTACTATGATTAGGGCAAATGTGGAGGAAGATAGAGAGGCTACCATGGCTAGGTTTCTTGCTTGATTGAATAGAGAAATTCAAAATGTCGTTGAATTGCAGCATTATGTAGAATTGGAGGATATGGTCCATATGGCTATAAAGGTTGAGAACCAACACAGGAGGAAAGGTAGTAGTACTGCACGGTTTCAATAGGGTACTGGTTCATCCACCTGGAAGACTAACCAGTGGAAGAAGGAAGAAAAGCCTTTACCCACCAAACCAAAAGGAGAGCTAAGGCAAGTGGGTTCTACTCCTGGTAACCAAGGTAACCCTGATCCTTCTACTTCTAGAAATTGTGACATTCGATGTTTTAAATGCCAAGGTAGAGGCCATATTGCTAATCAATGTCCAAATAAGCGTGTTAAGATTCTACGTGATGATGGTGAGTATGAGACTGAGGGGGATAGTGAAGAGGATGATATGCCTCCATTAGAGGATGCTAGTGATGATGAGGAGCTTGTAGTAGGGAAGTTAGTGGTAGTAGTGAAGCGAGCTTTGAATGTGCAGGTGAAGGAAGAAGAGGAGGTGCAAAGAGAGAATATATTTCATACTAGATGTTATCTAGGAGATCATATTTGCAGTTTGATCATTGATGGAGGAAGTAGCACCAATGTGGTGAGTAATTTTATTGTTGAGAGGCTAGGACTCAAAACTATTAGACACCCTAGTCCATATAAATTGCAGTGGTTGAATGATAGTGGCGAGACTAAGGTGAGTAAGCAAGCCTTAATTGGTTTTCGCATTGGTAGGTATAAGGATGAGGTGTTATGCGATGTAGTGCCAATGCAAGCATGTCATGTGTTGTTGGGGAGGCCATGGCAATTTGATAGGAAGGTTATTCATGATGGCTTTTCTAATAAGTATACGCTTGTTCACCAAGGGAAAAGCTTTAATCGTAAACCGTTAACACCTAAACAGGTGTATGGGGATCAGTTGCAGCTACAACAGTCTTTTGCAAAACATAAGGTGAGTGAAAAACAGAGGGAGAGTGAGAGAGCAAAAGACCATGAGAAAGAAAAGGAATACAAAAGTCAATATCAAAAGGAAAAAGAGAGGAAGGCTGGAAAGAGTGTGAGAGACCAAGTTGAAGGGGGATCAACTTTGGTGGTGAGTGAAAAGGAGAGTGCAGCTTTGCAAAAGGAGAGTTATGTGGCAAGAGCGAGTGTAGTAAGGAGAGCGTTAGTAATGAGGCAACCTATGTTGTTGCTGGTTTTTAAAGAAACATGTTTGAGTACTAACGAACTATCTAACTCTTTGCCTAGTGTGGTTATGTCTATTGTGCAGGACTTTGAAGATGTCTTCCCTGAGGAGATTCCAAAGGGATTACCACCTATTCGTAGTATTGAGCACCAGATTGACCTTATACCCGGAGCATCGATTCCAAACAAACCAGCTTATAGGAGCAATCCAAAGGAGACAAAGGAAATCCAAAGGCAGGTCGATGAATTAATGGAGAAGGGGTACGTGAAGGAAAGCATGAGTCCATGTGCAGTGCCTGTGATTTTGGTGCCTAAGAAGGATGGGTCATGGAGAATGTGTGTTAACTGCCGCGCCATCAACAACATCACGATAAAGTATCGTCATCCCATTCCTCGCTTAGATGACATGTTAGATGAGTCACATGGGTCTAGTATCTTTTCTAAAATTGATCTGAAAAGCGGATATCACCAAATTAGAATGAAAGAAGGTGATGAATGGAAAACCGCATTTAAGACAAAATATGGATTGTATGAGTGGTTAATAATGCCTTTTGGGTTAACTAACGCACCCAGTACTTTTATGAGACTTATGAACCATGTTTTGAGGACTTTTATTGGCAAATTTGTGGTTGTCTATTTTGATGATATCCTCATTTATAGCAAGAGTTTGGAAGACCATATATCTCACTTGAGGGATGTTTTAGAAGTGCTTCGAAAGGAGCAATTATATGCTAACCTTAAAAAGTGCACTTTTTGCACAGACAAACTTGTGTTTCTTGGTTTTGTTGTTAGTGCACAAGGAATACAGGTTGATGAAGAAAAGATTCGTGCGATCCAAGAATGGCCTAGTCCAACTAATGTAAGTAATGTGTAGAGTTTCCATGGACTAGCGAGCTTTTACAGGAGATTTGTGAAGGATTTCGGCACCATTGCAACACCACTTACTGAGCGACGATCTACACGACTTCCTAGAGGTGATGGACCATTTCAAATTCTTGAGCGCATCGATGATAATGCATACAAGATAGATTTACCGGGTGAATATCAAGTAAGTGCTATGTTTAATGTTACTGATCTAAGTCCATTTGATGTAGGCGAAGATTTGAGGACAAATCCTTTTCAAGAGGAGGGGAATGATGAGATCCATGATGGGAGCCAAGCCAGAAGATGGAATGTGGATCCTCTTGAAGTGCCACCTGGACCGATCACAAGAAATCGAGCGAAACGATTCAAGGAAGCACTTAATGGGTTGATAAAGGATGTCCATGAAGCCGGAAAGGATTGGAGCAATCATGAAGTTGGAAAGGATTGGAACAACCATGGGAAGGCCCTTACTCTTGTACAAGTCATAAAGGATACGGGTTGAAGAGGGCGTTTCTTTTCAAGGCACGGCCGTGTAGGAGTCTGAAGGTTACACAAAAACATATACGGCCTGAATACACGGCCGTGTATACACTCAACGCCAGCCGTGTAGTGAGTTTGGAAGTTCCACAGAAACATACATGGCCAGAATACACAGTCGTGTATATACCCTACGCTGGCTCCAACGCCGCCGGCCTTTATTCCAACACCATCGGCCTTCATTCCAACGTCGTCGGCCTATAATGTCCTGTTCTGTTATTTTTACGCAACTTATTGATGTTATGTCGTTTTGGGTCTTTATTTTCATGAATTGTAAACCCTACTATAAAGCTCCTAGGGTTTAGAACAGCTAGAACATAGAATATTAAAGTTTGAAAACACTTTGAGGGAATTCCTCTCTTGTTCTTTAAAGAACTAATCTGGAACTTATCGGATTTTATTTCCGTGGCGTTCATCCCGACTTATCAATCGGTCTTTCATCCCGATTGTGGCGTCTTCATATTATACCAAGGTTCTTGTTTCGCTTATAGACAACGGGTCGCGGTTTCCACTTGGGCGTGGTTGGTATCTTAGGTAACGAATTCCGAACGTATTGGTTTTGGGTTTTGTCACATGTTGGCCTGGTTCGTATCAGTTAGGAATCCGATCAAACCGATCTCATATCAAGTTGGGTGGCGACTCCAAAATAAAACGAAATTCCTAACTCAAGTCAAGGATCTACATTAGATGAACATAGGGTCTAGTATAGATCGGATTAAGAATGGGAAATAAAAAATTAGACTCGACATGCCCTGATGATCAATAATAATTAACAATAATTAATTTCCAATTTTTTCTCTAATTTAGCAAAAATAGGAAAAATATTCAAAAAATAAAATAAATAGGAAAAATATATCAATTTTGGAAAATAATTGCAGAAATGGAAATAAAAAGGGTTAAATAATTTTTACAAATTTTTGAAATTTCAAAAAATACAAAAAAATAAAAAAATCGCATTGCATATCTGCAAATTGCGAAAATAAGAAAATCGCGAAAGTGGGCTAGCCCAGCTGGTTCAAACCATGGCTTAAGGCGCGCGCAGGAGGGCTCAGTCATAGGTTCGAATCGCGGGGGAAGCAGAATCATCATTTTGCAAATTTTTTCTCTACTTGCGACACGTGTCAGCAGTCGATTAGCTGGAGCGAATGCACGTGCCAAGCATGTGATCATCTTCAACCTCCATTCGAGATCGCCAGCGAGGAGAAAATTTTGAATTTCGACCATTTTGATTCGATTTTTTGCACAAATCCAACAGATCTTCAATGGAAATAAGATAAACATAATCCAATTGGAATCAAATCGCAACAAATCAATAGATTTGCACAAATCGAAGATGGGTTTTTAACCGCAAATCTGATTTGCTTCAATCGGTGGAAATCCAAGCTTATCCAGCTCGATTTCTTGCACTTACAAATAGAGGATGAAGGGGAGAGGCAGAAGCACGGATCAAAAGTGAGAAAAAGAGAGAATCGAAGCCTCGCTAGAGTTCTTCAACTCGCGACCACCAATCAAGCGTCGAGCAGCCACCAGGAGGTGTTTTTGGAGAAATCCACCGCCATAGTTGAGTTCCCTACCCCCAAAAACCTAGGAATTGACACATCAAACCGCTTCGAAAGGCCGCCGGAACGCCGTCAACGAGCATCCTCAGTCGCCGTGTCCAATTGACCCGACCCAACCTGCTTCGACCCAATCCGACCCGACCCACGCACCCACCTAGATTCAAGTAAGTTGGACTTTCTGATTTTATTTATTTATTTTATTTATTTCTTATGTATTTATTTAGTTATTTTATTTATTTATTTATTTTTGAATTTCTTTAGTTATTTATTTGTTATATAATTCAAAAATGGAAAAGATGTTGGAATTTAGATTACTTTTTTAGATTTGATTTAGTATGAATAATAAAAAATAAAAATAATAATTATAATAATAAATAATTAAAATGTAAATATATATAAAGAAAATAATAAAAATATTAGAATAATAATAATAATAATAATTTAGATTTCAGATTAGGATAGACAAAAAAATCTAGGAATTTTTTTTTAAATTATGAAAATTAATAAAAAATTATAAAAATTAATAAAAATCAATAAAAAATTATAATATTAGAAATGGGTTGAAAAATAGAAAAATGAAATTTTTATCACTTAGAAAAATCATTTTCTTAAATAAATCCAAAGTTGGTTTTTCCTTAAAAAACCATTTTCAAAAATCAATTATTAAGCGTAGGCTTAGACTTTTTTAGAAAAATCCTAAAATGGTAAAAACATAAATCAGAAGAAATTTCATAATTAAAATTCACAAACACATTAAAATTTTTCAAGAAAAGCGAATTACGGCAAGTTTGATCTCAAATAGCAGGTACGTAGGCACCCATTTGGGGCAACCTTAAAAAGGACAAAAATCTTTTTTTTTAGAATAACTTATTAAAAAAACACAATAAAAAGACAAAAGACAACAAAAAAAAATAAAAGACATTTCTAGATAAAGTTCAGATTTTTTGAGATTAGGGTGGAAACCTTAGGGTTTTAATAGGTTAGCCTTCGAACTTAGAAACTCTAGTTTTCTCCTTTCCTTTTTTCACAAAAAACGAGAAGAGGAAATCACGACGACTAGTGGTCCAAATTAGGACTAATATGCTCCATTAGTCCTAATTCAATCTTTCCCAACAACAGTTGGGTGGCGACTCCAAAACAAAACGAAATTCCTAACTCAAGTCGAGGATCTACATTAGATGAGCATAGGGTCTAGTATAGATCGAATTAAGAATGGGAAATAAAAAATTAGACTCGACAGGATGGCGACTCCACTGGGGACCACATTCTCTAATAGGCTAGCCACTTGAATCTCCTCAAATTGCTCCTTTATGAGAAATGTCTTTTGATTTGTTATATTATTGCTAACCTTTCAGGGATTTAGCTAAAGGTTAGAATTCAGCTATTTACTTTAGTTATCGAGTCTGCATGCATATAATTGTGTGAGTAGATACGGTCAAACCCGGGCCATCTTAGGACCTTAAGACAGGGGGCCATTGTGTAGGTTTCGGGCGAAGTGATATGATCACCGTTCGGGACTGATTAGGCTACCCCACCCAAAGCTTCGATATGGCTTGAGATCCATTTCTCCAAGAATACGGGAGGCCATAGAGCTTGGGGACCTATCAGAACCTACCTATTTGCATACATAACGTCATGGGACGACAATAAATTGATGATGTAATATTTTTTTTCTATTCACGGAGTTCAGATACATTTCCCTGCAATGTTATCATAGTTCTGGTTGTAATTAGAAATTTTTGTTGTAATAGATGGCTAGTTCCACAATTGACCGCCGCCTACGCAGTAGAAGACCAAGAGAATCAGAAAATAAATCTATTGTACTTTTTTCAAGAATTGAACTCTAAGTTTCCAATATTAATAAAAATAAAGTTTCAGTATTATGTCATCAATCAATTGTTAGCCCCTTTATTTTAGCATCTATGTGACACATGCATCGCATTTACATACTTACATCATACTAAGAAAAATGCACGCAAGGTATCAAAGATAGCTCCTAAATAACTGAATCTTCCCATAAGCCCAATCCGGACTCATTTAAGAACCAAAATGGCAAATAGTGGCGACAACTGCAACAACACAAGTGTTGACGCTGCTTTAGACTCTAGGATTGTATCCCTGGAACAAACGGTCCAGCAGCTAGCTACATAAGTCCACCTCCTGACTGAAAGCTACAAAGAAACCGCCATACCTTACATTGGGGAGGATGGTTCCGAAGACCTTGGTCTCCAGATATTCAACGAGGTGAATATGGTGACTAGTAAGGAAGGCCATCAGTTTAAGGAGGGGTAGCAAGGGACGTTTGGACTAGGGTACGTTCCTACAGCCCATGAAGAAGCACAAGCCAGAGGTGTCAGAGGCAAGAAGAAAGAGAAGTCAAGCAACACCTTAATGCGCATTCCACCCCTCCAGCAATCATTCATACAAGCAACTATCATTCGAGAGCCAAGGATAAGCGAAGATGACGTCAGTAATGGGAGTCCAACCCCCTGTACGTCCAAACAACATCCAGCTCTCAATAATTGGTTCTGTTATCCTATTGATAGCGCTAGGTCAGCTCAAGGATAGAGAACGATTGTTAAACAATTTTTATTGAGACTTCTTTATAATTCAATAAATTACAGTTTGTCTTACTTATATATATTTTCTTTCATTTTACTTCACCCAGATCTCCTACCATCGAACATTAGGGACATTTCGCGCAGGTAGAAAATAAAAACGCTGATATCGTTTCCAACGCTGCTGGGTCAGTTGTTAGAGGCGATGTCCTTGACCACGAAATAATACAAGAAAATTAGCAAAAACATGAACAAAGCGAAATTTCAATCGACGAGCCAGTGGAGACAGTAAATCTAGGAAGCATTGAGAAACCTAAAAACCTCAAGATCGAGACCGGTTTAAATGCCGAGCAAAAATGTGAGATGACCGAGCTGTTAATTGAATATGAGGATGTGTCCGCCTGGTCATATGGTGACATGTTAGGACTAGACCAATCAATAGTGGTTCATAGGCTTCCCACAAGGGAAGATGTCAAACCTAAAAAACAAAAATTGAGAAGATTTAGGCCTGACATCTTACTAAAGATCAAAGAGGATGTCAAGAAACTACTAGAAGTAAGGCTCATCGAAGTGTCTGATTACCTAGAATGGGTAATGAATATAGTCCCCGTTATGAAAAAGAATGGAAAAGTACGCATGTGTGTAGACTTCTAGGACTTAAACCAAGCTACGCCCAAGGATAACTTCCCCCTACCTCACATTGATGTTCTAGTGGACAACACTGTAGGAAACCATATTTTCTCATTTATGTACGGTTTCTTAGGATATAATCAAATAAAAATGGCTAAAGAAGATAAAACTAAGACGACTTTCATCACAACATGGGGGACTTTCTGTTACAAAGTCATGCCCTTCAGCTTAAAAAACACCGGGGCAACGTATTAGAGAGCCATGGTCACGATACTTCATGACATGATGCATCGAGAAGTCGAAGTATACGTCGACGACATGATAGCTAAGTCTAAAGAAAAAGAAAGCCATACAGATATCCTGAGAAAATTGTTTAAATAATTGAGAAAATTCCAGCTCAAGTTAAACCCGGAGAAGTGCACTTTCGGGGTCACAACGGGAAAATTGTTAAGGTTTGTTATAAGCCGGGAAGGCATTAAAATCGACTCTGACAAATTAAAGTCTATATTAGAGCTATCTTCCCCACGCACTGTCAAAGAAGTAAGAGGTTTGCTAGGAGGGTTGAATTATATAGCTCATTTCATCTCACAGGTTACAGCTCACAGATAAGTGTCGACTACTATTCCGTCTGTTGAAAAAGAATGCCGCAGTAGAGTAGGACGACGAATGCGAAGAAGCATTTAGGACGATCAAAGACTATCTCATAAAAACTCCAGTCTTAATAGTCCCGAAGCAAGGGAAGCCCTTATTCTTATATCTCATGATACTCCCTGAGTCCATGGGATGCGTGTTGGGGAAAAAAGATGAAGAGGGAAGAGAGCGTTCCATATATTACTTAAGTAAGAAATTCACTGACGGGGAATAGAGGTATTCAGAAGTAGAGAGGACTTGCTGTGCTCTGATTTGGGTCATGTACCAGTTAAGGCAATATACCCTTTATTATCACATTGAGCTGTTGACAAGACATAATCCTCTGAAGTACTTGGCAGAGAAACCCATTTTGATTGGGAGAATCTCTAAATGGCAAATGCTCTTATCGGAGTTTGATATCACATACATAAATCAAAGCTTAATGAAAGGGTAATCTTTAGCCGACCAATTGGCAAAACACCCTATCGAAGGAGATTCCCAAGAACTACAAGCCCAATTCTCTAATGAAAATATATTAACAATGGAAGGTACACCAGTAGAAGATTATGGGATAGACGGGAACTCTAAGTGGAAAATGTTCTTCGACGGAGCTGCCAATGTATTCGGTTGTGGGATTGGGGCAGTGTTGATATCCCTAGATGGAACATAATTCCCTTCAGCAATAAGGCTCACATTTCCATATACCAATAATATCGCGGAATATGAGGCGTGCATCCTCGGCCTCAAAATGGCTTACCACATGGAAATTCACGAATAGAAGTATACAGAGATTCATCACTTATCATATTATAGAAAAGAGGGGAATATAAGACTAAAGACCCCAAACTGGTACCATACCATCAACATTTGACAGAGCTAATAGAAGAATTCAAAGCAATCACTTTCATATACGTCCCAAGAACTCAGAATCAGTTTGTAGACGCACTCGCCACACTAGCATCTATGATTCAGATAATAGGGGGAGCCGGAGTCCAATCGTTGAAAATAGACATCGAAAATTGGTCCGCATACTGTCTAGTAATTGAAAGAACACAAGATGACAAACCCTGGTATCACGACATCAAAACTTTTCTCCAAGAAAGCAAATACCCTGAAATGGCTAGCAAGAATGACCAAAGAACACTCAGAAGGTTAGCAAGTCATTTCTTATTGAGTGGGTCTATACTTTACAAAAGATCGTCTGATACCATCTTACTAAGATGTGTGGATAGAAATGAAGCATGCAAACTGATGAAAGAAGTACATGAAGGGGTATGTCGACCTCATATGAACAGCTACATGTTGGCCCAAAAAATCATGAGGTTAGGTTACTATTTGTTAACCATGGAATTAGATTGCATAAAATATGTCAAGTACTATCATTTGTGTCAAGTGTACGCAAACCGGATACTTGTTGGCAGCACCATAGCCTTTCTCCATGTGGGGAATCGACATAATCGAAAAATGGTTTAAAAAAATTATGAAAATTAATAAAAATTTATAATATTAGAAATTGGTTGAAAAATAGAAAAATGAATTTTTTATCACTTAGAAAAATCATTTTCTTAAATAAATCTAAAGTTGGTTTTTCCTTAAAATACCATTTTCAAAAATCAAATTATTAAGCGTAGGCTTAGATTTTTTTAGAAAAATCTTAAAATGGTAAAAACATAAATCAAAAGAAATTTCATAATTATAATTCATAAACACATTAAATTTTTTTAGGAAAAGCGAACTACGACAAGTTTGATCCTGAATAGCATGTACATAAGCACCCATTTTGGGGCAACCTTAAAAAGGACAAAAATCTTTTTTTTTTTTAGAATAACTTATTAAAAAAAAAACACAATAAAAAGACAAAAGACAAAAAAAAAAAAAAAAAAAGACATTTCTAGATAAAGTTCAGATTTTAGGAGATTAGGGTGGTAACCTTAGGATTTTAATAGGTTAGCCTTTGAACTTAGAAGCTCTGGTTTTCTCCTTTCCTCTTTTCACAAAAAACGAGAAGAGGAAATCACGACGACTGGTGGTCCAAATTAGGACTAATCTGCTCTATTAGTCTTAATTCAATCTTTCCCAACAACAGTTGGGTGGCGACTCCAAAACAAAACGAAATTCCTAACTTAAGTCGAGGATCTACATTAGATGAGCATAGGGTCTAGTATAGATCGGATTAGGAATGGGAAATAAAAAATTAGACTCAACAGGATCTAATGTAAATCGGATTAGGAAGATAATGTAAAATTTTAAAATTAGACTCGACAGGATGGTGACTCCACTAGGGGTTTACAGTGGGCTAGCTACCCAAACCTTCTAAAATCATCATTTCTAGATATCTTTAATTAGCTCTTATATTGTAAAATACTATTTGCACTAATGTTTGTATTTACTCATGATCCAAGGATTTAATCAAATTAGTTTTATTATTATTATTATTATTGAATTTTGATGCATGTAATTGTGTGATTAAATGCAGTCAGGCCCAAGGATCTTAGGACCCTAGGACGGGGGGCCATTGTGTAGGTTCTGAGCGAAGTGAAATAATCATCGTTCGGAGCTGATTAGACTACCCTACCCAATGCTTCGATATGACCTGAGATCCATTTCTTCGAGAATGTGGGAGGCCATAGAGCTTGGGGACCTTTTTGAACCCACCTACCTTGTATACATGAAGTTTTGGGCTAATAAATGATTAATGATGTAATTTCTTTGTTCTTTTTCTTTTTCTAGAGTTCAAATACAATTACTTATAAAAGAATTCATTTGTAATTCCTATTGTAATCCTGATAGATGGCTAGTGCTGCAATCAACCGTCTCCTCCATAAGGAAATCCGGGTCTACAAGCCTTTGGATCCAAAACTGGTACTGGACCATTAGTTTACCTTACACATCCATGAGGAATAGGCTTTCATCTAGGAAAAGATAGGGCCCATCCTCTCATTAATGAAGGTGGAAATCAACCTACCTTTGATTCGAGCTGTCTTACACCTTTTTGAAATTGAACCCGCAACTTTCTTTATTGGGCCACATGAGGTCACGCCAATCCTAGAGGAATATACTCAACTTCTTGATAGGAATCAAAATCCGACAAGACTTATCATTAGGGCAAGAGCCAAAGGATTTCAAATCTTGGCGATAAAGGCCCATTTTGAGCAAATCAACCCTAGAATTATTTGTTTACTAACCTCTTTTCTATTACTCACGTATTGTATATTCCAATAGGCACACTTATCAGGCTTTACAGGGCGATGGACAAACTCACTAAGACTCAGCTTGTGGGTTATCTATGGACCGACTTGAACCGGCGATGAGTTGGGCCAACGAATCCTATTGAAGAGCTAGCATGTTGAAGACTATTTTCACTTGTTATTTATTTATTTGAATAATTTATGTTTTAAGTTTTTGGGACACTTTTATTTAGTTGTAATAGGTGCTTTTGGGATCGGCTACCTTAAAGTGGTATAGTGTAATTTTGTGGACTTTTTAACTTTAAAGGGAGTAAGTATAAATACTTGCTTAAGTAGGGTTTTTGGGAACTTTTTGAAATTTGCAGCAAATACACTTTTTGTTTGAGGGTTAGGGTTCATCCTAAATCCATTAGCACTTATAAATTTCAATCTAAAAATTGAAATTGTGGCGAGTGGCATCAAAGAGAATTATAAGTAATATCAATTCCCCTTGTTGTGTTTTTCCTTTTCTTCACTATTGAGTCATATCTAGGGTTGATTAGGATAGTTCTTGATTTGAATTTGATTTCATTTGTAACTTCTTTGTAATGATATAAGATTGATTGGTTTTAGCACTTGTTATTACAATCAATTTTGCTTATATTGTATGGCATGGGTTGGTCTTGATTGTGGGGAGGATCACGGCTTTGTTTTTGTATGCTGATAATTTGGAAATCTCTTAAAATTTAAGTTAATTTAGTGATTCAATTGAGGATTATCAACTTGTGGTTTTATCTCCTTGAAATTTAGCATTCGGATCATCTTATAACAATTAGGGTCGCACAATTTTTGTGCCCCTTTTGAATCAATTTTAAACTAGTCACTTGAGAGTTGTTAATTGGTTCAATTACATGTGCTTAAACTCCCTTTTAGGCATACCATCTTTTGGTATTAGAGCTATCAAATTTGGATATTTAAGGTTGATCACGTTCTAGTTGAAGAATTGGTTACAAGTATTGAGGATTTGCACCAGTTGAATAACTAGTTTGATTGACATTGTCTAATTGTTCTTTCAATTAGGTTTTATATGCTTTCACTTGGTTTTAAGCGCATCACGTTTGCAAGCCCCTTCACTTGCTAATGGGGTGTATATGCTAGATCTAGAGGTTAGGCCAGCCGGTATTTTCAGTAGATTTCTGGGAATTTGTAAGGTAGTAATCAACCAAGCGTTAGAAAATAGCAATAGATATTGCCTCCGAATGGATGAATTAGAGGCTTGGTTCATAGCTCGGTGTGATGATGGGAGCAGGAGAGACATCTTATGTGGAGATCCTAAGAGTTATTGATGGGAAAATGTCTAGCACTGTTGACTTTTTCAGAACCCGATTTGGATGATGATCCAAATCGCTCATATTTTACTTTATGTCTTTTATTCTAATAAATATTTGAGAATAATCTTATAGGTACAATGATAATTCTCCATGGGATGCCAATATGTCCTACAACAGTTGTTGGACACAGAATGTTTTCAGGATGACAATCAAAGATCTGCTGCGATTATTTTTCATTCCAAGGCATTGGCTCATGAAGACTTATATTATTTTATACTTTGTATTTGTTTTATGAACTATTTTTGGTTGTATTTGGTTTTGGGACACTTTTATTTCCTTGTAATTTTCATTTAGGACTAGCCATCTTAAAAGTTGCAAACTTGTAATTTTAACCACTTTCTAACCTTAGGAGTAGCAAGTATAAATACTTGCTTAAGAGAGGGTTTAAGGAGGATATTTTTGCAGAATTGAGATACACTTTCACATGTGGAATTAGGGATCATTTCTTAGTTCAAAACTTTTATCAATTTCAACCCAAAAATTGGAATTGTGGCGAGTGCGACAAAGAGGAATTATGAGTCATATCGATTCCATCTTTGTTGTATGTTCATTTCTTCTCTAGTGAGTCATATCTAGGGTAGATTTGGATCTTTCTTGGACATATTTATGGTTGTATTTCGTGGACAACAATCTTGTAAGATTGATTGTTCCTTGAGTACTTGAAATATATATATCATTTTAGCTTGTGGCGTGAATTTGTGATTGAAGGGGGGAAGTGGATTTCACTGTTTTATTGCTTTCTTTGATATGATTTCCACGTGGTTTTCAATCCTTATTGTGGTTACTTGGTGAATGTTACAAATAGAGATTATAATTACATCATTTGATCAACATTTTCCATCTAAATCTCCAAGGTGTTCACGTGAATTGTCTCCTTAGTGGACTGATTTGTGATTGACTTGAGACTTGTTTTATTTGAGTCAATTGATTGTGTTTCAAAGTGGTTTTGAGCTCATCAGTTATAAGCAAAGACCGGTTTATACTTTCATCTTGATAGCATTTGCAACTATCCTTTTTCCCACTAGGATCTTTCACATCCGCAATAGGGTCTTAGAGTTAATGTTTCATCTCTTGGAAGGGAAGTCTTATATCCCAGCCCTACTAGCTAAACAGATACAAAATTTGAATTTCGTAAAGAAAAAAGGTCGTGGAATCCTCCACTTAAACATTAACCTCATCTTAATTTGGTTTGTGATCCATCTCAAATGCTTCGGGTTGAACATGGTCAAGAAATCATTAGCCCCACAAGTAGACTTTGTAGATTCCTGCATAGAAGGGATGAAGCTGCCCGATGATCTTTCCGGTCATAGTTGGGTGGAAGTACTTAAAGGTTTCAGTGCCAATGACATCTTTTAAACTGCTAGGTGGAGTTGTTGCAATAAGGTCATCCTAACATGTAGGAACCTTCAAGCTGTTCCATTGATTGGTGATGGACGATCTGACCTTTCTAATAAGTTTAACCCTCTACTCAATCCTAGCTTATGATCAGTTCTCAGGCAAGTATACCTATCGACTAGCAGTATAGCATAGGAGTACAGGTATCGATCCCACGAAGACTTATAAGTACTAGTACTAACGATTCTCCTACTATCTAACTTCTCACTATTGATGATCTCAACTATCCTAATTATTGCCTAAACCTGAAAGAGACAAATAAAATGAACAAAGTAAATGTATTCAAACACCCCCTTAATTAATTCAATGATTTAAACATACCCTGCCCAAGATCCACCCCTAATTCTCATGCAGCTTTTATTCAATTCCAACTATCCAGTGATTAATACCTAATCTCTGATCTACGGAGTTTCTTACACTAGATTAGAGTCTTTCCCAAGATCAATAATCTCTAATCCTAATTAAGCCAATTAAGATCTCTCTTCAATTAACATAATCAAGATTGCATTAGAATCCTAGGACTCTCAATTGAACCAAACCGCAATGACCTTGTTCAATACAGAAAACCTCTTATAACCTATCCCTAAGATTACAAGGGGTCTTTTTATCCATGCCAGATCCACTCTATTAAACGATTTCTCAATCTTAATAACAGAGATATAATTCCATCCTAATACTGCGTACATATCAAGATGAACAAACTATAATTGCAACATGAATAAACTCAAAGAGTAGAATTAATTATTGAACATCAACAATTATGCCACATGACAATCAGGGGTTTCTCAAGAGAACGGGTATGAAACAATTAGCCACTCATGAATCTAATAAGAAGAGCAAAACATAAAATAATTGAGTCTATAAAGAAAATTTGAACACAAAATATCTTGGCTTCCAATCCGAGGACTATTCTGGCGGCAGCTTCTTGCAACAGCTTCTCTTCTCTAGGGTTTCTCTTGTGCCGCCTCCCCTATCTCTCATTAGGGTTGTTCTATTTATACTTCTTAAGGCATGCCCGAGCATCTTCAGCTGGAGAGATACGATTGTATCTTTCCTTTTCCAAGTGAATCTCGTCAAGTGAATAATAGTCGCCTGGCACGCCTAGAAGCACGGCCAGATTTCAAACCGTGTGTTCCTCTGGTAAAAAATATGTAATTCCTCAATCTTGCTCAGTGTTTGGCACAGCTAGGAACACGGCTAGCATCACTGCTAGAAACACGGCTAAGAGCACGGCTAGATTATAAACCGTGCCACGTTCTGGAGCTTTGCACTTCTTCGCAGCGTCTACCACGGCTTCAAACACACCCCTATCATGAGCCGTGCTTCCCTTCCAAGTGACGTTTTCATCTTCAGGTGTGCCCACGGTCCATCACACGGCCGTGGCTTTCCACGTGTTGTCCATGAGTAACTTCAACTTGACTTTTTAAGCTTTAATTATGCTCCTTTTGTGATCTTTCTCCTTCTCTTTGGTATTATACCCTGAAACATATATTTATCTGTTAAGTACCAAATCCGCATTGATTTTATTCAAAAGCTTATACAAATTCATTCTTAATGCCCATGATTTACAAGGGTTAATTTACTCTTATCAAATTTCCCCACACTTAAGGTTTTGCTTGTCCTCAAGCAAACATGGATTAAGAAAACCCAAAGGACCAGTTCTCAATAAGTTCCTGCAATCAAGAAGATATTTCAGCATCATCGATTTCATGCTACACCTCAATCATTGATAATCTTTACTCAATCTTACCGTTAGTTGTATACAAAATACAAATACTAAAATTCCCAAAGCTAATCTAAGTGAATCAAACTTTTACCCTTATCATTTAAACTAAAATTCCTGGAGTCAGAATTGTCACAAGATCGATACTAGTAAAATAAAGTATACCATCCTTTTAACCACTGTTGTAAGTACACAACATGGACTAAAGGCATGTTGTATCCACTTGTCTCCTAGCTCTTCCTTTTCTGTTTCATCCAATTCCTTTACCATTGAAGCACTTAACTAAGTTAACCGACCTATGTAACAAACTTTCGATCGATAATCCCGAATTCATCACTCGAGTTAACAGACGTTATTCCCTCAGCGTAGAAGGCGTCCCTCGGATTTACTTGTTCGAGTCTAATTAACTCATTTACTTAATTAATTAATTAAGACGGTTTCCTTGGTCAGTAAGTCCTAGACCAAGCGATCTTAGGCTACTAGGTTTTAAAAATATCCCTTCGAACCTCTACCACCTCAATCAATCAACTATCATTTATATAAGCTCTTTTAAGTTCATTTTTCTCAGACATTTCTCAGTTTTTTTTTTTTTTTTTTCTGAAACTTCTTCAAAAAGGAATCACCAGATTACAAGTATCATTTACTCCTTCGCTCCAAGTTATATGGCTTACCTACTGAGCAAAAAGAAGAGCATACTAAACTCACTAGTGACCTTAATCCAATCTCACTTCCCGAAAGTAAAGGTTAAATGACAAGTAAGTTTACTTCACTTGGATTTCATCTCGTAATTTTAGCAACGTATCTCTAATACATAATAAGAGGATAAAAATGGTTAAAGAGTTTCCATGGGGGTATAAACAAATCTCAGCAGTTCTCGATTGTCAAAAGTCACCATCAATTATACCTTAATTAAGAGGAAATTACATTTTTTTATTGCACAACCCCTGTATCCTAGTTTCGTTTTCCTAACTCGCATCCCCACACTTATAATAGACATTGTCCCCAATGTCCTCGTGAAATGCAAAAAGGGAAACAAAGGATAAAAGCAAAAAGAAAACAAAAGGAAAACGAAAACTTCCCTGAATCTTTTACAACGCGGATCTTTAATAGAAGGTTAAGCGGCACACAAGTAGAGTCATGAGAACCTCTGCCAAACATAACGGGTCGGTGTACTTGGAATGCCTGTATCTCACAACAACAGCAACAACAGAAAGATAAAACAAAACAAAAGAAACTCATAATTGACTAAACAATAAGCTAACTATCATCAGCATTTTCTATTTCAAACATTAGTGGTTGGTCAGTTTTCCAGAATCATACAAATCAGGATAGTAAAAACAAAAGTAAGACGGCTATTCTATACAATGGTCCAAATCTCCCGGGTTCAACTTCCATCGATCCACTCGCGAGATCAGCTGCTGAAGTCATCATCCGATGGCAATGGTACAGTGCCCAATCGGCAAGGAGAATCTGATCCAATCACCTCAGTATTCTGCTGAGTGCTCGCTTCGACAGTCGCAACTGCGGGACTTTCATGTCGTGCCATGAAAGCTGCACCCGAGGATTCTCCAACATGAAAACCAGTATCATATGCACCACTCGAGTGACGGTCTCCTCCAGAAACCACCCGAGTAGCTTGTGATGCTATGTCCTCATCGCTAGAGCCACCACATGGGGGAAGATCTACCCCCAATTTCTCACTAATACGAGATAAATAGGTGACTAAATAACTCTTCAAGCCCTTCACTCGCTTTGACTGCTTGGCTTGTTCTCTTTTAATTCCTTCCAAGTCTGCAGTCAATCTCTTTACCGAATCTGCTAGCTCCTAAGTTGGTCCGGCCTGCTCTCGAGCTTGCTCTTGCTCTTGCTCATCACCCTGCTCGGGTTCTATCTCTGGCTCTTGTTGTTCGGCAAACACATCCATGATGCGAAACCTCCACCTCCGCAAAACACTCTCGGGGAGAGAGGTGCTCCTTCCACAACTGTCCTTGGGAACCCGAGTTGGAAAAACACCGTAATTTTTCAGAATGCGAGTAATCCAAGAGCCGACAAAAACCTTGTGGTGCCCCAGATCGCATTGTTTTTTCAAACACCAAACGGCTGCTAATCCGACATTAATCCAAGTACCCGTAATCATACTCCACAGCTGGTACAGGTCCGAAGCATTCACCACCCCTTGAGAATCACCTCTACCAGTGGTTGAGCGGGCCAGAATGTAATGGAGTACACGCACGACAGGATCCCTTAAATGGCTCCCCTTAGATTTGGAAGGGTTATATCCACCATTTCCCATACTATTCCACACTCCATGCTGCAGTAGGCCCCTAGGAAAGGCATCAGGAAGCTGCACAAATCCATTAGAGTCGATAAACTCCTCGTCATAAATACCCAAGCACTTGATAAAGTTTCTCATTTCAACACGGTGGTAACTCCTTTGGCAGTAGAAGGAGACCACATTATCAAGCTGGGTAGACTGACCAAAACTAAGCTTGAAGGTGGCGACAAAATCGTAGCTTATCGAAGAATACACGTCCTCCTCAATGCTCAGAAGTGCTCTCCAAGCGGGATCGTTCAAGAAATGATCAAATCGTTCCACTAACCCATACCTAGCAAGCACTTCCCAATCAACTACTACATTAGGCATAAATACCTTCTTTTCTCGCACTATATCATACTTACCTTCGTCCTCCCTCCGCAAGTTAGGAGGGTAGCGTCGCGTGGTCCTAGAGGAACCACCAGTTGAACAGGGTTGAGCGTTTTTGCGCGCCACAGTCTTAGTCCTAGGCATCTTGACTATACCACGCTTGAGAAATCTCGACAGAGTGATGAATGACGTTCTTCAACAGAGAGGGAAGGAAAAAGAACGAATATGCAGAGAGAGGTAAGGTAGGAATGACGAGAGAAATGAAGAGAAAGGTGTTTTTTTTTTTTTTTGTCTCAAACGTGCGAACCTTAAAAGGCTATTGATGACACGGCCTCAAACCTGGGAGTGTTACAAGTCGTGACATCCACTACTCTATAGAAAAGAACATGAAAAAGTCTTACCATCTGGCAAGGCTTGTGGCATGTCTTGTGACTTGGTCGTACCTGTAACCGTGCTATACACTGCTCTGTATATGAGAACTTAAAAAAAAAATGTAACCTCGTGGCACGGCTTGTGGCACGGCTTATGCCTTGGACGTGCCTATAACCGTGTCATCCCCTGGATTGAAACACCTTTCACAAATGCCCGTACACTTTGGTGTGACTTAGACCATATCGTACCCTCTTTGTTAAAATCTTACTTGAAAAATTACCACTCACAAATGTAATGATGATAACAGTAAAAAGAAAAGAAAAACTAACCTAGTAGATGCATGGGTTGCCTCCCAGCCAGCGCTTTTGTTTAACGTCATTGGCTCAACCTAAGGAACAGTTGATGAAGTTAACCAGGATCTTCAATAGAGGGCTTCAATCTGGTAAAAGCTTCTGCATCAATATTCTCCCTCTCTATTGTTATTCCAAATTCATCTTTGCCATCAAGATCAGTCAACATTTCTTGTATTGCACAATCTTCTGTCTCTTCAATATCGCAGATTCTCAAACTCAACTCTAATGGATCCTTGCATAAGATATCATCCACAACGGTATCAGTTACATCAATTGCATAACAAGTATCATCAGAATCTACCGATTTCTTCATCACAGCTGGGATTTGTATCACTAACTCGTCTCCCCCAATGCGCAGCACTAATCGGCCCTTAGCCACATCAATGATTGCTCGGGCTGTGGCTAAAAATGGGCGTCCCAAAATTAGAGGAACTTCAGTGTCAACATCCATGTCCAGGATCACAAAATCAACCGGGAATATGAAAGTTCCTACTTTTACTAACACATCTTCAATAACCCCTCTAGGAAACTCCACTGATCGATCTGCCAATTGAAGGCTCATCCATGTAGGCTTTAGCTCCCCTAATCCGAGCTTTTGAAAGAGAGAATATAGCATCAAGTTTATGCTAGCCCCTAGATCTGCTAATGCTTTTTCTACCAGTAAATTCCCAATGAAATACGGTATGGTGAAACTCCATGGATCTTTCAATTTCTTTGGAAGTTTGTTTAGTAAAATCGCAGAACAATTCGCACCAATTGTTGCAGTAGAGATCTATTCCATCTTCTTCTTATTGGACAGTAGATCTTTCAAGAACTTGGCATACCGGGGCATATGAGAAAGGGCTTCCACAAGTGGTAGGTTGATATGTAACTGTTTGAACACATCCAAAAACTTACCGAAATGTTCCCGATCCTTATCGTTCCGCAGCCTAGCAGGATATGGCAATGGTGGTTTATAAGGTTGGACGATAGGTGTCTTCTCAACTTCCAAGTCTTTTGTTCTTCCCTCTATAACTCTGCCCTTTTCTGCTTTATCAGTAGTTTTGCCTTTATCAACAGTCTCATTCCCCTTCCTACTAACAGAGGTTTCCCAACACTTGTCTGATTTCACTTCCTTCCCACTCCTAAGAGTTACTGCCTTCACGTGTTCCCTTGGGTTGGTCTCTGTATTTCCAGGAAGAGACCCTTGTGGTCGCTCAGCAAGCGCTTTAGAGATCTGCCCCATCTGGTTTTCCAAGTTGTGGATTGAGGCTTCATGATTCCTTAAAGTGGCCTCAGTAGATTGATGGCGTTGCTCCGACGCTTGAATGAACTTCGCAATCATATCCTCAAGGCTTGATTTCTTTTCTTGGAAGGGAGGTGGAGCTGGTCTTTGGAATCCTGGAGCAGGTGCATTACCTCTTTGAGATTGTTGATTACTCCAGGAGAAGTTGGGATGATTACACTACCCTGGATTATATGTGTTGCTATAAGGATTGTTCTGTGGTATTGTGGGATTCCCCACATACTCAACACGCTCTGTCACTTCAGATACCACATTGTTGGAATGAGGTTCAATTGAGCAGTATTGGTATGGTTGAGATAGAGCCATCCCTTCAACTTTTGAAGCGAGTGCATCTACCTTTGCTGCAATTGCTGTCATCAAATCGACTTCATAAATGCCCGCTACCCTGTGCTTTTGTCTACCATGGCTCCATTGGTGATTATTTTTGGCCATGTTCTCAAACAAACTCAATGACTCCTCCGGCGTTTTCACATTTAAAGTACCCCCAGTCGCAGCATCAATTGTCTGCCGAGTTGCATAGTCAAGCCTGTTATAGAAGGTGGAAACTTGCAGCCAATTAGGCATTTGGTGATGTGGACACCTCCTAAGAAGATCCTTAAATCTAATCCATGCTTCATGTAGGGGCTCGTGATCTAGTTGGGTGAATGATGTGTATCATTTCTCAACTTGGCAGTTTTCGATGGTGGGAAATAATAGTCCAGGGAAGTCTCCGCCATCTGGGTCCAAGTGGTGATGGAATCCCGGTTTAGTGAACTAAACCACTGCCTTGCTTTCCCCCGGAGAGTAAAAGGGAAAAGTCGCAATTTCAGTGCTTCCTCAGATACTCCGTTTTGCTTGACAGTTGCACAAATATCCAAGAACATCTGAATGTGCGCATGAGGATCCTCGACAGACAAACCGCCAAACTGGCATTGGTTGTGAATCATATGCATTGTAGAGGCCTTGATTTCGAAGTTGTTGGCCTCTATTGCTGGTTACACAATACACGACCCAGTGCTGCTCAGAGTAGGACGAGTGTATTCAACCATCGTTCTTCGTTCATCTGCCATTGGCTCAGTTTCTCTCAATCGCCTTCTAAAGGTTTGGTCAATTTCAGGATCAAAGTCAAGAAGCTTAGATGAAGATCTCCTTGTCATAAACCGCGATAGACAAACTATGAACTTAGTTTCCTCAACAAATTTGAATGGAAGCACGAATGAAATTAAAGTAAATAACTAAAAAAAAAAAATAGTTAAAGTAGTAGGTGTCAAGTTTTCCTAATATTATAAGTCCCTGGCAACGGTGCCAAAAACTTGATGGATGATTTGACCATTCTAACAAGTTTAACCCTCTACTCAATCCTAGCTTACGATCAGTTCTCAAGCAAGTATACCTATCGACTAGCAGTATAGCATAGGAGTACAGGTATCGATCCCATGAAGACTTATAAGTACTAGTACTAACGATTCTCCTACTATCTAACTTCTCACTATTGATGATCTCAACTATCCTAATTATTGCCTAAACCTGAACGAGACAAATAAAATGAACAAAGTAAATGTATTCAAACACCCCCTTAATTAATTCAATGATTTAAACATACCCTGCCCAAGATCCACCCCTAATTCTCATGCAGCTTTTATTCAATTCCAACTATCCAATGATTAATACCTAATCTCTGATCTACGGAGTTTCTTACACTAGATTAGAGTCTTTCCCAAGATCAATAATCTCTAATCCTAATTAAGCCAATTAAGATCTCTCTTCAATTAACATAATCAAGATTGCATTAGAATCCTAGGACTCTCAATTGAACCAGACCGCAATGACCTTGTTCAACACAGAAAACCTCCTATAACCTATCCCTAGGATTACAAGGGGTCTTTTTATCCATGCCAGATCCACTCTATTAAACGATTTCTCAATCTTAATAATAGAGATATAATTCCATCCTAATACTGCGTACATATCAAGATGAACAAACTATAATTGCAACATGAATAAACTCAAAGAGTAGAATTAATTATTGAACATCAACAATTATGCCACATGACAATCAGGGGTTTCTTAAGGGAACGGGTATGAAACAATTAGCCACTCATGAATCTAATAAGAAGAGCAAAACATAAAATAATTGAGTCCATAAAGAAAATTCAAACACGAAATATCTTAGCTTCCAATCCGAGGACTATTTTAGCGGCAGCTTCTTGCAATAGCTTCTCTTCTCTAGGGTTTCTCTTGTGCCGCCTCCCCTATCTCTCATTAGGGTTGTTCTATTTATACTTCTTAAGGCATGCCTGAGCATCTTCAGCTGGAGAGATACGATTATATCTTTCCTTTTCCAAGTGAATAATAGTCGCCTGGCACGCCTAGAAGTACGGCCAGATTTCAAACCGTGTGTTCCTCTGGTCGAAAATATGTAATTCCTCAATCTTGCTCAGTGTTTGGCACGGCTAGGAGCACAGCTAGGAACACGACTAGCATCACTGCTAGAAACACGGCTAAGAGCACGACTAGATTATAAACCATGCCACGTTCTGGAGCTTTGCACTTCTTCACAACGTCTACCACAGCTTCAAACACACCCCTATCACGAGCCGTGCTTCCCTTCCAAGTGACGTTTTCATCTTCAGGTGTGCCCACGGTTCATCACACGGCCGTGGCTTTCCACGTGTTGTCCATGAGTAACTTCAACTTGACTTTTTAAGCTTCAATTATGCTCCTTTTGTGATCTTTCTCCTTCTCTTTGGTATTATACCCTAAAACATATATTTATCTATTAAGTGCCAAATCTGCATTGATTTTATTCAAAAGATTATACAAATTCATTCTTAATGCCCATGATTTACAAGGGTTAATTTACTCTTATCAATTGGTATCAGTAGGTGCATAGGTTATCATCCGAACTCGATGGTCTGTCAATTTGGTACTATCCAAGACATAGTTTATAGGCCATTATTGGAAGAAATCACATTCGAAAACCAAGATCCAAGTCTGTTGGTGGATGAGAAGGTTGCTAAGCTGGCAAAGGTCAAAGCTTTATGGGAAGCCTAAATTGAGAGCCTTAACATAGACCTCAGAGACTTGGATGGTGAAGTAAGCAAGTACCGAGCCACAAGAGATTTTGTGATCAGCTAATTATACCAGATAGGAGAAAGAGTGTATCTTGTCCTAGATGTCACTTAACCTATGTCGAACAGAATAGGTCCAGAAATGAAAAACTATATGGAATAAGTCAAAGCTCGGATGGAAGTCCACTTTGAGGCTATAGACTACAAAAAGGACATCTAGAAAAGTAGATTCAAGGAGTCTAACTAGAGAAACAAAGCCTTGGAAGCTCAATTAGAGAAGACTCAAGCAAGAGTTAGAGAATTAGAGGCCATCATCAATGGAGAACTGATGCCTACACAACCGAAGAAGAAGAAGTCTAGGAATTAGAAAGATATACTAATATTGTTTCTTTTCTTTTTATGTTTTCAAGGTACTAAACTCTAAGTTTGCAATATTAATAAAATTTCAGTATTATATCATTAATCAAATGCTGGCCCCTGTTCTTTTTGCATCCATGTGAGCATCTTGTTTGCATATTTACTAAAAAAATTAACAATAAAGAAAAGAATAAAGTCAAGAAAATTGAAGAATTACTAATAATAAGAGATCCTTTCAAGGTCCTAAAAGTTTCTTTTAAACGATTAGCTTAACCCAAGGCTCATAGTCACTTACTCTAAACATAAAGCCAAAGACCTCTATAACCTACTCTCAATTTGAAAGACCCCATTCACTTCAAAAGGTCTCCTCATATGTTAATTTAGCCTCAAAATACAAAACCTTCCAACTCTCTCCAATCCTAAAGGTTACACTTGAACTTTCTCTCTATCAGGAGTTATATAAAATAGACATAAAGACAATTAATTTTAGGGCACATTTTTGAAGTGGCTATAGTCAATTACCAATGAGGGCATAAAGAAGACTATCTTAACTAGCTTCCCAAGAGAGCCAAGTTAAGATTAAATCACTTGACCAGGGCACATAACTCCCAAAGACATCATGAGACATGGTGAATATAGGCAAATCTGGTAAAATGAAAGGATATCTCATTTGTTCGAGTGGTTTAGGATGACAAAAGGCAAACCACCTCCCAAACACTAACCCTTAAACACTCGAGAGTTAAGTGTTATTAATGTGAGGTTTTTTACTCATTCCTTAAAGGAAGTCTATCTTGAATTTGATACATTAATCAAAATAATGTTAGGCATTCATTTTTGCTATCCTAAACACAATAATCCTTCACCAACCCCATTTGAGCTTATATAAAAAAAGAGACAGTTTCAAAATTTAACCATGTCAAGAACTACCCTACAATGGGATGATTAAGAAGATAAGGACATCAATAAAAAAAAAAGGAATTAACTAAATAGTTCTTGCCCTAGTTACAACAATTCAAGGGTAATTCTTTTCGTGGATAATTTATTTCTTTTGATGAAGAAAAGTCTACATTTTGAAAAACAAAAAAAACACATGACCCACAAGAGATGATCACTATTAGGCTCAAAAGAAAAAGAAAATGAAAGAGAAAGAAAGAAAAGAAATGAGAAAAGCCCAAAAATATAGTTAAACTTATATATAATAAAGGCCCAACAATACTTGAAATTACTAGGGCCAAATACAAGAACCTAAATCTTATAATTTAAAGATATACCACCTTTCTTTGAAGACTTCTCCAAATAATTGAAAATAATTTATCTTAAGAAAAAATTGCTAGGGAAAGTGCTATTCTGGTTTTTCTTAAGGTTTCTTGACTTGTAAACCTATGTTGAAATGATGATTCTTTCAAAATAAGACCTTGGCATTGGTACTTTTTTGAAACCAAAAGTCTATAGCATTACAATTCTCAAAAAGGCCTAACAGGTTGATCAAAGCGTATTACTTACAAGAAAGACCATGATTTTTTGAATAAAAGTCAAGAGTGACATCTAAACCGAGAGATTGTAAGGAAGTCCTCTTAGATTAAACCAATTGAGAATGAGATATCTATTTCCAAATAGAATGAGGGAATTTAAAGTCATTCCTCATTGACGTTGTTTGGCCTAAATTTTACATCTTAATGCCCCCCAAGAAAAAGATATGAGTCTTAAATGTAAGAAACCTCTCAAGAGGTGATTGATTAAGCCAAGACACCACTTTTTCAAGATTAAACCAAACCCTCCAAGTAAATTGAGGTAAAAGAGTAAGTGATTATTGAGTAATAGGGGAGGCCTACCCTTTATTTGTATTTTTGGGAACCTTGTCAAACTCTTTAGTTGTTACCAATACTTAAAAAAATAATAATAATAAAAATAAAAAAATAAAATATTTCTTTAAGAGAAGACAGAGAAAATTTTCAAAGTTTGCTAGAAGTCACTTTGCTACCTTATCCTTAAGTCTCAAAAGAACATTTGTATTGAAATTTTTTAGAAATATTTTAGTTATCATTTGTTTAAAAGTCTTAATTCATTCTAAATTTAGAAACTCTTGACTGTTATCGGAAAAATAAGATTCCCACTTAAGAATTCATTCCTACTATTGGTTAGTTAGCCCATAATGAGGCACTTTCCTAGATATCCTCTATCAGGGTTGCAAGTCCAATGAGATGCTTCCCACTATCAATTAGTTAGCCTACAATAGGGCACTTTCCTAGATATACTCTCATAGGGTTAGTGATAGGAATCAAAATCTGACAAAACCAATCATTAGGACAAGAACCAAAGGATTTCAAATCTTGACAATGAGGGACCATTTTGAGCAAATCAACCCAAGAATTATTTATCTACTAACCTCTTTTCTCTTATTCATGTATTGTATATTCCAACAGGAACACTTATCATGCTTTACAGGGCGATGGACAAACTCACTCAAACTTAGCTTATAGGTTATCCATAGACCGACCTAAACCGACAATGAGCTAGGCCGACGAATCCTATTGAAGAATTAGAATGTTGAAGACTATTTTTACTTGTAATTTATTTTCTTTAGACTATTTATGTTGTAAGTTTCTGGGACACTTTTTATTTTCTTGTAATTATGTTTTTAGGACCAACCACCTTAAAAGTGGCATAGTTGTAATCTTGTGAACTTTTTAACCCTAAATGGAGTAAGTATAAATACTTGCTTAAGTAGGGTTTTTAGGGGAGAAGTTTTCATAATAGACTTCACATTTTAGGTAAGAGAATTAGGGTTTATTTCTTAGTTCAATTGCTCTTATCAATTTCAATCCCAAGAATTAGAATTATAGCGAGTGTAACAAGGACAAATTATGAGTAATATCAATTCCTTTTTGTTGTGTTTCCTTTTCATTACTAGTGAGTTATATCTAGGGTTGGATTGGATGTTTCTTGGTCAAATTTTATTGCATTTGTAATCAAATTATTATTGCTTAATTGATTAGTTTTTAGCCTTGGTTTTTAACCTTCAATTTAGCCACACTTGAACCGTAGATCATTTTGTATGGGAAGTGGATCACGGATTTGTTCTTATTGATTTTGTGTATTATTCATGTGGATTTACTTGTGATTAGTGTTATATTGGAGAAAATTATCTTTGTGGAATTGTAATTACAACTTTGAACATTCGGATCTCATTGCATCTTCATTAGGGTTTACTTAATTTCTAGTAATTTGAACCGAGATTGGTCTAGTGCATTTGAGGATTATAATTTAGTCCAATTGTATGTGCTTAATTCCTAATTTAGGCACATCATCTTTTGGTATTAGAGCATCATCATACTTGGAATTAAGATTGATCACACCATTGTTTAAGAATTGGTTCATAAATAGTGAGGATTTGCACCATTTGATTACTAATTTGATTGAAATTATTTGATTGTCTTTCCAATTGGTTTTGTATGTGCTTAATCTTGGTTTTAGGAACATCATCTTTTGGTCTCAAAGCTTAGGTTAAGAGAAGGGAATTTTCGTGATCCTCATTTCAATTAGGGTTCTTCACCTTGAACCGAAATTGTGTGTTGAGGATTAGATTGCGTGAATGTGTTGTTGAAGAGTTGTAATTGTTGTATGTTGAAGTAGAATTTGAGGTCTTGTTGAAGCTTCTTTGTTGTTGAATTCACCGTGAAGGGAAAAGAAGAGTTAGTGCATTCTTGAACCAAAATTCGGAAGTGTGAAGCATCTCCATTTGTGTAGAAAGAAGAAGTGTGAAATTTGCTTGTTTGTTTTCAAAAATAGAGAGTGCAATTGAAAATTTCTAGATTTGAGTTGTGTGGAAGATTTGGAAATTATTTGATTTTCAAAACAAACATTAAGTTGAAGAAGTTAATGTATGGTTATTTGAATTTGAAAATTGCTTCTTACCAATTGTGGAAAGGTTGCAATTAGTGAAGTGGTTTGACTTTCAAATTTGAATTGTTGCTATTTTGTGTATGAGTTATGATTTGCTTAGTGTTTTATAGTGGTGAAAGATTGTATATTGGAAGTGTGAACCGTAGGGTGTGTGTAGTGCATGAATAGTAAACCATGCAAAGGAAGAGTGGTGTTTCAATTGTGAAGTGGAATTGTGTAGTGTGTGTTTTTTGGGAAAGGTGGAGGAATCACAATTGTCATTTTTAGATTTGAAATCAGAATTTAAAGTGTACATTAAAAGGTCAATTTGAAATGTCAAACACACATTAAGTCATAGTTAATTGTATATCATTTGAATTTAAAAAAGCTTCTTACCATTTGTGGAGTTGTGCACCTATTGAACTTCTTTTGAATTTGAAAGTAAGCTGCCTTTTTGTATTGAAGTTGCGATTTGATGTTGGTGTAGAAGTGGGAAAAGTGCATCGTGGCTTGAAGTAGTGTATATGTAGTGTTGTATTTTTTTAAAATTTAGTAAAGGATGTTAACATTTGGTGTTGGTTGTTGTATGTGTTGTCAAGCTACTTGTTGTTGGTGGTGTGACCATTATTGAACCGTGAGAAAAGGGGAAGTTGTGTGGTGGTGAATGGTGTGTTATGTATGTGTTTAATTGCTGCCAATTGTGTATTTAAGTGGTGAGAAGTCAAGGCAAGAAAAAGGAAAGCTGAGTAGTAGAATTTGAAATTCAAACAAGTCATTAAAGTGTAAAAGTAATTGAACTAATTACTTAAACACTTGTAGTTGAATTTAATTCTATCTACTTGAAAGTAGTTGAGTGTACTTCATTTGTGGCTTGGTTATGTACTTGAACCATAGAAGTGTGAAGATAATTATTGTGTTATTGGGTTTAAACACAATCATGTCTAGTGAAATGTTTCATTATACTAATGTATTGCATCGGAAATTTACTACATACATTACTAATGGGTGTCGAATCCAACAAAAATAAAAACCTAATCCTAGATAATTATATGATTTGTGTATAGTAGTGAGTAGGGTCGTATCCATAGGGATTGGTTAAATTATTTCTATTAAAAGAGAATAGAAAGGTAAAGATGAATGGGGGGGTTTTGTTTGTGAATCAAAATAATATTGAAATTAAATAATAAAATTGAATAATGATAAGAGCCTAGCCAAAGGAATCAATATAGTTTAATTCTTGGAATTGATCATTGATGCAAAGATTTTCTATTCTTTATCTAAGATAAACTGGTTATGGTTATTAACAAGCTCTAATAACCTATCTCTCCTTACTTTCTTGATAATCAAAACAAGCTCTTTGATTACTTCTCTTATTGATTAGACAACCCTAAACAAGCTCTTAGGATTTAATCTATCAATAGCATTAAAAACAAGAGAGACTACCAATGCATGCCAATAGATTATAAGATAACCTATTTAAACAAGATCATATATCTCCATAACATGAATTCGACTATCTATTTTATAATCAAACATGTTATTGTGTCACCGAAACTAGAACTATCAAACAATTACGGATTTGACGTACTAGTTGACAATATATTAACTTACTAATTGAGTAGAAGAGCTCTAATTCATACCAATCAATCAAGATAATATTGAAAAAACGTTCAGAAGATATATAAATATCCGAAAACAAAGAATAGAATAAAGGTAAATCAATTAGATCTCACAATTCGTGAAGAATTAAACTTCAATGATCCTTTGGCTAGAAAATCTGCTTAGCTACACATGTTTATCCTCAAAACGAAAATTAAAAGTAAAAACATGAAAAGTCTCTGTTTCTGGTTTCCTTTGCTTTGCCTCTCCTTCTTCCTTCTTGTTCCCCAAAAACTCCCCTTTTCTCCTCTTGGATTGGTTCTATTTATCTTGTTAAGGGAATAGTAGAGGATCTTTAGCTAGCAAGATACGAATATATCTTTCCTTTTTCAAGTAAATCTCGAGAAGTGAATAATCGTATGCCTGGCACGCCTACCAACACGGCCAGATTTCGAACCGTGCCTTACTCTGTTGATAATCTACAATTCCTCATCCTTGCTCAGTGCATGGCACGTCTTCCACTACGGCTAGATCATAAATCGTGCCTCCCTCTATTGGTTCTTCAAGACAGATACACGGCTGTGTACTTCAGTGCGTGGCACGGCTACTAACACGGCCAGATTTCAAATCGTGTATGTTTCTGTTGATTCTAAACCAAGTACATGGTCGTGTACTTTAAATACACGCCCATGTACTTTCCTCCGGCGGTGTAAATCCTTGTCTTTGATCCAAACTGTAGATGACTTCTCTAAATCACTTGAATTAGCACTTTTGACTCCATTAAACCTGATTTATCACCATAATAAAATTAAGTACCATTTCCTTATGATTTCTATAAAATCAATAATAAATTAACACAATTCATGCTATAAAGATTGAGTATAAAATGGCTCTATCAAATTTCCCCACACTTAAACTCTTGCTTGTCCTCAAGCAATTGAATCAAATCAATTGAGAAATCCGTCATAGATTATATGAAGTTTCTTTTCATCGTCCCAAGCATCTATTCTTTTATAATTCATGACTTGTAATTTTAATGTCTACTGCTCCAACCAAACTGGTTTCCTGTGATTAAATTACCATATACAAAATTTAATAGCTAATCTAAACAAAACAAACTTTAATCCTCATGTTTAGCGAAAGAACTTTTATTCCAAAAGTAAATACTTAATCTAATAAGGAAAAACACCCAATTAAACTTCATTGGATATTAGCAAGTATATAATCTTTGCAACATAAAGTGAAAGCATATGGTATCTACTCTTTCCCTAGATTTTCTCCCTTTTTATTATAAGTCTTATTTCATTCAATGATTTTTACATTCATGTTCTTTTGATTTAATCAAGCATCTATTTTGACGGGTTTTTGCCTGCTTCTTTTTCATGAACTTTCGCCTTTTCCGCCCTTATCGTTATAGTGAGTTCATTGAGTCGGCAACATCCCAAGCTCGTCACTCAAGTGACCGGGTTTTAAGATACCCCTACGGACTCTTCCTCACTCTAACATTCAAGTTCGAATACTCTTAACTCAATTACTTGAATCATTGGAGTAATGGCTATACTTGATTCTTTTTCCACATTTTTTTTAAAGGGTTACTAAGGAAAAAGTTTCTTTAACATCTTTCACTAAGTGTTATCATTGTTTCAAAAACAACTTCAAAAAGTATACAGTAACTAATATAACCTAGAAGTAAACTTGTTTATTTTTCACTTAAGAATTCGACTTACTCTTAAACTTCCAATTCTAAAGTTAAATACAAGGTAAATTTGTTTCTTAAAGATTTCACTACGTAATTTTAACTAAGTATTCTAATCATAGCAGTAGGTGAGTAAAGCACTTGAACAAGTCAATTTCACATTTTGTAGATGCTTATTACAACATTTAGTACAATCTCCAGATTTCATGATAATTTTGAAAAATTTGGCTTAAAATTGCTTAAGGACAAACATTCAAAGTATGAGTCAATTCTCTATTTTCTATATTTTATTATCCTCTCCCCCACACTTAGTTTGAACAGTGTCCGCACTGTTCCTAATTCAGCACAATTAAAGAGGAATTAACAACATAAGGAACATTAGAGAATAAGAGAAAAGGAATACTGGTACTTCCCTGGTATAAAGTGTAGATTAATTCGAGTTCTCCCCTTAAGCACTAGAGAGTGTTATTTAATGATATATACCCTTGCTGCAGTTAATCAAAAGAAAAAAATTGATAAAATAAACTAAGTTAAAATAAATTGATTTTTTTTTTTTTGACATGGGTTGCCTCTCATGAAGCGCCTTTCTTTAACGTCTTTAGCTAGACGTTCCTGGCTAGATGTTCGGGTAAAGGTTTTAATTCCAGCTTTGGTGCCTATGTTGATGGGTTAATAACATCCACAACAAAAACAGGAGAGCTAGGATATTTCATGGCATCATAAATGTTAAATTTAATCGCTTCACCATCAAATTCCATAGTGAGGGTACCGTCATGTACATCAATTTTCGTCCTGGATGTCTTAAGAAATGGTCTCCCTAATAATATCAGTGATGAATTATGAGAATCATCATCTTCCATGTCAAGCACATAAAAATCAGTAGGAAAAACCAACCCATTAACTTGTAGTAAAACATCTTCTAGAACTCCCTCAGGATAAACATTGGACCTGTCAGCAAGTTGAACAATAACCTATTTCCTTTAAGGGACCAACATTCAAACATTGATAAACAGACAAAGGCATGACATTGATCGAAGCTCCTAGATCACACATAGCTTTAGCGATTCCAAGATTACCTATTTTGCAAGGAATGGTAAACATACCTGGGTCCTTACATTTAGGAGGAAGCTTCTTCTAAATAATAGCTGAAACATTCTCACTCACACTAATCTTTTCATTACCTTTCAGCTTCCTTTTATTAGTGCACAATTTTTTGAGAAATCTAGCATAGCGCGGTATTTGCTTAATTGCATCAAGCAAAGGAATATTTACCTCAACTTTACGAAAAGTTTCCAGAATCTCTTTTTCTTCAGCTTCATTCTTGGATTTCGCTAATCTATAAGGGAAAGGAGGTGCTGTCAACATGACCTTTGGTGGCTCAACTAGAGACCCTCTAATCTAGTTGTCTTGCTGGCTCGGAGTCGAAATCTCTTTCTTAGTCTCTTCCTCAGGATTAGATGGGTGTCCTTTCTTATTAGATCTCTACAATTCTCTTCCACTTCTCAAGGTAATTGCATTAACGCTTTGCTTCGGATTTGTGATAGTTTGAGAAGGTAACTTACCTTGTGTTTCTAACCTGTTTATAGAAGAAGCAAGTTAGCTTACCTGATTTTCCAAGTTTTGAATGCTCTGCTTTGTCTCATCCTGAAATTGTTTTGTATTAACAGCAAGTGATTTAACAATTTCCTCAAGAGACATACCTGAAGTGGAAGGAGCTTGGGGTACTTGGTTTGATGGCTTAGGCTGGAATTGTTGGAAATTTTGTGGGTTATTGCCATATCTTAAGTTAGGATGATCCCTCCATCCAGGATTATAAGTATTCGAGTAGGGATCATATTTCCTCTGTGGCTGTCCTGGGAATCCTCCTATAGCATGGACATGCTCATGATTGTCATCTTGCAATGTGAGGCACATGACAGTAGGATGATTAGGGGCAGCACAAATTCCACAAGCCTTCACCTGCTGTGTATTTCTGAGGGCTATCTGTTGTACAAGAGAGGTTAGGTTAGAAATTTGATATTCAAGGTTAGAAACACTTACCTCATTTACCTTCCTTGAAGATGAATCATGCCTATACCCAAATTGTTGCGAATTAGCAGCCACAATGGAGATCAATTCCCTAGCTTGACTAGGGGTTTTATTCACTATGGCGCCTCCGCTAGCAGCATCCATCATCTTCCTCTCCATTGGAATAAGGCCTTCATAGAAGTATTGAATGAGAAGTTGTTTAGATATCCCATGTTGCGGACAGCTTGCATAGAGTTGCTTGAACCTCTCCTAATACTCATGAAGAGTCTCGGTGTCTCTCTGTTTGATACCACAAATCTCTCTTCTTATACCAGCGGCTTTAGACGCAGGGAAGAATTTCTCCAGGAAGAGCCTCACCATATCTGTCCAAGTAGTTATAGAACCTGGAGGCAAATAAAACAACCAATCTTTAGCTCTAGTACTTAAAGAAAATGGAAAAGCACGTAACTTGATTTGATCGTCGGTTATTCCTTGCAGCCTCATACTAGAACACACTATATGAAACTCTTTCAAATGTTTGTGAGGATCTTCATTCTCAAGACCATGAAAGGTGGGTAGCAGATGTATCAAACCAGATTTCAACTCAAATTCAACAGCCAATTCAGGGAAATGGATACAAAGTGGTTGTTGATTCACATCCGGTGCAGCCAATTCTCTTAATGTTCTTTCGGGATTTGCCATATCTTCTTCTTTTTCAGAATCAATGGATGAATCAGACAAATCCAATGCCAAGTTCAGTCCAGGGGATGGAGATGATACGTTTTCTTTTTGACGTAGCCTAGCTTCTCTTCGTAAGTTCTTAAAAGTCTTCTCAATCTCTGGATTATAAGTGAGTTCACCTGTATGAGAAGAACAAGTCATGCAAGAATAGAAATAAATTTGACACCAATCCCCGGCAACAGCGCCAAAATTTGATGGGTGTCGAATCCAACAAAAATAAAAACCTACTCCTAGACAATTATATGATTTGTGTATAGTAGTGAGTAGGGTCGTATCCACAAGGATTGGTTAAATTTATTTCTATTAAAAGAGAATAGAAAGGTAAAGACGAATGGGGGGGTTTTGTTTGTGAATCAAAATAATATTGAAATTAAATAATAAAATCGAATAATGATAAGAGCCTAGCCAAAGGAATCAATATAGTTTAATTCTTGGAATTGATCATTGATGCAAAGATTTTCTATTCTTTATCTAAGATAAACTGGTTATGGTTATTAATAAGCTCTAATAACCTATCTCTCCTTACTTTCTTGATAATCAAAACAAGCTCTTTGATTACTTCTCTTATTGATTAGACAACCTTAAACAAGCTCTTAGGATTTAATCTATCAATAGCATTAAAAACAAGAGAGACTACCAATTCATTCCAATAGATTATAAGATAACCTATTTAAACAAGATCATATATCTCTATAACATGAATTTGACTATCTATTTTATAATCAAACATGTTATTGTGTCACCGAAACTAGAACTATCAAACAATTACGGATTTGATGTACTAGTTGACAATATATTAACTTACTAATTGAGTAGAAGAGCTCTAATTCATACCAATCAATCAAGATAATATTGACAAAACGTTCAAAAGATATATAAATATCCGAAAACAAAGAATAGAATAAAGGTAAATCAATTAGATCTCATAATTCGTGAAGAATTAAACTTCAATGATTCTTTGGCTAGAAAATCTGCTTAGCTACACATGTTCATCCTCAAAACGAAAATTAAAAGTAAAAACATGAAAAGTCTCTGTTTCCGATTTCCCTTGCTCTGCTTCTCCTTCTTCCTTCTTGTTCCCCAAAAACTCCCCTTTTCTCCTCTAGGGTTGGTTCTATTTATATTGTTAAGGGAATGGCAGAGGATCTTTAGCTAGCAAGATACGAATATATCTTTCCTTTTTCAAGTAAATCTCGAGAAGTGAATAATCATATGCCTGGCACGCCCACCAACACGGCCAGATTTCGAACCATGCCTTGCTCTGTTGATAATCCACAATTCCTCATCCTTGGTTAGTGCATGGCATGTCTTCCACCAAGGCCAGATCACAAACCGTGCCTCCCTCTGTTGGTTCTTCAAGACAGATACACGGCCGTGTACTTTCGTGTGTGGCATGGCTACTAACATGGCCAGATTTCAAAGCATGTATGTTTCTGTTGATTCTGAACCAAGTACACGGCCGTGTACTTTAAATACACGCCCATGTACTTTCCTCCGGCAGTGTAAATCCTTGTCTTTGATCCAAATTGTAGATGACTTCTCTAAATCACTTGAATTAGCACTCTTGACTCCATTAAACCTGATTTATCACCATAATAAAGTTAAGTACCATTTCCTTATGATTTCTATAAAATCAATAATAAATTAACACAATTCATACTATAAAGATTGAGTATAAAATGGCTCTATCAATTACTAAGGATGATGAACAAAAGGAAAACTTGTTCCATACCTCTTGTAGGGTACAAGGAAATTTATGTGTCTTTATAGTTGATGGTGGTAATTGTACCAATGTGGTAGCATCATCGTTAGTATCGAAACTAAAACTTGCCACTACTCCACATCCTAAACAGTATCAATTTCATTAGCTTAGTGATTAGGGGAGTTTGCATATGACCTAAAGAGCTAGGGTAACTTTCAGTGTAGGGGATAAATACTGTGATGAAATCAAGTATGATATTCTACTTATGTACATCCCATATATTGCTTGGCAGGCCTTGGTTATATGATAGGAGGGTCTTACATGATGGCTTTAAGAATACTTATGTATTCTAGAAAGAGGGAAAATGAATTATTCTGAATCCAATGTCGCCTTTAGAGGCTCAAAAGGTTCAGCAACAAGTCAATCGACCATTAGAGGGTTATGAGTAGTTAAACTAACCCTTAGAGCACAAAATTTGTCAGACATAGATGTACCAACCTTTAGAGGTTCCTGATGATCATAATTAGATAAGCAAACTACCAGAGGACCAAACTGTTTAAGGGTAGTTATGTTCACCTTCAGAGGTAGTAAAGGCTCATGAGAAATTGAGTAAACCATTAGAGGATTATGAGGGTCAGAGTCAGATGAGCCCATCATCAAAGAGCCAGACTTTTCAGAGATAGTTGTGTCCACCTTCAGAGGTTTTAGAAGGAAATGAGTAGTTGGGCCAACCATTAGAGGGCTATGAGGATCAACGCCATATAGATAAGTTAGAAAAAGAGAAAATAATTTCAGTGGAACGGGTTGAGAAAGGGGAGACCTCAATGGATAAAGGGTCATTATTTGTATTGCAGATGAGATACATCTTAAAAATGGAGGAGAGAAAACAATCACCCCCTATGGTATTTTAGATATTGGAATTTTGCAGTGATACTTCTTCAAGTGGCTTGCTAGGAGGAAATAGAGTCTCTACTACATTTGATTTGTTAGATTTGAAGACAAATCTTTTTTAGGCACGAGGAGATGATAGGAATCGAAATCCGATAAAACCTATCATCAGGGCAAGAACCAAAGGATTTCAAATCTTGGCAATGAGGGCCCAATTTGAGCAAATCGACCCTAGAATTATTTGTTTACTAACCTCTTTTCTATTACTTAAGTATTGTATATTCCAACAGGCACACTTATCAGGCTTTACAAGGTGATGGACAAACTCACTAAGACTTAGCTTGTAGGTTATCCATGGACCGACTTAAATCGACAATGAGCTAGGCCGACAAATCCTATTAAAGAATTAGCATGCTGAAGACTATTTTCACTTGTAATTTATTTATTTGAATCATTTATGTTGTAAGTTTTTGGGACCCCTTCATTTAGTTATAATAGGTGCTTTTAGGACCAGGCACCATAAAGTGGCATAGTTGTAATTTTGTGAACTTTTTAACCCTAAGGGGAACAAGAATAAATACTTGCTTAATTAGGGTTTTTAGGGGAGAATTTTTCATAATAGACTTCACCTTTTACGTGAGAGAATTAGGGTTCATTCCTTAGTTAGATTGCTCTTGATGTACGATCTGACCGTTCTAATAAGTTAAACCTTATACTCAATCCTAGCTTACGATCAGTTCTCAGGCAAGTATACCTATCAATTAGCAGTATAGCATAGGAGTACAGGTATCGATCCCACGAAGACTTATAAGTACTAGTACTAACGATTATCCTACTATTTAATTTCTCACTATTGATGATTTCAATTATCCTAATTATTGCTTAAATCTGAAAGAAACGAATAAAATGAACAAAGTAAATATATTCAAACACTTCCTTAATTAATTCAATGATCTAAATGGACCTTACCCAAGATCCACCCCTAATTCTCATGCAACTTTTATTCAATTCCAAACTTTCCAATGATTAATACCCAATCTCTGATCTGCGGAGTTTCTTACACTAGATTAGGGTCTTTCTCAAGATCAATAATCTCTAATCCTAATTAAGTCAATTAAGATCTCTCTTTAATTAACATAATTAAGATTGCAATAAAATCCTAGGACTCTCAATTGAACCAGACCACAATGACCTCGTTCAATACAGAAAACCTCCTATAACCTATCTCTAGGATTACAAGGGGTCTTTTTATTCATGCTAGATCTACTCTATTAAACGATTTCTCAATCTTAATAACAGAGATCTAATCCCATCCTAATACTGCGCACATATCAAGATGAACAAACTATGATTGCAACATGAATAAACTCAAAGATTAGAATAAATTATTGAACATCAACAATTCTGTTACATGACAATTAGGGGTTTCTCAAGGGACCAGGTATGAAACAATTAGCTACTCATGAATCGAATAAAAAGAACAAAACAGAAAATAATTAAATCCATAAGGAAATTCAAACACGAAATATCTTGGCTTCCAATCCGAAAACTCTTCAGGCAACAAGTTCTCTTCTCTAAGGTTTGTCTTTTGCCACCCCCTCCCTCCTCCTTTCCTCTTCGCTAGGGTTGTTCTATTTATACTCTTAAGGAAATGGTAAAGGATCTTCAGTTGGAAAGATACGAATATATCTTTCCTTTTCCAAGTGAATCTCGAAAAGTGAATAACATACGCCCACCAATACGGCCAGATTTCGAACCGTATCTCCCTCTGGTCGATAATCCGCAATTCCTCATCCTTGTTCAGTGTGTAGCACGGCTAGATTATAGACCGTGCCAGGCTCGGGACTCTTCCATTTCTCCTCAGCGTCTGCCACGGCTTCAAGCACACCCATATCACAAGTCGTGCCTCCTTTCCAAGTGACCACTTTCATCCTCAGGTGTGCACACGGTTCATGACACGGGTGTGGCTTTCCCTATGTTGTCCATAAGTAGCTTTAACTTGATCTTTTAAGCTACAATCATGCTCCTTTTGTTATCTTTCCACTTCTCTTTGGTATTATACCCTAAAACTGATATATTTATCTGTTAAGTATCGAATTCGTACTGATTTTATTCAAAATACTACACAAATTCATCATTAATGCCCATGATTTATAAGGGTTAATTTACTCTTATCAAATTTCCCCACACTTAAGCTTTTGCTTGTCCTCAAGCAAACACGAATTAAAGAAAACCTAAAAGACAAGTTCTCATAAGTTCCAACAATCGAAAAGATATTCCAGCATCATCGATTTCACGCTACACCTCAATCATTGATAATCTTTACTCAATCTTACCATTAGTTGTATACAAAATACAAATACTAAAATTCGCAAAGCTAATCCAAGTAAATTAAACTATTACCCTTATCATTTAAACTAAAATTCCTAAAGTCAAAATTGCCACAAGATCGAGACTAGTAAAATAAAGTATACAATCCTTTTAACCATTGTTATAAGAAACACAACAGGGACTAAAAGCATGTTGTATCCACTTGTCCCTTAGCTCTTCCTTTTCTATTTCATCCAGTTCTTAAGTTAATCTTGGGAGTTTACCATTAAAGCACTTAACTAAGTTAATTGACCCATGTAACGAACTTTCGATCGATAATCCCGAGTTCATCACTCAAGTTAACAGATGTTATTCCCTTAGAGTAGAAGGCGTCCCTAGGATTTACTTATTCGAGTCCAATTAACTTATTTATTTATTTAATTAATTAATTAAGACAGTTTCCTTGGTCAGTAAGTCCTAGATCAGATGATCTTAGGCTGCTAGGTTTTAAGATACCCCTTCGAACCTCTACCATCTCAATCAATCAACTATTATTCATATAAGCTCATTTAAGTTCAGTTTTCTTAGACTTTTCTCACGACCCTTATAGCTAGCTTTCAACCATTGATCCCAAGTTCGTCACTCGAGTCAATAGATGTTATTCCCTTAAAAGGGCACCTCTTAGGCTTAATTACTCGAGTCTATGAGGCCCACTTCTGAACTATTTACATATTATTATATTCTTCAATTACTCCCAATAATTTTTTTTTCTCAGAAACGTCTTCGAAAAGGAATCACCAAGTTACAAGTATCATTTACTCCTTCACTCCAAGTTACATAGCTCACCTACTAAGCAAAAGAAGAGCATACTAAACTCATTAGTGACCTTAATCCAATCTCAACTCCCGAAAGTAAAGGTTAAATAACAAGTTCACTTTACTTGGATTTCATCTTGTAATTTTAGCAATGTATCTCTAATACAAAATAAGAGAATAATTTTTTTTTTTAAATTTCTACGGGGGTATGAAAAAATCTCAGCAGTCTTTGATTGTCACAAGTCATCATCGAATATACCTTAAATAAGAGGAATTTACATTTTTGATTGCATAACCCTTATATCCTAGTTTTGTTTTCCTAACCCCCCCACACTTATAATAGAGATTGTCCCCAGTGTCCTCATGAAACGCATAAAGGGAAGCAAAGAATAAAAGCAAAAAGAAAACAAAAGGAAAACGAAAACTTCCCTGAACTCTCTTACAACGCGGATCTTTAACAGAAAGTCAGGTGACGCACAAGTAAAGTCATGAGAACCCCTGCTAAACGTAACGATGTGGTATACTTTGAAAGCCTGTATCTCACAAAAACAAAAGAACACAAAAGAAAATAATAATCAATTGAAAATAAAACTAACTATCATCAGCAATTTCTGTTTCAAACATTAGTGGTTAGTCAATCTTCCAGAATCAAACAAATTAAGACAGTTAAAACAAAAGTAAAAGCAAGACTTCTTAAAACGGCTATTCTGCACAACAATCCAAATCTCTAGTGGAACCAATAAAGAGGAGAAAAACGAAAATGTAGAGAGGAGTGGTGTGTGAATGAGGAAATAAGTGTAGGGGAAGGCATCTTATATATGAAAATCTCTAACCCTAGGAGCTATTGATGACATGGGTGCTAACTTGGGAGTGTTCAAAGTCGTGTCAGGCACTGCTCCTGTACAAAAACTTGTGAAAAAAATCTTACCTTGTGGCATGGCTTGTAACTTGGCCGTGCTTGTACCCATGTCATCCCCTAGAATGAGATACCTTTCACAAATGCCCACACACTTGGGTGTGGCTTAGACCATGCCTTGTCCTCTTCGTTAAAATCTCACCTGCAAAACCACAAATCACAAATATATTGATGATGATAGTAAAAGGAAAACTAACCTAGTAGATGCATGGGTTGCCTCCCAGCCAGCACTTTTGTTTACCGTCGTTGGCTCGACCGAATGAATAGAGGGCGATCAATTATGGATTTGAATGAAGGTCAGCTCCGCTCTTTCTTCAAATACCTTCTTGTCTCCTAAGTAATGTTTAAGTCTCTGTCCATTGACCTTGAAAATACCCTTTTCAGGGTGTTCTAACTCCACCGTGCCATAAGGGAAGACGTTCTTTACCCGAAAAGGACCTGACCATTTTGATTTGAGTTTCCCAAGAAAAAGTTTTAACTTGGAGTTGAATAGCAATACCATATCTCCTTCCTCAAATTGCTTGTGCTGGCGCAACCTTGCGTCATGATATGCTTTGGCTCTCTCCTTATAAAAACTACCGTTGTCATAGGCCATAAGTCTTAACTCATCAAGCTCATTAATCTGCCTTTTCCTGTGAGCTCCTGACTTGTCGAGATTGAAGTTGATAGTCTTGATTGCCCAGAATGCCCTATGTTAAATCTTAACTGGTAAGTGACACACTTTCCCATATACTAACTGGAAAGGAGTTGTATCAAGTGGTGTTTTGTAGGATGTCCTATAAGCCCATAACGCATCATCTAACCTGTCTACCCAATCTCGCCCATGCTGGAGAGTTGATCTCATTAAAATGTGCTTTAGCTCTCTATTTATCAACTCTACTTGCCCACTTGTCTGTGGATGATAAGGAGTGGTGAGACGATGAGTCACTCCATATATTTTTAAGACTTTTTCAATCTGAGAGTTGCAAAAATGTGTACCCCGATCACTAATTAGTGCTCGAGGCACCCTAAAATGGCAAAAGAGCTTCTTGAGGAACCTGACAACCACCTTAGCGTCATTTGTTGGTAGAGCTTGTGCTTTAGCCCACTTAGATACATAGTCTACTGCTACCAATATATACTTGTTTCCATATAAAGGAGGAAATGGCCCCATAAAAGCAATACCCCATACACCAAACACCTCGCACTCCAGAATATAGTGCTGTGGCATTTCGTCCCTCTTTGAAATGTTGCCATCTCTTTGGCATCGATCGCATTGAGCTACAAAACTTTGGGCATCCTTGAATACTGACGGCCAATAAAAACCAGCTTCTAGCACTTTGTGGGCTATCCTATTGGCACCATGGTGTCCTCCAGTGGGTCCACTATGGCAATGGTTCAAGATCTCCCATCCTTCCTCATGTGAGACACAATGCTTGATCATTTGGTCTAAGCCATACCTGAACAAGTAAGGGTCTTCCCAATAGTAATACTTCAGGTCAGTAAAGAACTTCTTTTTCTGTTACTTTGACATGTCCTGTGGAAGGACCCTAGCCACTAGATAGTTGGCCATGCCCGCAAACCATGGGGACTCCGAACTTCTAACTTTGTTGACGGAATACAAAGTTTCCTCAAGAAATCTATCATTAATATCTTCTTCCTTCAGCTGCTCTACACATGGGTTCTCCAATCGAGATTGATGATCCGCTGCAAGGTTTTCTGCTCTCTTCTTGTCTCTGATCTCAAGGTTAAATTCTTGCAATAGGAGTATCCACCTGATGAGGTGGGGTTTTGCATCTGTCTTGGTCATTAAATACCTCAATGCGGAGTGGTCAGTATACACTATCACCTTAGAAAGAACAAGATAAGATCGGAATTTGTCAAAAGCGAACACTACTGCCAATAACTCCTTTTCAGTAGTGGTATAATTCTCTTGAGCACCGGTTAGAGTTTTGCTGGCATAGTATATCAGTTGGAAATACTTATCCTTTCTTTGACCCAAGACAGCTCCTACAGCATAGTCGTTGGCATCGCACATCAGTTCAAATGGTAGGTTCCAATCTGGAGCCACCATGATAGGAGCTTCGGTCAGTTTCTCCTTCAGCGCCTCAAAGGCTTGGAGGCATTCATCATTGAAATCAAAGGCGATGTTCTTCTCCAGCAACCTGGTGAGAGGACGAGCAATTTTGGCAAAATCCTTGATGAATCGTCTATAGAATCCAGCATGTCCTAGAAAACTCCGAATAGCTTTAACTGAAGAGGGTGGGGGAAGTTTGGCTATAGTATCAACCTTGGCGTTGTCTACTTCAATCCCCTACTGAGATATTTTGTGTCCCAAGACAATACCTTCAGTCACCATGAAGTGACACTTCTCCCAATTCAAAACTAAGTTAGTTTCTTCACAGCGTATGAGCACCCTTTCAAAATTCTGTAGGCAAGAATCAAATGAATCACCAAACACGGAAAAGTCATCCATGAATACTTCCATAATATCTTCAACCAGATCTTCGAAAATCGCTAACATGCACCGTTGAAAGGTGGCCGGTGCATTAAATAATCCAAAGGGCATCCTCCTGTAAGCAAATGTGCCATAGGGACATGTGAAGGTAGTTTTCTCTTGATCTTCAGGGGCAATCTGAATCTGGTAATATCCCGACCATCTAGAAAACAGTAAAACATATGTCCAGCAAGCCTCTCCAACATCTGATCGACAAAAGGTAAAGGAAAATGGTCCTTGCGAGTGGCTTCATTTAATTTGTGATAGTCAATGCAGACTCGCCATCCCGTCACCGTCCTCATTGGTATGAGCTCATTATTCTCATTTGGGACCACCGTCATTCCCCCCTTCTTTGGCACCACCTAGACGGAGCTTACCCATGAACTATTAGAAATGGGATAAATTAGCCCAGCATCTAACAATTTGATTACCTCTTTCTTAACGACTTCTTTCATGTTTGGATTAAGTTGTCTTTGAGCTTGCACCACTGGTTTGAAATTGTCTTCCATCAGGATTTTGTGTGTGCAAAAAGATGGACTAACCCCTTGGATATCTGCTATTTTCCATGCCAAGGCACGCTTATGCTCCTTCAAGATCTTCAAGAGCTTTTCCTTCTGAACAGTGGTTAGCCCGGCTGCAATGATGACCGGCAACTGAGAATCCATCTCTAAGAAAGCATACTCCAGATAGTCAGGGAGTTACTTCAACTCCAGAATTGGAGGATCTTCAATAGAGGGCTTCAATCTGGTAACATCTCCTGCATCAATATTCTCCCTCTCTGTTTTTATCCTAAGTTCATCTGTGCCATCACGATGAGTCAACATTTCTTGTATTGCATGATCTTCTGTTTCTTCAATATCGCATACTCTCAAACTTAACTCTAATGGATCCTTGCATAAGATATCTTCCACAACGGTATCCGTTATATCAATTGCATAACAAGTATCATCAGAATTTACCGATTTCTTCATCACAACTGGTATTTGTATCACTAACTCGTCTCACCCAATGCGTAGCACTAATCAGCCCTCAGCCACATCAATGATTGCTCGGGCTGTGGCTAAAAAGGGGCATCCCAAGATCAGAGGAACTTCAGTGTCGACATCCATATCCAGGATCACAAAATCGACCGGGAAGATGAAAGTTTCTACTTTTACTAACACATCTTCAATAACCCCTCTAGGAAACTTCACTGATCGGTCTACCAATTGAAGGCTCATTCGTATGGGCTTTGGCTCCCCTAATCCCAGCTTTTGAAAGAGGGAATATGGCATCAAGTTTATGCTAGCCCCCAGATCTGCTAATGCTTTTTCTACGGGTAAATTACCAATGAAACATAGTATGGTGAAACTCCCTGGATCTTTCAATTTCTTTGGAAGCTTGTTTAGTAAAATTGCAGAACAACCCGCACCAATTGTTGCAGTGGAGATCTCTTCCATCTTCTTCTTATTAGATAGTAAATCTTTCAAGAACTTGGCATACTAGGGCATCTGAGAAAGGGCTTCCACAAGTGGTAAGTTGATATGTAACTGTTTGAACAAATCCAAAAACTTACCGAAATGTTCCCGATCCTTATCGTTCCGCAGCCTAGCAAGATAGGGCAATGGGGGTTTATAGGGCTGGACGATAGGTGTCTTCTTAGCTTCCAATTCTTTTGTTCTTTCCTCTATAATTCTGCCTTTTTCTGCTTTATTAGTGGTCTCGCACTTATCAACAGTCTCATTCCCCTTCCTACTAATAGGAGTTTCCCCAACTTTCTCTGATTTCACTTCCTTTCCACTCCGAAGAACTACTGCCTCCACGTGTTCCCGTAGGTTGGTCTCTGTATTTCCAAGAAGAGACCCTTGTGGTCGCTCAGCAAGCGCTTTAGAGATCTGCCCCTTCTGGTTTTCCAAGTTGTGGATTGAGGCTTCATGATTTCTTAGAGCTACCTCTATGGATTGCTGGCGTTGCTCCGACGCTTGAATGAACTTCACAATCATATCCTTAAGGCTAGATTTCTTTTCTTGGAAAGGAGGTGGTGCTGGTCTTTAGAATCTTAGAGTAGGTGCATTACCCCTTTGAGATTGCTGATTACTCTAGGAGAAATTGGGATGATTACGCCACCCTGGATTATATGTGTTGCTATAGGGATTGTTCTGTGGTCTTGTGGGATTCCCCACATACTCAACATGCTCTGTCACTTCAGACACCGCATTGTTGGAATGAGGTTCAATTGAGAAATATTGGGATAGTTGAGATACAACCATCCCTTCAACTTTTGAAGCGAGCGCATCTACTTTTGCTACAATTGCTGTCATCAAATCGACCTCATAAATGCCCGCTGCCCCATGCTTTTGTCTACCATGGCTCCATTGGTGATTATTTTTGGCCATGTTCTTAAACAAACTCAACGGCTCTTCCGGCGTTTTCACATTTAAAGTACCCCCAGCCGCAGCATCAATTGTCTACCGAGTTGCATAGTCAAGCCCATTATAGAAGGTGGAAACTTGCAGCCAGTTAGGCATTTGGTGATGTGGACACCGCCTAAGAAGATCCTTGAATCTGATCCATGCTTCATGTAGGGGCTCGTGATCTAGTTGGGTGAATGATGTGATATCATTTCTTAACTTGGCAGTTTTCGATGATGGGAAATAATAATCCAGGAAAGTCTCCGCCATTTGGGTCCAAGTGGTTATGGAATCCCGGTTTAGTGAACTAAAACACTGCTTTGCTTTCCCCAGTAGAGTAAAAGGGAAAAGTCGCAATTTCAATGCTTCCTCAGATACTCCGTTTTGCTTGACAGTTGCGCAAATATCCAAGAACATCTGAATGTGCGCATGAGGGTCCTCGTCAGACAAACCATCAAACTGGCATTGGTTGTGAATCATATGCATTGTAAAGGCCTTGATTTTGAAGTTGTTGGCCTCTATTGCTGGTTGCACAATACACGACCCAGTTCTGCTCACAGTAGGTCGAGCATATTCAACCATCGTCCTTCGTTCATCTACCATTGGTCCAGTTTCTGTGTTACCGTAGGTGATATAAGTTTCCTTATCAGCTACCGATGTTGCCTCTTCACTTTCCAAAGGTTCGTCGAGACTCAAATTCCCTACTATCTCCTCAGCACCTCTCAATCGCCTTCTAAAAGTTTGGTCAATCTCAGGATCAAGGTCAAGAAGCTTAGATGAAGAGCTCCTTGTCATAAACTGCGACATACAAACAATGAACTTAATTTCCTCAACAAATTTTAAATGGAAGCACGAATGAAATTAATGGAAATAACTAAAAAAAAAAAATTATAGTTAAAGTAATAGGCGCCAAGTTTTCCAAATATTACAAGTCCCAAGCAACGGCGCCAAAAACTTGATGTACGATCTGACCATTCTAACAAGTTAAACCCTATACTCAATCCTAGCTTACGATCAGTTCTCAGGCAAGTATACCTATCAATTAGCAGTATAGCATAGGAGTACAGGTATCGATCCCACGAAGACTTATAAGTACTAGTACTAACGATTATCCTACTATTTAATTTCTCACTATTGATGATTTCAATTATCCTAATTATTACTTAAATCTGAAAGAAACGAATAAAATGAACAAAGTAAATATATTCAAACACTTCCTTAATTAATTCAATGATCTAAACGTACCCTACCCAAGATCCACCCCTAATTCTCATGCAACTTTTATTCAATTCCAAACTTTCCAATGACTAATACCCAATCTCTGATCTGCAGAGTTTCTTACACTAGATTAGGGTCTTTCTCAAGATCAATAATCTCTAATCCTAATTAAGTCAATTAAGATCTCTCTTTAATTAACATAATTAAGATTGCAATAAAATCCTAGGACTCTCAATTGAACCAGACCACAATGACCTCGTTTAATATAGAAGACCTCCTATAACCTATCTCTAGGATTACAAGGGGTCTTTTTATTCATGCCAGATCTACTTTATTAAGCGATTTCTCAATCTTAATAACAGAGATCTAATCCCATCCTAATACTACGCACATATCAAGATGAACAAACTATGATTGCAACATGAATAAACTCAAAGATTAGAATTAATTATTGAACATCAACAATTCTGTTACATGACAATCAAGGGTTTCTCAAGGGACCAGGTATGAAACAATTAGCTACTCATGAATCGAATAAAAAGAACAAAACAGAAAATAATTGAATCCATAAGGAAATTCAAACACGAAATATCTTGGCTTCCAATCCGAAAACTCTTTAGGCAACAAGTTCTCTTCTCTAGGGTTTGTCTTGTGCCGCCCCCTCCTTCCTCCTTTCCTCTTCACTAGGGTTGTTCTATTTATACTCTTAAGGAAATGGTAGAGGATCTTCAGCTGGAAAGATACAAATATATCTTTCCTTTTCCAAGTAAATCTCGAAAAGTGAATAACATACGCCTGATACGCCCACTAACACGGCCAGATTTCGAACCGTATCTCCCCTTGGTCGATAATCCGCAATTCCTCATCCTTGTTCGGTGTGTGGCACGGCTAGATTACAGACCGTGCCAGGCTCGGGACTCTTCCATTTCTCCTCAGCATCTGCCACGGCTTCAAGCACACCCATTTCAGAAGCAGTGCCTCCTTTCTAAGTGACAACTTTCATCCTTAGGTGTGCATACGGTTCATGATACGGGCGTGGCTTTCCCTATGTTGTCCATAAGTAGCTTTAACTTGATCTTTTAAGCTTCAATCATGCTCCTTTTGTTATCTTTTCACTTCTCTTTGGTATTATACCCTGAAACTGATATATTTATCTGTTAAGTATCGAATCCACACTGATTTTATTCAAAATACTACACAAATTCATCATTAATGCCTGTGATTTATAAGGGTTAATTTACTCTTATCAGCTCTTATCAATTTCAATCCCAATAATTGGAATTGTAGCGAGTGTAATAAGGAAAAATTGTAAGTAATATCAATTCCTTTTTGTTGTGTTTCCTTTTCATCACTAGTAAGTTATATCTAAGGTTGGATTGGATGTTTCTTGGTTAGATTTGATTGCATTTGTAATCAAATTATTATTGCTTAATTGATTGGTTTTTAGCTATGGTTTTTTACCTTCAATTTAGCCACACTTGAACCGTAGATCATTTTGTATGGGAAGTGGATCACAGATTTGTTCTTGTTGATTTTGTGTATTATTCATGTGGATTTACTTGTGATTAATGTTATATTAGAGGAAGTTATCTTTGTGGAATTGTAATTAAAACTTTGAACATTCGAATCTCATTGCATCTTCACTAAGGTTTACTCAATTTCTAGTAATTTGAACCGAGACTGGTCTAGTGCATTTGAGGATTATAATTTACTCCAATTGTATGTGCTTAACCCCTAATTTAAGCACATCATCTTTTAGTATCAGAGCATCATCATACTTGGAATTAAGATTGATCACACCATTGTTTAAGAATTAGTTCATAAATAGTAAGGATTTGTGCCATTTGATTACTAGTTTGATTGACATTATTTGATTGTCTTTCAAATTGATTTTGTAAGTGCTTAATCTTGGTTTTAGGCACATCAGGTAGCCTACAATGGGGCACTTTACTAAATATCCTCCTATTATAATTGCCAGTCTAGTGAGACGCTTCTTATCATCGATCACTCACTTGTAAGAGCACTTTTTTAGATGATCTCTCCTTTATGGTTGCTAGTCTTGTAAGACGCCTCCTATCATCGATTAGTTAGCTCATAAGAGCACTTTTCTAAATAATCCCCATTAAGGTTGTTAGTCTAATGAGACGCTTCCTATCATCGATTAGCCAGCTTATAAGAGCACTTTTCTAAACAATCTTTGTTTAAGGTTGTTAGTCTACTAAGACGCTTCCTATCATCAGTTAGTCAGCTCATAAGAGCACTTTTCTAGATGATCTCTCCCTCCAAGTTACTAGTTTGGTGAGATGTTTCTTGTTTAAGACCACTCTTCGAGCAGTATTAATCATCATAAAATGATCATTTTTTTTACTAGGATCGTTAGCTCATGAGAGTTTTCCTTGCTTAGACAGATAATCAAACAACTCCCTAGTAGAATTAGGTTCAGATAGCCAACTAATTATGGCATTATCCACTCAGTCTATCAGTAAAAAATAACATCTTTGTTGTATTTGTAGTTAAGTTTTTCAAACTTTACTACAAAGAGAGCTAGTTGTAAGCACCCCATTTTTGCCCTTTAGTAACAAATAATGTTTAATTTTTCATTTTTTTATTTTTTTCAATTTTTCTTCTATTTTGCAAAAAAAGGAAAAATAATGAAAAAATAAAATAAATAGGAATAATAAACCAAATTTGGAAAATGATGATAGAAACAATAATAAAAGAGGTTAAATAATTTTTAAAAAATTTTTTAATTTCAAAATAATATAAAAATAATAAAAATTACAACGCATATATATAATTTACGATTAATAAAAAAACGAGAAAGTGGGCTAGCTCAACTATTCTGGTCTTTGACCCTCAGCGCGTGCACATGTGGTTCGGTCGCGTGTTCGAATCACGGGGGAAGCATATCTGCACATTTTGTTTTTCTTTCTTACTAGGGACACATGGCAGCATATGATTGGATGGAGGGATTGCATGCACTGGGCATGTGATCATCTTCAACCTCCGTCCGAAATTGTCGCCAGTAGCGGGGAGGGGGAAATCCGATCGTTTTAATGAGAGTTTTTGCACAAATCCAACAAATCTTTAACTAAAACAAGATAAACATTGTCTAATTGACACAAATCCTAACAAAAACCAAAGATTTACACAAATTGGAGGTGGTTTCAAACCGTGGGTTTGATATAAGCTTATTAAAGGGAAATCCGAGCTTATCCAACTCAATTTCTGAAGCCTATAAATACAACACAATGGGGGGGGGGGGGGGGGGGGGGGGGGGGGGGGGGGGGGTTGTGGGGGGTGGAGTAGAGGCATGGATTAAAAGACAGAAAATAAGAGATTTTCGAAGTTCACCGGAGTTTTTCCCAATCATGACCAACTATCGAGCTCTGAACCACTACCTAGAAAGGTTTTTGAAGGAAACCACCACCACATTTGGATTGCCCACCTTCGGAAAGCCTAGAAGTAACCCTCAATCGCCTTCAAAAGCCACTAACGAGGAATCTCCGACCGCTACGACCCAACTCATCTTGGTCCGATCTGACCTGACCCGTGAACTATGACCCATATCTAGGTTAGCTATTTTTTTTTATTTATTCATTTATTTCTTATTAGAATATGAAAAAAAATAAAAAATATATATAAGGAAACAAAAAAAAGGAGGAATTATTTTTTAGAATATGTTAATTAGAATTAGGTTTAGAGTTTTTAAAATAAATAAATATATATATATGTCTATTATAATTAATAGATAATTAAGAAAAATTAATAAAAAAATAAAAAAAATTTATCACTTATAAAACTTCTTTTCATAAAAAAATATATTTGATTTTTTTAAATTAGAGGTTTTATTTTTTAAAATAAAATAATAATAATAAAGCTTAGACTTATAATTTTTTTTTGAAAAAATTTTAAAATGATAATAAACGTAAACCCAACATGTTTTCATAAATAAAATCAAAACAATCCACTAAAGTTTTATAAAAAGCGAGCTATGACTTGTTTGATCCCGAATAGCGGGTACATAGGCAACCTTTTGGGGCAACTCTAAAAAGAATAAAAAATCAATTTCCAAATCATTATTAGTGTAATTGTTATATCATTTTTTAATATCTTCTTTTCTATGAAAAAAAAAGGTATCATAACATAACTCAAATTTCAGAAGGGTAAGGTGGTAACTTTAAAGTTTTAATATGATAGCCCCCAAGTCGAGAACCTCTGGTTTTTCTTTCTTTTTTTCCTTTTCTAAAAAAAGAAAAAAGGAGATTTTGTTGACTAGTTGTTCAAATTAGAATTAATCCGCTCATTCTAAATAAATAAAAACTTCTTAGTTTAAGTCAAGGATTTATATTGGATGTGCATAGGATCTAATGTGAATCGGATTAGGAAGATAATGTAAAATTTTAAAATTAGACTTGACATATATCTTGGTACTTCTAGGGTTGATAGGATACCTAGAATAATTTACTTTTTTCATTATTTCATTCTTCACTTTGGATATGCTTGGAACACTTGATATTTAATTATACCTTAGTATTCCTTCTCCATCTACATTAAGCTCCATCACCTTTCCTTCTTCTATCTATTTCTTAATTTTCTACATTTCCACATCATCAGCTTGTGTGGCTTTTATCCTATCCATCAATGTAGGTTGTATACGTAAACTGGCTAATCTCGCCCCAACATCCTGGGAAGAGGATAGGTGGAACATAAGGCTGCAACACTGGTGCTTTGGATGTGAGTTCCTCCTCCTTCTGCTTACCTTTCTCTGGATCTTTCTCTTGAATTTTTACCTGCCTTTCAGCTTTCTTCACCTCCTTACCACTCCTTAGCATGATGGCATTGACATGATGGGTGTTCTCCTCAGTTTTGCTAGGCAAAGACCCTGAGGGTCTAGTACTTAGCTGCTGTGCAATTTGACCGAGCTGACCGTCCAAGTTTCTGATAGAAGCTAGTTAGTTTTGCAGGAGGGTGTCAGTCTTTTGCATGTAGCTCCTCATGAGCTCTTCCATCTGAGTGGGTTGTTGTTGAGAATAGGCATTATGAGCAGAGGCTTGTTTAGGAAATCCAGGGGGCGGGTTAAGTGCTTGATTCTCATTCTTCCATGAGAAGTTTGGATGATTGCACTACCCAGGATTGTATGTATCCGTATATGGTCCTTGAGTACCTCTCTGAAGGTTGCTTACAAAGTTTACCTGCTCTCCACTAGATGGAGCTGATGACTTTCCAACCATGCACTCACTAGCTGAGTGAGGTCCTGAGCAAATTTCACAACTAGAAGATAGATTAGCATTAAAAGAATTTGAAGAGGCAAGTCTACTTACCTGAGTGGTGAGGGCAGTTATCTAAGCAGTCAACTGAGCCATACTAACATTGTCATTCATTGATGCTACTCTTGTACCACTTCTCTCAGTTTGCCAATTGTGTGCACTAGAGGCCATCTCTTCTATCAATGCACTGGCCTCTAAGTAAGTTTTTCCCATTAGTGCACCCCCAGCTATAGCATCCACAAGAGACCTCAATGTCTCATCCAGACTCAAGTAAAAAATCTCAATAAGGAGATTGTCTAGTAAACCATGATGTGGGCATTTTCTCGTTGCTTCCTTGAATCTCTCCCATGCCTCATAAAGTGATTCACCACTAAACTTTGTAAAGTTAGTGATATCACTTCTTAGTTTGGCGATCCTAGCCGGTGGGAAGAATCTCCTTAAGAACTTGATTGATACGTCTTCCCAGGTAGTGACAGATCCCTGGGGCAATGAATAAAACCAAGCTCTAGCTTTATCCCTCAATGAGAAAGGGAAAAGCTGTAGTCTTATGGAATCATCAGTGACACCATTCTGCTTGGCAGTGTTGGTGTATTGAAGAAACCCAGCAAGATGATCATTAGGGCTCTCATTTGAATACCTTCCGAACTGACTCGATTGCACCATTTGAATGAGTGCCGGTTTAAGCTCAAAATTGTTGGCTTGTATAGTTGGTCTAACAATGGGTGGTTCCTAAATCCTAGGAACAGAGAAATCTCTAAGTGCTCGCTGAACACCCTGAATTTGGCGATTATCCTCATTCACTATCTCTTCTACTTGTTCTCTATACTTGTTGTCTCTTCTAATCTGGCGTAGAGTACGCTCAATCTCAATATCGAAAGGTGGGAGATCAGCACTCCTACTCTTGCTCATGTAACACTTGCAAAGAGACCAAAAGCCAAGAAAAACGTAAAACTGCACCTAGACTACCAATAGAATTACAAAATCTAATATCTATTAGTTCCCCGGCAATGGCGCCAAAAACTTGATGCGCTCAAAACGTATATATAAAATGGGAGCTTAAATTGCAGCAAGTGCACTAGTCGTATCAAGTAATAGAGTGGTGAAAAGTAAGGTTGTTGATCCCTCGAGGAACCAATAGAGTACTAGATCTATGGTAATTCTTATCAATATCTAGGTGATTAAAAAGGGGTTTTGAAATGTCTAATCTAAAAATTTAACTTAAAGCAACAAAGAGAATTTTATGAAGAATCTATTAATTATGAACAAGGGAAATTAAAATTCACCCAAGTCATGCCAATCAAACTGCCGTTAAGTTATTGAAATCAACTTATATGTGGTTATTCATGTGAGTTCAACATTCTAAACCTCAAATCAATTAGTCCACTTTCGTATCACTAATTAATAGAGGATTCTAATATATTCTCATACATTTCTCAATGCTATGATCGCCTTATGCCCTAATACAATTATCCCTAATCTCTCAGTGAATAATTAATTAGAACATAGCTTTAATCTCTATATGAACCCTAATTAAACGAATTAATGCCGCTTTCGCATTGACTCATTAGTCTAATTAAGAATTCCTAACAAATCCTATCTCCACTTTCGTATTGATTGGATTTCTAACAATCTAATCTTATGACAATTAAATTGAAATTATAGGAATTAACAACATGAATACTCCACATATATGTCAATCTCATAACCGAACTACACTGATCATTTTAGCAAACTAGGGCTTCATCCACTATTCCCACAAATGAAATTAGCCAGCCATATAATAGATAACAACAAGACAAAATTCAATGAAAAATGTTAAAGAATCCATTAAAGACATAAAAACCAATTTATAGAAATGCAAAATATGATTAGGATAAGAAGTCACCAATATGTAGCAAATCTGGAAATAAGATCCTAAAACAACTCTTCAGAGATTTCTGACTTGATCTCAATTGATGGAAGTGCAATTGAATTCAATCTTCAATTCCCTTTGTAAAAAACTAATGTTTCTAAAAACAAAGTTCTAAAATCTCTAAATTGTTCATAGTCTCCTCTCTCTCCCGGTCGTTCTTCTCCTCTTTGTTCTCAACCTCCTTTTAAAATGCTCTGCTGAAACGTACAAATTGCACAAGAATATGAAAAGTCGGCAGTCCACCACATGAGGCACAACTGTAGTGTAAGGGTGAGTTAATCCGTAATTTTCACATTACCGTGGCATGGTCGTATGACATGTGGTGGATTTACTGCCACCACATAAACCACGACCGTGGGATAACCCCATAAGCTTCTTGGAATTTTCTTCTTTCCTTCTTCTTTTAGGCACGACCGTGTCTCAGGGGGTAAACACATCCACCACATGAACCACGGCCATAGGATAACCCCATAAGTTTCTCGGCATTTTCTTCTTTCCTTCTTCTTTTAGGCACGGCTATGTCTCAGGGGATAAACACACCCACCACATGAACCATGGCCATGGGATAGCCCCATAAGCTTCTTGGCATTTGTTTTTCTTTAATAATTGTGGAAAGGAAAAACACTACATAAGGCATGGTCATGTCTCATCCCTTGCTTGTGATTTCTTCATGTTTTGCATCATGTACATCTTCAAGTCCATTAATCCCTAAGATATTAACATAAATGCAATTTAAGTATCTTTTTATTGGAAATTTCTAATAATTGACAATAATATATATACCAATCGCAAGATACAACATGATAAAATATGCCTTTATCATATTTCTAACCTAACATGCACAAACAAGAAACACAGTATATATGTACTTGATAAGCAATGAACGACCTCTTCACAATTCTATACCCCCTTAATCCTTAAACCCATTCAAATTAACAAACACATAAGCTTAGAGAGCCTATAACAACTCCTTTAATCAACTTTTAGGTAACTGCAGGGTTGTCAAACTCGCGAGTTAACTCATATGATTCAATGATTTTACGAGGTTGGATACATATTTCTAGTTAACTCGCATACAAAATCAAAGAGAAGTAAAATAGTAATAGAATCACGATTTTGAACAGTAAAATCATAAAAATTGCAAGTTTAAACATTTCCACTAATTCCACAATATTGCACAATTAAGTAAAATTTTAGCCATCCTTACTGTTCTCATTTGTGTAGCGTGTTTTATCGATGTAGAAGGACAGAGGCTGATACATAGCCATGTCTCTTGCTTATATACTTTACTGTTCACTTTATGATTATTGGCATGGTCGTGTAAGTCTCCTAAGCAATTGTGTACTTGAAGTACACATGTGCAGCACGATCGTATTGTAGACTATGTACTTTTGGAATTGTCAATTTTTGTGAAAACAAAACTTGTCTCCAAAATTCCAAATCCCTAGTCACAATTATCCTCTAATCTTTTCTACATTTACAATTATTATACTCCTACACTTAGTATAAATCAACATTACCCTAAATTTCACTCTAATTACATGGGATTTAGAGTACTCAAATTGCTATCTTGTGAAGAATTACCCAAATCCTATTACTATGGATACCAAGGCATTTTGACATGGTTTGGATTATTCTAGCAATCGAAGTTTCTCACACTAGCCTTTCGTGTATAATTTTGTTGGATCACCTAGTAGCATAGGTGCCTTCCTCTCTAGGGTTCTGTGCACAATATGGGAAAAGGGGTCAAAAGGAAAGTGGGGGTCTATTTATGCCTTCCTTGTAAAATGACCATGCTACCCCTTTTACTAAGTCCTTTTTACTTCCACTTGCCTCGACCTTATTATTTTCATATTTTAATTTTATTTTTGTCTAGCTTAAATACTATTATTTAATTTAATTTATTTCAATTGTTTTTTATTATTACATAAAAATTAGAAACTAAATAGATAAAGATGTTATACCAACATGATAGAGGAAAAAAAATACAATCATTTTGCAAATATGATATAAGCAAAAAATAATTCAGGATGATGCTCCATTTTTCTTAACCCATACAAAGTAGGAGTATATTTGTATGTTGATAGTATGAAAATTAGATTCCTTTTGATTATCTTAAAGAAAGAGAAAGAAAGAAAGAAGTGATTTTAAGATATTATTGTACTATTAAATTTACCAACAAAACAATTAGGCAAGTAGTTTGAAAAATTAGTTAGCTTGCAATCATTTGAGTACATGTTTTGATTAGTCTTAATTTATATAACACTTAATTGAATAATTTATATGGTTATTCCCTAAAAACTTTTAAAATTGTATAAATCCTCCACTTTCTCAAAGTTAATCTAAACTCATGAAATAATTGTGTGAATTACTTTTTTTATGTGTTAACCACCTATGTGTGCTTTCCTCATGTTATATATTTTATTAGCAAATGTTAAAAAATTACTAAAAAGATGAAAAACTATGTGATCATCGTTAGCCACACAAGGGTAATGGGTAGCTGACAAACATGTTAGAAAGAGTCACTTGACCCCACTGACATGGTTGCCATTTATCCCTTATACTTGAGCAACCATTTGCACTTGTAAATTCATGGTGAGTTGCCACCAGCTTACATAAGTAGGTCGTGGGACCCATCTACAATGGATTTTACGTGAAAGTGGTCACAACCAGTCATGTATTTGTCTAGCTACCCCTATTCTTACGCCGATAGCACATAAAAAAAAGGGTCCCACAACAATTTTAGAAATTTAAGTGTTGATTTCTAAAAAGTTAGGAGGACCATGAAATTCCAAAAGTTTTTAAGGGTGTAGGATAATTTACCCCATTGAATTATATCACCAAATAAAAAATATATATAATGATGTATAATTAGACAAGGACATAGACCGTGTCTTGAGTCGAACTTAGCCTGACTAGGCCAAAGTGTGTGGACCCAATAGGTTTATGGGTCCATGGCAATTTGATGCCCGTTAGACTTGACAAGTCCATTCAATTTGAAAAATTGAAATATATTAAAATTAAAATTAAAATAATATTAACAACTTAAGCTATTTTCCTATGAAATAGGAGTAATCAAATCCCATTCACAACCTTTAATGAGTTGTTAATAACAACACAAGAAATTAAAAAACTATAAATGCATATTTAGTTGGATATTTATAAACATTACTAAGATAAATTTTTTCATTTTTTAGTAATGTAGGATTAAAACCAACTTTTGTATTTTTATTTTTTTCTCCTAGACTTTTATTTCACATTATTAAAATGACAACTCTAACTAAGTATGGTTTTGAATAAATACAAATCCTTTATGATTTATTTCTATAATGGGCTAAAAACCATAGAGTTTTTGACCCATAATCTTTATTATTTTTAAAATTTTTAAGTTAATCTTTTTTAATTTTAAGTTATTTAAAAAAAATAGAATTAAAACAAAAGTAATTACAATTCACAAAGATCCCATTATTTTTGTTCTTTATTCCCAAGATGAATATATATCCTCTCCACTTGCGATTCTCGACCACCAAGCTGCTACGCGACCACGACCTGATCATCAATCAGGCAGCCACGCCGCTATTACAACTATATATTAAGCGTTCAGAAATTTTCGATGGGAAGAAAACAAAAAGTAATAAAATTAATTAACCAGAATATGCGGATGACTATAAATCAAGTTTTCTTATTTTTACATGGTACATTTTAGTATTTGTTTCGTTAAATATATGATGTGCATATAAATTATTATTATTGGTGTGATGGATATTTTAATTTTTGTTTATACACTATAACTTATTATTTGAGAGGAAATAAACAGTGACTTTATTTGAAACTTTAATAATGGATTACTTTTTACTCATTTTTATTTTTTTGTTAAATAGGACCTTCTTGTTAGACTTCGTCTTTTTTTTTAATATCAACTTTTCATAAGGAATGATTATCTTTGTTGGACAAAGAAATGTAGAATTATCACCATAATGGTGCAATCTCATCTTGAACTATCGTAAAGTGAACCTGTTAGCACCTAGTTGACCTCATGGACTAAAGCAAACACCACACAATAAGAGATATGGTAGTATTGAAGTCCTTAAGTCTGCTCCTCGTCTTCACATTTAAATTCAATGATATTTATTAATAAAATAAGAGCAAGAGGTTCATAATTCATTTCTTATGATTACAAGGGTTTTGTCTCATATGTGGAAAAACATCTCAAAGAGGAATAGAAAGTTAAACCATCTTAAAGTGAACCTATTAGTACGCAGCTATTCTCATGGACTAAAACAAACACCACACAATAAGAGATATGATACTATTGAAGTCCTTAAGTCTGGTCCTTGTTTTCACATTTAAATTCAATGCTATTGATTAATAAAATAAAACCACATCAAATATAACTATTAGAGCAAGAGGTTCATAATTCATTTTATGTGATTATAATGGTGTTGTCTCATCTGTGGAAAAACATCTCAAACAGGAATAGAAAGTTAAACCAACCTAAAGTGAACCTATTAGTACGTAGCTGTTCTCATGGACTAAAACAAACACCACACAATAAGAGATATGGTACTATTGAAGTCCTTAACTCTACTCCTTGTTTTCACATTTAAATTCAATGTTATTTATTAATAACATAAAACCACATCAAATATAACTATTAAAGCAAGAGGTTCACAATTCATTTTCTATGATTACAAAGGTGTTGTCTCATATGTGGAAAAACATCTCAAAGAGGAATAGAAAGTTAAACCATCTTAAAGTGAACCTATTAGTACGTAGCTATTCTCATGGACTAAAACAAACACCACACAATAAGAGATATGGTACTATTCAAGTCCTTAAGTCTAGTCCTTGTTTTCACATTTAAATTCAATGCTATTGATTAATAAAATAAAACCACATCGAATATAACTATTAGAGCAAAAGGTTCATAATTCATTTTCTATGATTTTAACGTTATTGTCTCATCTATGGAAAGACATCTCAAATAGGAATAGAAAGTTAAACCAACCTAAAGTGAACCTATTAGTACGTAGCTGTTCTCATGGACTAAAACAAACACTTTACAATAAGAGATATGGTACTATTGAAGTCCTTAAGTCTACTCCTCGTTTTCACATTTAAATTCAATGCTATTTATTAATAAAATAAAACCACATCAAATATAACTAAAAGAGCAAGAGGCTCATAATTCATTTCTATGATTACAAGGGTGTTGTCTAATATGTGGAAAAACATCTCAAAGAGGAATAGAAAGTTAAACCATCTTAAAGTGAACCTATTAGTACGTAGCTATTCTCATGGACTAAAACAAACACCACATAATAAGAGATATGGTACTATTCAAGTCCTTAAGTCTGCTCCTTGTTTTCATATTTAAATTCAATGCTATTGATTAATAAAATAAAACCACATCAAATATAACTATTAGAGCAAGAGGTTCATAATTCATTTTCTATGATTATAATGGTGTTGTCTCATCTGTGGAAAAACATCTCAAACAGGAATAGAAAGTTGAACCATCTTAAAGTGAACCTATTAGCACGTAGTTGATCTCATGGACTAAAACAAACACCACACAATAAGAGATATGGTACTATTCAAGTCATTAAGTTCGCTCCTTGTTTTCACATTTAAATTCAATGCTATTGATTAATAAAATAAAACCACGTCAAATATAACTATTAGAGCAAGAGGTTCAAAATTTATTTTCTATTATCATAGTAGTGTTGTCTCATTCGTGGAAAAACATCTCAAGCAAGAATAGAAAGTTCAACTATCTTGAAGTGAACCTATTAGTACTTAGTTGACCTCATGGACTAAAACAAACACCACACAATAAAAGATATGGTACTACTCAAGTCCTTAATCTCGGTCCTCATTTTCACATTTAAATTCAATGTTATTGATTAATAAAATAAAACCGCATCGAATATAACTATTACAGTAGGAAGTTCTAAATTCATTTTTTGGTATTATTATTTGACTATTCATTTCATTATTTACATATGATAGACATCAGTTATTGTCCAACCAATCTATATGCGAGGTATATTAGATATAATTTATATAAACTTTCTATTATTATATTTATGGAGCCAAAATCTAAAAATTCTTTATAAGTATGTTAGCAAGATAACTATTGAATAAGAGTTATATTAGTTAGAAATTACACAAAGTAAATAATGGAATAGAAATTCTTAGCCTATACTCGGTAATAATCATTCCTAAGACATTACTTTTTTATTTTTAGTCTACTTTGCTATTCCTAGTCTATTTAATTCTAGAAAGTAAACAGATTGTTAGTGTTTCCTAATTGCCAAGTGTGAAGTTAACAATAATAGTGCTTGTGTATCTCATAATTAAGCTCTAGCTTCATAGCAACTAGTTATATCCCAAGACATTATACATCAAATTAACCACATTCCTAATTAAGAGGTTTTATTCAAGGGAGTTTGTGTATTATGTATGGATTTCAATTTCTTCCATAAAACATCAACTTTAGTTTCTTGAACAAGATGATGGTATATACTATGATCCACCAATCGTCAAATATAATCGATAGCTTTTCTATGCATGATCAACCAATCATGATTTGATTTATCATTTAGTTTTGCACTATCATTATCCATTGGCACATATAAATCTTTATAATATAAAAGATCTTTTATAGTCAACTTCCAAATAAAATAATTTGATGATTTTTTTTAATGGTACATGAAGTTCCTCATTCTTGTAACGTAGAAAATCAATATTTTTGTTTTCAAATTCAACTCCAATTCACTTGTTATGCATAATAATTCCCCTTAATGATAAAATATTTTTCCTCTTACTTTAAAGCAATAAATGATTATAAAAAACTAAAAACTATAAATAATAATCAACACCAAAATTTGAGTAAAATCCCAATAGTTGTACAAAACCACGAGAAAGCAACACAAAGCTTCCACTGTCAACTAATAATGTGTTTAAAATGTGTTTATTCACTAGTTAGATATTCGAACTTTACCTAACATAGTGGATATCTCAATAAAATCACAAAACAAGCCAATTTGTAAGATTGTGGAAACATAAATTCAATATGAATAATTAAGAAGGATTAACAAATAACAAAAGTAATAATTCCATAGCACTCCACAATGGGGATCCAATAGTTAAAATTTTGTCACAACTAAGATTCAATAGGTTATACCATCATGGATCCAAAACCGCTCCATCAATTTGGTCACTTTTTTTTATTTCAATATCATGAAAAGTAATTATTATTTTTCCAATTTCATCTAATTCTCTGTTTTCCTTTCTTTGTGGTCGCAAGTCTTTCATACTCATTGTCTGATTTTTTTTTCATTCAATGCATCTATATACATATAAATAACACAGTCCTTTAGTGGGTCCACATGGTTTGAACCCAAACCCAACGATAGAAAAATCTACAATAGTTAAAACAACACAAACAATAGTTTAAGCAAAATTAAAACGAATAATGTTGAGTGTACATTGTTAGTTTTTTTCTTTAATCTTTTGCACCTATGATAAATGCTTGTAGCCATTTGATTTTTCGTATTTTCCTTTGGAGCACAAAACGAATAATCAGCCAATAATTCCATCTACTAGTATATAAGGTGAAGAAACTGATTTTTTGCATCATTATTGATATTTTAATTTATAAAGGTCTAGATGAGGATCCCATAAGCTCAGAAAAAATTAACTATGATTTATTTAAAAAAAATTATATATATGATATGTACAGTTTAAAAGTAATTATTAACAAAATATATAATATGTGCAAGTAGGTTAAACGAATCAACATATCTTGATTCATGGGCTAAATGGATCAACCTGCTTTAACTTACTTAATAAGTAGATTGAAATTTTTGCCCCAATCCATCTCATTGAGATACAATGAATAATTCATAAGGATTGAAGCTAAGAGTTAATGATGGGTTGACAATATTTTGCCAAACCATGATCAAATTATATAATTGAATCATTTTTTTTTCATATTATGTTTCATTTTGTATTGTCCACATATTTATTTTATTTAGATATGTATTTTATTGAATCATATTTCATATTTTTATTAGTGTAGGTTTAATCAAACTTTCCTATATTTGAGTATATGATTTAGTTTAATTTAATAATTTACATATATATAACTAAAATGTAAACGATATTATGTACTTTTCATGAAGAAATTGACATACATCTTATTTTCAAAAAGCTCATTTTGTACGCAATCATTCCAATTTGTGCCCTCACAAAAAGAAAAAAAAAAAACTTGGTTTTTCTTATACTAGTGAAAAAAAATCTTGATTTTTCTTATACTAATAAAATTTTTTTTTGATATAAATACATCATAGCTCTTTTACATAAGACGAGACTTATATCTTCTATATCTATATTATTAAATCGTAACATAACATTTGACTCCACATTCTATACCTATAAAATTTTTAAATGCTAAGATATAGAAAAACAAGTACGATGGAAATATAGTGGGATGATAGCAATAGTTTTTTATTAAATAGATATAAAATTATTATTTTACTTCTTTTTATAGTGATACTATGAATAACCAAGTTACATAGTTATTTTACTTTTAAGTGAGTAATATTAATATATTTTACTTTATAACTTGTATATCGTATTGTTCATTCGGAATCTCCTTTGATGAAAGAAAGAATGTGGCGTAGTACACATCATGAAGTTGGAGGTGCAAATTTCACACGAGACAACTTCACACCTCTAATTGCGTTTTCACTACTTCTCCACATTTTTACTTTCCATACATGGATACAAAATGTGCCTAATAAAAAAATTATTAAAACAATTTATTAAAAATTTAAAATAAATCAATAAAATTTTTTATATTTTATCATGAGAATAATATCAAAATAAGCAATTTAATTTTTATCAAATACATAATGAATATTTTCAATAACTTTTCTTATGCATTTTCAAAAAGTGTCCTATCAAGTGAAAGATGCTAAGAAAAAGCCCGGCACTGGCTTTAGAAAATTCGGCCGACGTGCTTGACGAGTAAAATCTGGTCTTGGTCGTCGATCGAAAAAGAAGCCAGGTCATTTACAATTCTGCCCTTGTCTTTTTGAGTTTTCATATTTTATTTTGAACCACAAGGTGAATAAAAAGCCTTTGTTTCCATCCGCAAGTTCTAAAGCTGATGTTCTGTACATTTGAAATTGCTTTTATTTATAATCAACAAAAATAAACAAATAAAATCACGAAAGTTCCATGCACATGCCCTAAACTTTCAAAATTTTCTAGTCTCAGCTTCACACTATAAAAAGCAGCTTTATCTCCTCTAGCTTATGAACACGAAACATATTAAACCTTTCGTAGCCATAGTTTACTTCGTAGCATATATAAACATGGATAAAAGAATTTTGCTTTTAGATATCCTGGGTTTGCTCCTGTTATGTCTATGTTTCTTAATGGTAGATGTAGGAGCTGCATCTCCTAGGTTGTCCAAGCCCAATTGTAGAGACCATTGCGGAGATACTAAAATTCCCTTTCCGTTTGGAATGGGTAGACCCGACTGTTTCCTGGATGAGTGGTTCCAGATAGATTGCCAGCAAAATGAAACCATCCCTTTCCTAAAGAAGCTCAACTTGCAAGTGCTTAATATTTCACTTTATAAATTAAGCAATGATGATTATCAATATGTTACAGTCAGCTTTCCAATAATCTATTCAAATCCCAAATGCTCTCCTTATCCTAATGTGACCACTCAACCTCCGAGCCTACAAGGGAGCCCATTCTTCTTCTCAACCGCAAGGAATATCTTCGCTGCAATTGGCTGCAATGTAAGTGCTCAGATGAAGAGTAACTATTCTTTCGTGGGTTGCGAGCTCGAATGTAGCGGAGGCAACTTCTTCAAAAATACTACTTGCTCTGGTTTTGACGGTTGCTGCCAAACCACGGTACACAACTATCTACAGATGTTTACTGTCGATTTCAGGAGTTCCAATGATGCAACGGGGACAAATGATCCGCAGTGCAACAACTATGCTTTAGTGGCCAATGAGTCGTGGTTGCAGCGCTCATTCACAGATCTGGATTCGCTGAAGATGGAAGGCTATGTCCCTGTTGTACTATTATGGGGAATATCAGATGTTAGTGATCTTGCGAAAGTGTTTGACAATGAACCAACGAATTATCCAATTGATAACTACATCTGCTACTCCTCTCAAATCACATATGACACCAGTCTGTTGTTTTGCTATTGCAATTATGGTTATGATGGCAACCCTTTCCTCATAGATGGATGTCAAGGTAAGATCTCCTTACTTTCTATCAAAACTTCTTTCTTTGCATAATATCGATATATGGAAAAGTAACTGTCGATATGTTGTTTCACGGAATGATGGTGGAAGTGCAGTCATAATGGATATAATGGATAATTGATATTACTGGTTAACTAATACAGAATATTCCACTAGATATATAAAAAAATATTTTTCATTTTAAAAAGAGAAATTATTTTTTATTTAACATCGCTGTTTTTGTGGTTGTTAACTATGGCACTAGTAATCAGCCTTTGTTGAAGCCTTATACCTTCTTTTATTGGTAAGTATTGTAAATTTAATAAATTAGCCATATAAAAAAAATGTACATAAAAATGATGTGTAAATTAACTTCCCCTTCTTTTTCTTTTTCAATACCAACCGAACATTAAAAAAGAAATTTTTGTTCACATCCTTCCACTTACACCCTCCAAATCTAGCTAAGAAATGGAATTTATATTTATTTCATTTTTCACTCACTTCCTTTCAATTTCACTCTTCTTTTTTTCTGTATCATAGTTAGCAAACAAAGCATAAAAAACGCCAAATTTTAAAATTCTAAGAGGCGCTTTTAAGGTATTTCTATACCATCAAGATTAATGCAAACATAATATACATGCTACTTCAATGACTGATTTTCGCAGATGAATCCCTTTTTTTTTTTTGTTTATTTATCATATATTTCTTCTTTATATATGTATTATTTTTTAGTAGTATCCATGTAATTTTAAGTTACCACATTAATTTTAAAAAATAAACAAATCAATGATTATATCTGGTTTTTATTTTAAATTATTAAAAAGAATATCGTGTTAATTCAAGATAGAAGGAAGTTAAACTAATTTCATATATAATTACTTAAATCAGATATCGATGAATGTAAGGATCCAAGCAATCGCTGTTCAGGAAGATGCGTGAATACTTCAGGATCATATCACTGTGCGGATCCAAGGAAGAAATTAAAACTCATCCTGATAGGTACGTAACTCTACACCATTTAAAGACAAAATCAAATGATAAAAAGTAAAAGAAAAACAAAACAAACCTTAGCAAGGGTAGGCCCCATTTTTTTGGCCTTTCCTATCGTCTCTTCCCGGAATTTTTTTTTGCATTATCTAAGTTCCACTCATTTAAATTTAAATTTTCAATTTATCGTAGAAAGGTTAGATTGGATGAATAGTTAGTTGGTTATCATTAAAAGCATTGCGTCTCCGTTTGATCCCCCCTGTAGCAAAGAAGAGTATTCTCCAACTTTACGTTTTATTCTTATATTGCTTTAAGAATAGGATAAAATAATAAATAAATAAAATAAAAAAACCCATAGTCAAATCTCTAAAATTGTCCTTGAAAATATTAGTATCGAATTAGCGAATCCTAATTTTAAATTGAACTAGGTAGAAATTATGCACTACAACAAACAAGCTTAAAATTCATCAGTTTTATAAAACATAATCTTCAAGAATAAAAAAATACTTGAGAAAAGATGGTAATTAAAAAGTAGAGGAATGATAGGAGATATTTTATAAACGTATAGAACTATCTAACTATAGGAAGTATTAATATTAAATTGGCAAATTTTTCGTTTTCGTCGAACACGACATAACTCAAGCTCATATCAACACTAAAAAAGCACATAATTATATACATTTTAAAAATGTAGGACATTTAATGGATGTTCTAAAAAGATTACTCAAGTAAATAATTATGTACAACCTCTAAACATTCCAAATAACAACACTGAAAGATTTTTTATTCAAGATTAAGGAATTTTATAGCTCTAGCTCTACCAATTAAGAGAATGTTATTGGAACAAATTATAACAAATTTAGTGCTTTTATGATAGAGCATATGCAAGCACCATGAAAGGCATTTAAACTCAAGTTCAAGAACAAATGAATAAATACTCTCATCCTTCTTTCATAAATATCCTTTGAAAGACAAAACACATGCATTTAGACATATGTCTTTCCCATTAAGCAAACTTATCAATAGAGACAACAAAAAAGTGATTTTCCTAGTATCTTTTTTTATTTATTTATTTATTTTAATGCAGGTATTGGCTCTAGTTTAGGTGCCCTTCTCTTATTTCTTCTTGGATGGGGGTTGGGAAAAGAAAAGAGGCTTAAGCAAAAGTATTTTAAGCGAAATGGAGGACACATACTACAACAACGACTATCATTATCTGAAGAAAATGTTAAAAAATGTACATTATTCAGTAAGAAAGATATGCAAAAGGCTATTGGAAATTTTACTGAAAGTAGAATTCTAGGTAAAGGTGGCCAAGGATCCATTTTCAAAGGAACATTAACAGATGGAAGAATAGTAGCAATAAAGAAAGCTTTGGTTAGAGATGAAGGAAAAGTTGAGCAGTTTATTGATGAGATTATGATTTTGACACAAATCAGTCATAGAAATATTGTACAACTATTAGGATGTTGTTTGGAAACAGAAATTCCTCTTCTTGTGTATGAGTTCATACCAAATGGAAATCTATATGAATACCTTCATGGATCAAACAAAGAGGACCCAATGTCATGGGAAGTACGGTTGCAGCTTGCAACAGAAATTGCAGGAGCACTTTTCTATTTGCACTCAGCAACATCAACACCTATATGTCATAGAGATATCAAGTCTACAAACATACTCTTGGATGAAAAGCATCAAGCAAGGATAGCAAACTTTGGCACATCACGATTAGTATCTCTTGATCAATTTCATGTGACTACATTAGTACAAGGAACCATTGGATACCTTGATCCAGAGTACTTCCACACAAACCAATTTACAGACAAAAGTGATGTCTATAGTTTTGGGGTAGTACTTGTTGAGCTTCTAACAAGGCAAAAGCCTGTTTCTACAATGAGATTGGAGGAGGGTATAAATTTAGCTGCATACTTTATTCTTGCAATGGAAGATGGCCATTTATTTGATATCCTGGATGTTGAAGTTTTAAATCAAGGCCCGGAGGAAGAAATTATTAATGTTGCTAAACTTGCAAAAAGATGTTTGCACTTACATGGAAGGAACCGACCTACTATGGGAGAAGTGGTTATAGAATTGGAGGAGATAAAAAAAGCTACGACACTAGCCTAGTATTCAATAAAGTGAAGAAAACCATGTATAAGTTCAATGTCAAGATATCTTCAAATTAGTATCTACTAGGCTTAAAGTCGATACAAATGTTGTTGTGTAGTTAGATGTTCAACCGCTTTTACTTTTTAGGACTTGGGATAACAATCTTCCTTCTTGATTAATAATTTATGTTTACCCATATAGATAACTCCTATAAAAAGAGTGTGAGTTTCCTTCATTTATGTTTAACCACTTTTGCAAAATAAAGCATTGTTGAGACATTTTCTATTTTCAATATGATATCCTCTGAATTCAATCGAAATTCATAGATTGAAAGGTGATTATTTGGTTGATCAAAAATTCAAAACTAGCAACCATGACTACATCATTTTTAGGGGTTTGCAAAATCTATTGGATGTGTAAGATATCATTATGCATATGCAATATGCTCTTTATGTATCATTTTATGAGCATTGATGTGCTACAATATGTGAGAATAAAAAGTATAATAGAATCACTTTAGATCATTGGCTTGCTTTAAGGATGCATATGTTTTTCCTATTGAGAAAAATTTTCTTCATTTAATTTTTTTTATAAGAGATTATAACTTATGATGGAATGAAAATATTTATTTTATTGATGCTATTAAACTCTTGTTATTTCTTATTAATATGTCTTTTGTATTACTTTACTTTTAGATTGTGTCAATGGAACAATAATAGGCCTTGATATTTATTTAACATTTCTAAATATTAAGCTATAGTAGTTTCATTCATTTAAAATCTTGGATAATTATTTGGATAAGTGACAAAATTTAAACAATTTACAAAAACTAAAGTTTTTTAACAAGATTTGTTGAGAACCTTTGGTAGCAATAAATTAGGTAAAGGATTTTGTCTAGGCTCGATCCTTAGAGTATAAAAATTTACTTCAAATTTTCTTGAATTTAGATTTACACTTTTAAATGTAATTTTAAATCATCTCATATCAATCATATTTTCAATTAAGATATAACATAGTTAGGCTAGAATACTAATTTAAATATAAATTGCATCTTCAGAACACATTAGGTGTGCCACTAAATATTAGCCACTAGAGGAGGTGAAAAGTCATCTTTTCTTGATCTTAACCAAACTAAGTGATAGAAGAGGAGATCATATTAGAGTTGGGATTGACTCCAATGAGGTCCTTAGGTAGAGCAAGTCTTCATTGCACAAGTGGCATTACTTTCTTTAAACTTACATTAGAAAAGATAATAATGTGTGGAAGGCACATGCTTATTCACACATTACACATAATAATTGGTTGATAACCCTAATTGATGTTGTGTTATAATATAAGGCGAGTTTCTTACCACTTATTGAGACTATGTCCTTTGACTCATTCCCTTATAGTCTCTTCATAAGTTATTCTAGTTGAAGCATGGGGTTCATTAGGATACCGATATACACTAGTACTACTTGTAAAATTAAATTAAATTTTTTTATAATAAAAACATCTAAAAAGCACAGTGTACCTAACTGACTAGTGCACCTAAACTTATGCAATAATAAAACAAGTGAGTACACACCAGTTGATCTCTTAAGAAAGAAAGGAGTCATTTAAATACTAGGGAAAAGTAAAAATACTACAAGTAACACAATTAAGCTATAAATGTAAAGATACTAAAGCATAAAAGGGTGGATTTGTGATGACTTACCCTCTATAATTGTTAGCAAATTGTGTTAAATCAAGTATTGGATATGGTATTCAACTAGCTTTTAATGGAACTTACATGACCCCATCTCCTTAGTCATGCAAATGAAGTTCACTATATAGCGAAAACATCCAATTACGACATACTTTCCTATAAGATTAGTTAAACAATTGATCGACCACTAAACAAATACCTTAGTCACAAATATGGACTAATCACTTAGTTAACCTCATAATCCATATTTGCAACCACATTAAGAAAGTGAATTCAAGTAATTTCAATAAAGCCCATTCGTTGTGCAATTTCATCAAAATCACCCTAGATGCATTTAATAGACTCCAAATCTTAAGTCAAGCATTTAAAGTCTCTTAAGTATATTAAACCTAATGGTTATGTAATTAAATACATAGTCAAGAGTAGCTACACTAAAATCCTAATCCAATACACAATATGATACACATAATGATCACCCCTCTTCAATTCTCATGCCCTTCTCTTACACTTCTTCTCAAAATTTCTTGATTTCGCTTCTTTAGTCATCATCCCACTCATCTTCAAACTTTTTCTTAAGCTCATCTATTGTGATCCATATCCCTTTTTCCTTAAACTCTCTAGTGTTTCCTCTATTTCCAAGCACCTCCTCTAGATCTTCATAGGCTATTTCCTTACTACCTTTCTTCCAATGACTTTTAGCATGAAAACTTATCCATTCTCTCCCACTTCAGATAATCACTTTTTATCCTTACATGTCTATGAGAGCTTTAGCTGTAGCCATGAATGATCGCCCCATTATCTGTAACTCCCTGAAACCTGGGCCATGCTACTGCCCACCACATGTCCTTATCTCATAAGAATACGTTAAGGCTCTAAAAAAAATCCGATACTTTTTAACCTATAACATCTATAATAAAAGCATTTCATACATCTCTAAAGTTTCAAATAATAACTTAAACCATATCAAACGACTAATGCAGTGGAAGTCTTTAAACACCAAAATAACATCCTTAACATATACTATCTATTATAGTTAAACATGAAAAATTTTCCTAAAACTTAATCACCATAATAATAATGGTACTCTTCGTCTTCCTCTCTTATGGTTCACCTAAACCTAAGTCATCTTTTAGGTTCTCATCTCCCTCAATACCTACATCTAAAAATGGTTCCCCGAAGGGTGAGCTAATGCCCAGTACGTATAACACAAACACATACACATGAACAAACATAAATGAGTATCACACACATCATGTAGAACTTAAACACAAAAAATAATTTCTTAATATAATTTATGTCCACAAGCAACCAATAGGGTACTCATGACTCCTTTAACACACTTAACACATTAGAGTATGGCTTTGTGATGGGAACTGCCACTATGAGCCCCATACCCATGATCCCTTGATCCTTAAACTTAGTAATGGGAACTACCATTACAGACCCTACAACCATGTACACTTAAACCTGGTGATGGGAGCTACCACTACGAGCCCCACACCTATGTGCACTTAAACACTTAAACTTGGTGATGGGAATTGCCACTATAGGCCCCACACCTATGTATGCTTAACCACTTGAACTTGGTGATGGGAATTGCCACTATAGGCCCTACACCCATGTACACTTAACCTCTTAAACAACATCTAACCCAGATCATTTCCAAGCACGACTCCACTAGGGACAACGTCATATAAGGATCATTGGGATACTCCCTAAGGATTTGCCACTATGGGCCACTAGGCCGAGCTAAGTACACACAACATATAACTTAAACACTTAAACCGAATCATACATTAAATTCAACTTCAAATACTTGTACTAACTTAAACAAACACAAAATAACACGCAAGTTACATGTACCTTAAATCCCAGCCTTAAGCACTTCTCAATCTTGGACTTAATTTAATTGGAAATTTGTACACATTAACATACTCTTCTTAGTATTCAATCTAAGATCAATATCATTATTAATCTCCTTAATCCTATCCATTTAATTTCTATAAGACCTTACTAGTTATCTAAGTTATGTAGAAATTAGTTTAAATTGAAGTTAAACATACATATAATTATGTTATACTTTATTCAACACGGTCATGTTAGGGACTGTGTTATTTAACATGGGCTAAAGCACAACTGTGTTAAGGGTCGTGTATCTTTTGGTGTATAACTTGGCTTCAACACGGTTGAAACACGATCATGTTAGGAGGTTGTGTTGTCCTTGACTCAACACAGTCGAAACATGACTATGTTAAGAGACCGTATATCTCTTGGTACATCTTTTACACTCAACACGGTCAGAACACGACTATGTTGGGAGGCTATGTTGCCATTAACTTAACATGGTCGAAACATGACCATGTTAGAAGGTCGTGTATCTCTCAGTGAACCTTTCCATTTTAACACGGTCAAAACATGACCATGTTGTTAGGCCGTGTTACCCTTAGCGATCCCTATGAACCCTAATTCTCTTACTTCAATTCCTCTTAAACCTAATCCTTTCTATTCCTAAGCTTAATTATATCTCTAAAATTCGTAATTAAAATAAATCACACAGGTTATATTACTCACTTCAATTCCACAAATTGCAAATCTCAGATCATCGATTCTCGTTTTCCTATCATCCTTGTTTAAACTTCATGTTTTGTATGAGCTAGTAATTCGCATAAATTCTGAATTCCATAATCCTAATTTAAAATTCTTATGAAATCCTTACATCAAGTTCTTTGGAATTGCTTTTCTCCTTTTTCCTATCGCCATCTTAGGTTTTCTCGTAGCGAACGTCTGTTCTCTTGCGGCTCTGTTTCATTGTTTAGAATGGCAAAGGAGGCTCTTTAAGTCAACTTGGGGTATTTATATGCTCCGTGTGAAATGACCGATTTACCCCTTGAACTTTTATAAAATTCTATCCTCATCCTTAGCTCTTTATGATTATACCTATATTATATAATTAAATAACTAATAAAAAAATCTCATGTATTACTTTATCACTAGTTGTCTCCTATTTTTCCATGTTTAGCATTATGAAATCTGTGAGGAAAGTGAAGTGTTCAATTTTCACTACGATTTCCTAAAGTACTAAAGGTGCTTTGGTAGATTTGTTGGAAAAGTGAACAATAAATCTACTGATTATAGTCCATCCTCCAAATTCATCTCCCTTATGGTTTCACTAGACATTAACTTATCTAATGCACCTAAATATAAGAAAAATTTAGAAAACTAATTGTCCACAATGGTGCATGGCAATGTAAACTATCTAGGATTTTCCAACTTTAGAGGGATAAACAAGCATTGTTTTGGTTCCTTTTTCCAATACCTAATCTGGAATTTGATCTAAGATCATTCAAGAATGTGTGGAAATTGTGACCTGTTGTTTAGCAAAGGAAGAACCTTAGTATAAACAATGACGCCACAATCGGGGATGGAAATCTGATTGATAAGTTTAGATGAATGCTACAGAATAACCAATAAGTTTAAAGATAGGTCTTTTAAGAATCAAAGAGAAATTCACTCTTGATTGATTGATGTCAATAATGCTTATTCATAGTAATGAGTTCCAAAACTACTTAAAAAAAATAAAAATCGAGACCCTAATTCTAGGATTAACATAGCCTTTAGTATAGGTGTGTAAAAGCCCATGTACCTTTCTATTTAATTTTTGCACATGAAACCCCTCAACATGCCTACAAACATGGGAATGCTAATGGTCGTGCTAATCAACATGCCCCTAAACATGGGCACATTAGCGAGCATGTTGTCCTCTAGGCATTTTCCTTACTTTGTTCCTTTTCATCCTTGCATAGTGTTTCCATCTTAGGTTGTTCTGAGGTCTTCGCTCCGCATCAACCTTGATTCACATCCATATTAACTTTGATGATGTGGATTATACTTGGTTCATCTTTGGTATGATGCACATAGACCTCTTCTTCATGTATATCTTGGATTAAGACATTAAGTGCATCTTTAAATCTTTTAACACGGGTTTGTGTCATTGATCCATGTGGCCTTTCAAGTGGATCTACACTCCATGTCCTATTTAGGCCTTCATCATTCCCCTTCTCTTGAAAAGGATTTGTCCTCAAATCTTCACCTACATTAAAAGGACTCCAATAAATGAAATTAAAAGTAGTACTTACATTATATTTACCCACTAGATCTAGTTTGTAGGTGTTGTCATTGATCCGCTCAAGGACTTAAAAAGGACTATCACCTCTAGGAAGCAACTTGGAATTCCTTTGTGCTAGAAATCTTTCTTTATGCATATGCACCCAAACCTGATCGCTAGGTTCAAAGATTATTTGATAGCACCATTTGTTGGCTTGTTTTGCTTATTATTCCATCCTTCACTCAATGTTGAGTCTTGCCTTTTCGTGAATTTGCTTAACAAATTCTGCTTTCTTTCTACCTTCAAAATCAACATGCTCAGTTATAGGTAAAGGAGATAATTCCATAGGAGTTAACAAAGTAAAACCATACAAAATCTCAAAGGTGAAAATTTAGTGATGGAATGTATAGTACGGTTATAAGCAAACTCAACATGTGGCAAACAATCTTCCCATGTTGTAATGTTCTTTTTAATGATAGCCTTTAACAATGTAGACAAAGTTATATTCACTACCTTGATTTAACCATCAATTTGTGGGTGACAAGTTATAGAAAACAATAATTTAGTTCCTAACTTACACCACAAGGTCTTCTAAAAGTAACTCAAGAACTTAGTATCTATATCTATTACAATTGTCCTATGCATACCATGTAATCTCACAACCTCTCTAAAGAACAAATCTACAACATATGAAACATCATTGTTTTTGTGGCATGGAATAAAATATGCCATCTATGAAAACCTATCCATAACTACAAAGATAGAATCCACACCATGTCTAGACCTAGGCAAACCTAACACGAAGTCCATGGAAATATCAATCCAAAGTTCACTAAGAATAGAAGTGGTGTCTAGAAACCATGAGGTTGTACTCGTGATTTAGCTTGTCTACATGTGACATACCTTCTAAAAATTCTCTCAACATCTCACTTCATATGAGGCCAATAAAAGTGCTCCTGTAAAACCCTTAAGGTCTTAGTTGTCCCAAAATGTCCCATTAGTCCACCACCATGAAACTCCTATATGGAACAATTAGGAATGCATAATTTATTTTCATGAAACAAGAAACCATCATGCCTAAAGAAATTACCTTGGCTGCCTTTTCACATCGTGCATAATCTTCACAAAATTCTTAGTCCAATAGATACAATTCTTAAATGTTTTTAAAACCAAGCAATTTAACATTAATAGTTGCGATTAGTATGTACCTCCATGAAAGTGCATCGACAATGATGTTTTCCTTACCTTGCTTATAGGGGACGACATATGGAAATGCCTCTATGATTTCCACCCATCGTGCATGCTTCTTACATAAACTATTTTAGCCCTTCAAATGTTTCAATGACTCATGGTTAGTATAGATCATAAACTCCTTAAGCTAAAGGTAGTGTTGCCACATTTCTAAAGCCCTAAACAATGTATATAACTCCGTATCATAAGTAAGGTACCTCAATGCAACACCACTAAGCTTTTCATTGAAATATGCAATTGGTTGTCCTTTTTGCATAAGAACGACTCCAATACCTAAACCTAAAGCATCACATTAAATCTCAAAAGTTTTTGCAAAGTTAGGTAAAGCAAGTGAAGGAGCATGAGTTAGTTTTTCCTTGATCAATTGGAAAGCCTTTTCTTGCTCTTCTCCCCACCTAAACCTTACATTCTTCTTAATGACTTCGGTTATCGATGTGGCTATACTACTAAAGTCCTTCATAAATTTCCAATATAAACTGGCTAGTTCATGAAAACTTTGAACATGACTTACACAAGTTAGACTTGGCCAATCTTTAATCACACAAATCTTCTCCTCGTTAACCTATATCCCTTGTGAACTCACGAAAAAATTAAGAAACATAAGCTTGTTGGTGCAAAAGGTGCACTTCTTGAGGTTAGCAAACAATCTCTCTTTTTGAAGTACATCCAAAATGGAATTTAAATGAGTTGGATGGTCATCCAAGTTCATTACATAAATAAGAATATCATCAAAATAAACAACCACAAATTTCTCAATAAAAGCACGCAAAACATGGTTCATTAATCTCATGAAAGTATTAGGAACATTGGTTAATCCAAAGGGCATAACCAACCATTCGTATAAGCCATATTTTGTTTTAAATGTAGTTTTCTATTCATCCCCTTCTTTCATTCTAATTTAGTGATACCTACTTTTCAAATCAAATTTTGAAAAAAATACAAGACCCATGTAACTAACCAAGTTTATCAACTAAGTGAAGAATGGGATGATGATACTTTACCATTATATTGTTGATGGCTTGACAATCAACACACATTCTCCACAACCTATCATTCTTAGGAACTAAAATCACTAGAATGGAGCATGGACTCATGCTTTACCTCACATGCCCCTTCTCCTTTAATTCACTAACCTACTTTTAGAGTTCCTTAGTTTCCTTAGGATTACTTCTATAAGCGAGTTGGTTTGGAATGGTTACGCTGAGCACAAAATCAATTTGATGTAGGTAATCCTATTGGGATTTCCATGGGAAAGACATCCTTAAATTCCTGCAAAAGAGAGACAATAGAACAAGGTAAAGAAGTGTCAAGTTAGTTAGTGTTAAAAAGTGTCTTTTTATAGAAAAAAGTACAACCATAGGCCTCTTTAAGATCAGTTCTTTCTTAATCTCACTCGCCCTTACATAAAAAGTTGTTCCTCTCTGTACTTCTCTTTTATCACTCACTTCTACCATCTCTTTTTCTCTCTCATTATTCTCAAAATCTCGCTTCTTTTCTCTCAAACTTTCACTCACTCTCTTTTTTTCACTTTCTTTCTTTTTATTACTCTCTTTTCTTTGTTCATTCTCTTTTCCTAACATCACTTGATCTTCATACACCTGACTTGTTGTCAAAGGAACAAGAGTGACTATTCTTTGGTTATGCACAAATGAGTACTTGTTAGTGAAACCATCATTCTTAACCCCTCAATCAAATTGCCATGGTTTACCTAATAACAAGTGTCCTGCTTGCATTAGAACTACACCACATAAGACCTCATCCTTATATTTTTCAATGCAAAAAGAAACTAACACTTGTTTATTCACCTTCACCTTAACACTATCATTCAACCACTGCAATTTATAAGGTCGAGGATGTTTACATATTGGAAGCCCCGATTTCTCCACCATTGTTGTGCTAGCAACATTAATACAACTCCTACCATCAATAATCACACTACATACCTTGTTTTGGTCATGGAACCTAGTGTGAAAGATGTTCTCTCATTGTACTTCGTCATTTTCCTTTGCTTACATGCTTAAAGCCCTCCTTGCCACCAACAATTCTCCTTAGATAATGTATTCCTCATCATCGACATACTCTAATGATGTCATAGAATCATGATCCGACTCATCATCCATTTCGATCTTACCATTGTCTCGCATCACCATAATCTTTTTGTTTAGACATTGACTTGCTATATGACCCCTACCTTGGCATTTAAAACACTTAATATCACAATTTTGAGTATTGGAAGAATCAAATTTACTTTGATTTCCTTGGTTAGCTACCATTTGTTTTTGTTCAAACTTGGAATTAGCATTGGAAGGCTTCTCTTTCCTCTCCCATGGATTCATCTTCTAAGTAGAGGAACTTGAACCAAGTCTTAACCAGTTAATGCTATTGCCCTTTCTCTTAAGTTAGTTCTCAATCTTGAATGCCATGTGAACCATGTCCCCAACTCTACATAGTGTTGTAACTCTACCACACTTTGAATTTCCCAATTTAAACCAACCAAAAACTTTGCCATTTAGCCTCTTGATCCTCCTCAATATTCATTTTAATTATTGCAACCTCCATCTCCTTATAGTACTCCTCTACACTACAATTTCCTTGTATAAGATTTTGCAATTTGTTGTACAACTCTTGATAGTAATATGTTGGAACAAACTGCTTCCTCATCACCCTCTTCATCTCTTCCTAGGTCGCTATTGGTGGTTCCCTATTCCTTCTCCTATTCATCACTAGTTGATCCCACCATACTATAGCATTATCTAAAAACTCTATGGTAGCAAGCTTCACTTTCTTAAGCTTAAAGTAATTATGACAATAACAAATTGACCCTACCTTTTTCTCCCACTCAAGGTATGCTTTGGAGTCATTCCTTCCTTAGAAGGATGGAATCTTAATCTTTATATTACCCAAGTTATTATCTTCTTGATTCCTAGTTTCTTTGAATCTACCTCCATACCTCCTAATGCTCTCAAATGAATCCTGATCAAACTCATCCTTAAATCCAGCCCCTTCCAATTCCTCTTCTTCTAACCACACTTCCCTCCTTGGAAACCTTTCTTACCTATATCCTAAAGGAATGTTTTGTAGATGCTCTAAACTGTGTTTTATCTTCTCTTGGAATTGTTCCAATTTGTCTCTAAATATTCTCTTCATCTTTCTTGTTAAAGCCTCCATAATAAGCTTCGTATCAATTCCTCTTATCACACTTTCAAATGTGCTTTTGTTTGACATCTTACTACAAATAATGCTAGAAGAGATAACAATAATAAAGAAAACCTCATAAATCACTCCCTCACATGTTTTCACTCAAAGGATGATTCACATAAACCACTCATGTTTTGCACACAATTATTATTTATTTTCAACTTATCTTAATTCCCCTTTTGATTCTTTTGGAACTAACCAAACAAATTAAATTCTTCCATAACAATTCAAATAAACTACGAATTGCAACTTCAATTGCATATGATAATAATAATCGGGGCCTTTTTTTTTAACCAAACCTCATGTTGAATCTATGAATTTCACCAGTAGATAACCTTTGTAAGGTCCATGATTTTCTTTTTTCTTTTTTCTCAATCAAACCCTAACTCACGAATTTAATAAGAACAATAATGAAAAATATAAATTTGTATACAAAAATAAGCTGATATGATACCAACCTTTGGCTTTGATACCAAACTGATATGAACTATGCCAACCTATGATGAAACGCAACACCTAATCTAGAATTTGATCTAAGTTCATTCAAGAACGTGTAGAAACCATGACCTATTGCTTAGCAAAGCAAGAACCTTAGTATAAATGACATCGCCATAATCAGGGATGGAAATCTGATTAATAAATCTAGATGAATGCTATGAAATAACCGATAAGTTCAAAGATTGTTCTTTTAAGAATCAAAGAGAAATTCACTCTTGATTGATTGATGTTAATAATGCTTGTTTGTAATAATGAGTTCCAAAAAAAAAGAAAAAAAGAAAATTCAAAACCCTAATTTTAGGATCAACATAGCCTTCGGCATAGGCGTGTAAAAGCTCGTGTACATTTCTATTTTATTTTTACTTATGAAACCCCTTAACACACATAAACACGAGCATGCCAATGGGCATGCTAATCAACATGCCCCTAGACACAGGCATATTGTCCTCCATGCATTTTCCTTGCTTCGTTCCTTTTCGTCCTAGTACGATGTTTCCATCTTAGGTTGTTCTAGAGTCTTTGCCCCACATCAGCCTTGATTCACATCCATATTAACTTTGATGATGTGGATTATATTTGGTTCATCTTTGGTAGGTTACATGTAGACCTCCTCTTCATGTATATCTTAGATTAAGACATTAAGTGCATCTTTAAATCTTTTAGCTTGGGTTTGTATCATCGATTTATGGGACTTTTCAAGTGGATCTACACTCCCTGCCCTATCCACACCTTCATCCCAATACCTCCTTGTAAATTGTTTTCTTGTATCCTTTAATAATTATTCACACTATCCATGTATTTTCCATCATTTACATTATTCAAATTATCTCCAACATTCTCCATTCTTACCTCTTGTAATGCTCTCCTTTCTCTTAACCTCCTATGATAAGTTTTATCAATCTATAGATCCAATTGCTCTATGATATCTCTTGCAAGTTTCTTATGTATACACTTCCTTCAATCTTAAATCTACTCCTTCTAGATCTAATTAAGCCTCTAAACTATCACCTATAACAAGCTCAAAAGTATATTAGCATAATCCTAGTGCAACATAGTGTTGGCTAGGGATAATTCAACTCACTTATCATAAGTTGCAAACACAAACAAATAATTACTATTACAAACAAAAATAAAAGCTTAGTCTCCTAGTCTTCAACTAACCAAATATTAGCCAGAAATTCCTTTCTTCCTCGGCAATGGCTGAAAACTAACATATGCTAGTACTACTTATAAAATTTAATTAAAATTTACTTTCTAAAAACTTTTAAAAAGCATAACATACTTAAATAACTAGTGTGCTAAGATGTATGAAGTAATAAAATTGGTAAGTACTCACCAAGTTAATCTCTCAAGGAGGAAAGGGGTCAACTAAAGACTAGGTTTGGGATTACAATTTAATCTAAGCAATTTGAATATAGGGAAAATAAAAAATACTATAAGTAACACAATTAATCTAGAAATGTAAAAATACTAAAGTATGAAAGGGTAGATTTGGGATGACTTATCCTCTAGAATTGTTAGCAAATTGTGTTGGATTAAGTATTGGATATGGTATTCAACTAGGTTTTATTAGAATTCACTTGAACTCATCTCTTTAGTTAAGTAGATGAAATTCACTATATAGTGAAAACATCCAATTATGGCATGCTTTCCTATATGATTAGTTAAATATTTGATCATTTTCACTAACTAAATACCCTAGTTACAAATATGGAATAATTTCTTAGTCAACCTCATAATCCATATTTGCAACTACATTAAGTGATTGAATTCAAGTGATTTCGATAAAACCCATTGGTTGCACAATTTCATCAAAATCACCCTAGTTGCATTTAATAGGGTTCAAATCCTTGGTCAGGCATTTGAAGTCTCTTCAGCAGATTAAACCCAATGGTCATGCAATTTAACCCACATTCAAGAGTAACTACACTAAAATCCTAATTCAATACACAATACTCATACTGAATCTACACTTCTCAAGCCAACAATCCCATCAAAACACCACAAATCCACAAAAAAAAAAGTTTAGTTACTCATGGAATCAACAAAAATTAAAAAAGAAAAAAGAAAAGAAAGAAAAAATGAATCGATAAAAGACATTATAGTAAACATTATATATGTTTAGAGATAAGTGTGCTGAGAATACAATTAAAACCTAACTACAAATAGAAGAAATCCTTGCTCTAAAGCTTATAAATGTGTCCCCAAAGAATAAAATTACATAAAATAGCTAAAACTTACTAAATATAGCCTAAACCATTATAAAACCCTAAGAAAATATGGAAAGAATGAGAGAAAACGAAAATAAGATGTGGCTTTTTCTATAATTTTGTGTTTATAGCTTTTTATATCTATATCACATTGGCCAAACAATATATTAATGTACTAGCCAGCTGGCGGACATGTGTTATCCATTGGCTCATTAGGTTTAGAGAGGCTAAGGCTTAAGGGGGTGGTCGTAAAATGGCTTCTCAACAATGGCTTTAATGGTTGGTTACCATCATGGCACTATCTCTAATCCCTAAGAATAGTGATTGCACAACTCCAATTTGGTGCTGTCAGCTAGATAGTAGGAAGAATATCGATCAGATGTGATAGTGCTTAATTATAATTATTTTAATAAGTGATTTAGATAATGTTCCTATGAATTTAATGGGTATTTTGACTGATTTGGTGCTTATTTTGAGTTATATTTTTATTTTTAAGGGTTGAAGAGCTAATTTGAAGAAAAAGAAATGAATATAGATAAGTTTCAAGTGATTTGGAGCTACAATGAAGAAGATATGAAGCTTAGATGAAGAACACATTCCAAATCTTTAGCTATGTTTCTCAACCATGAGTTTAAGTGAAGGAAGAGTGTGATTAATGGAGAGCGGCCATATGCCTACTCTTAAACATGCAATGCTTGTTAAAGTTTTGAGTTTCAAAGACAAAGAAGTTTATGGTTAGAAAAACAGTTGTGTTCATGACCACGATTGTGACTTACTCTTGCAAATTTTATACTACTATTTAAGGATTTAAAGATCAAAAGTAAGGGACTTTTGGCATTCATTGAAGAGTGGTCTAAGGTTTTGAAAAGTAGCAATGCCAAGAGTTAAGAGTGCAAGATCTAAGAGATTGAAAAGGGTTTTTTTACATAAATTACATCTTTTTGTTTATTTTGGGAACATTATGATTAATTGGATTGATTGTTTAGACATTAATAAGCCTACAATAACTATATAATCAAATTCTTGTTTCATTGTTCAATTCTACGATTCTCAATTCATTGTGATCTAATTGTATGTATTTTTTTCTATAATTTAATATTCTAGATTTTTAATTTATATTATTTAATTTCATGCATAGAGATTGAGAGACCTTTTATATGAATAGATCTACATAATTGCAAGGAGTTGCATATAATTCTAAAGATAGGTCAACATAAATCCTCTAGATTAGGGTAAAACATAATAGTAGAATTCATTAAAAAATAATATGACTCAAGGGGTTTTAATTAGGAAGAGATTTTGATTAATCAACTAAGAGTTAGGAATTAATCTCAAGATAGATATTAGTTCAATTCAGGAATTCTCAATCCAATGAATTATAATGAAACTGATAGATTACATAAATGTCCTAAGGACATCATTATGCATGGTTGATGGGAATTAAACCTCTTAACCTAGCATTATGAAGCCTTCTTGAACAAATGGAACCAAGACATTCACGTAATGTCTTTATTTATTTTATATAATTGTTTTTGCATTTTTATCAAGCACATTTCTAGGTATTACAGGATGGTGAAAAAACACACTAATGCTTGATGTGTGAGCTACTCTTGGACCTACAAAAAGGAAAGGGAAATTGGCCATACATTACCTTACAATTCACGTGGAGAATCGGTTCACAATTGCTTTAAGAGGACTGGTTTTAAGCATCATTTTGTCTTATTGATTTTTCCTTATTTAGAATAGGTACAAATACTTGTAAATAAGGGGTTTTTGGACAAACTTTTTCATATTGAATTTTACATACTTTGCCATGAGGAGTGCTTTCCATTTCATGCCTAAACTCTTATCAATTTCTGCATTAGGAATTGTAGCAAGTTAGCTTAGGATTATTATGTGTAATATCAATAATTTTCAAGTCATTTTCTAATTACTACTAGTGTGTAACATCTGGTAAGTGATTGGATCATCATTTCTCTTCCATTTTCATGTAATTTAGGGTTGCGTTTGCAAGTTAGGGTTTACGTAATTGATTAGAATTGGTTACATTGTTTGTTCCATCTTTATTTTAAATTGCAATTGCCTTTGGAGCACATCATAATTTAGTATCAGAGCTATGTTTTGAGAAAGGAATTTGTGATTTACAATTTTGGGATTTAGGGTTCTTGTTGTTCCATTTCGCAATTGATGTTGTGTGAAGTGGCATTGAAGGTCTTGTGTTAAGTTGTACCATATTCTAATTGTCATTGTGGTTGAATTTGAAGGAGGGATTGATTTAAGGTTCCTTGTCATGGTTGAATTTAAGGAATCATTAATATAGATTCCATTATAGTGTAATTGTGATGATTGTGCCATGTTATCCTTGCTTGTTGCAAAATTAGAAGTCTGGAATTCGGATTTGCCATTTTATTTATCCATCTTGCCATGAGATCATAGCTTAAAAGAATAGGGAAGTCATTTCAATTGATTCCATAATTGCCTTGTATAGTAATTGCATTAATTTCCATTGAATGAACTTTAAATAGAGCTTGAAATTATTTTATGCCATGATTGTGGAAGTGTATCGTAAGGTGTGTTGAGTCTTGGTGGAGTGTGTATTATGTCTTGAAGTGAGTTGAGCCTTGAAGGTGTTTATGGTACTGTGAGTGTGTTTATACTTGAACTGTGGAGGTGATGGTGTAAGGTTGTGTGTATACCATGTGTGTGTGTGTGTGTGTTTGAATCATGGAGGTGTTGGTGTAAGGTTGTGTAGTACTGTGAGAGTGTGTGTGTGTTGAACCGTAGGTGTTGTTATTTTCGTGAAGGTGTGTTGTGTTGTTGTTTTGTGAGTGCCGTGGAGTGTGCTATTGTTGTCGTGAAGGTGTGTTGTGTTGTTGTGTGTATTGAACTGTGGAGTGTGTTGTTGTTGTGAAGGAGTGATTGTGAGTATAAAAAACAATTGTCAAGGAGTAATTCAAAAACCATGTCAAATGATAGTGTGAATGGTGGGATTGGAAATGAGTCCAATAGTCAAGTTGGAGGAGGTTACGGTTATCGTGTTGTAGGTAGAAGAACACTAGAGGAACAATTGCAGGATCTCACCACTATTGTTGCTACATTAGCAACATAGGTAGATCAAATGACATTGCCACAAACACTAGTGGCAAACCCACAAGCACCCCTACCTCGGGTAGCCTATCAGAATGCACACAGGGAAGGAGCTGTTGGAGGAAATAGGGGTAGGAGGATGGAAGAAGATCATCATGCTTTTAGGGAGGAAAAGGGATGATAATTTTGAGAATGAGCCTTACCTAAACCGTGAGTTCAAGCCGCCTCGGGGCTTGGAATATGTAAAGTTGCAAATGCCTTCATTTACTGGAAGGGAATCTATAGAAGATTATTTGGATTGGGAGGATAAAGTAAAGGGCCTATTTGAGTGTTATGAGATTAATGATCACACTCGGGTTCGTCTTGAGTGTTATGAGATTAATGATCACACTCGGGTTCCTCTTGCAGCTGTAGAGTTTACAAGCTATATCGCCTTATAGTAGAAGAATCTTGTAGCTAGTAGACGAAGAAATGGTGAGGCTAAGATGCATACCTGGTTGGAAATGAAACAGGTTATGAGGAGGAGGTTTATACCAGAGAACTATAGACAAGAGATGTTCATGCGTCTCCAGACATTGAGGTAGGGTGGTAAAACTGTTGAGGAATATGTACAGGAGTTTGAGACACTAATGATCAAATGTGGGTTAGTCTAACCTCCTAAATAGACCTTAGTACGATTTGTATCAGGGTTAAAGTATGAAATTGCATGTATTGTGGAGCTTCAGAGGTATAATACTGATGTGCTCAAAATCAAGTCCAAGCACAATCAAATAAATTAAAGAAAACAATCCTCAATTCACATATAAACCGGTCCACTAGAAATGGAATTTGCGTGAACCCTAATGGAAATTTGATGCAATCCAAAGGTTCAAAGATGCATTCAACAATCCATATATGTAATCTTCACTAAATAACAACAATTATAAGTGAATTCCACATGAATCAAATCAAGAGGAATAATTCAAAACCGTGATTTCAACTCCTTCCTATAATTCCTAATTCACGCCACCAATGAAGATAAAGATATGAAGAACTAAAGTAATCAATCTTATAACAAGATAATTGATCACAAATGCAATAAAAAATATAACCAAGAAAAATCCAAATCAACCCTAAATATGACTCACTAGTGAAGAAATGAAAAAACAACAAAGAAGGAATTGATACTACTCACAATTACCCTTTGTTGCACTCGCCACAATTTCAACTCTTGGAAATTGAAATTGATAAGAGAAATTGGATTTAGGAAACCTAAGCCCTCTTACAAAAAGTGATCTCAATTCTAAAAATTTTGGCCTCCTCAAACTCTACTTTAAGCAAGTATTTATACTTGCTCCCTTTAAGGTTAGAAAATGCACAAAATTACAACTATGCCACTTTTAAGGTAGCCCGTCCTAAAAGACAATTACAAGCAAATAAAAGTGTCCCAAAAGAAAATACAACATAAAATAGTCCAAATAATAATTAAAAAATAAAAGAAAATAGTCTTCATCATGCGAGCTCTTCTATAGGATTCATCGACCCAACTCACCACTGATTCAGGTCGGTCCATAGATAACCCACAAGCTGAGTCTGAGTGAGTTTGTCTATCGCCCTATAAAATATGATAACTGTGCCTGTTAGAATATATAATACATGAATAAGATAAAAGAGGTTAGTAAACGAATAATTCCAGGGTCGATTTGCTCAAAATAGGCCTTCATCGCCAAGATTCGAAAACCTTTAGTTCTTTCCCTAATGATAGGTCTTATCGGATTTTGATTCCTATCATCTCCTCAGGCCTCAAAAAAATTTGTCCTCAAATCTAGCAGATCAAATGCAATAGAGACTTTGTTTTCTCCTAACAATCCATCTGAAGAAGTATCTCTACAAAATCCTAATATCTGAAATACTACAAGTGGTGATTGTTTTCTTTGCTTCATTTCTAGGATGTATCTCATCTGAAACATAAATAATGCTCCATTATCTAGTAAAGTCACCCATGTATCAACTCGTTGCACTGAAAAATTTTCTCCTTTTCTAACTCATCTGTATGTCGCTGATCCTCATGGTCTTCTAATGGTTGGCCCAATTGCTCATTGCCCTCTGAAACCTTTGAAAGTGAATACAACTGTCTCTGAATAGTCTGGCTGTCTGATGATAGGTTCATCTGACTCTGACCCTTAGAATCCTCTAATGGTTTACTCAACTGCTCGTGAGCTTCTAGTACCTCTGAAAGTGAACATAACTATCCCTGAACAGTTTGGTCCTCTGGTAGTCTGCTCATTTGACTATGATCATTAGGATCCTCTAAAGGTTGGCATATTTGTGTCTGACAAATTTTGTGCTCTACGAGTTGGTTCAACTGCTCATGGCCCACTGACGGTCTACTGATTTGTTGTTGAACCCTTTGAACCTCTGAAATGGAAGTGGGAGTTGAGATTATAGTGTGTTAGTTGTTTTACGAGTGTGTGTGTTGAGGAATTGGAAGAAGGCTAGTAACCCATAAGTAAGACTATAAGACATCATGTGGGGGTATGTACATGTGGAGTTTATTCCCTTAAGGTGATTAGGTGTAAACTTTCAAATAGTAGGAAAGGACATCATTATATCATGTATGATGTCACGGGTAGTAATAATCAATGTGAAGAATGTAGTCAAATTATAATGCACATTGCGAATTGTGAAGTACGAAATCTAGGCTTTAATGATATAAGTCCTTGTACTTGTATATATATATATATGTGTGTGTGTGTGTTTGTGTGTGTGAGTACGTGCACTCTTGGGTGAGGAAGTACGAATTATATGTGTATATGTTAGTACATATGTGTGTATATGTATGTACACATATGAAGTACAATTATGTATAAAAAGTGTATAGGAATAAGCATCTATTTGTAGATCTTCGTAAAGAGGGTCAGTATGAGTGCCAGCATGGCTATGTTCAAGGCCATGCTAACTTCGAAATACATTATTGTCAATGCCCAATTTAGCACAGGCGTGCTTAGGGCAGTGCTGAAACTTTTCTTCCTTTTGACTATTTTTCTAATTTAGCACTGACTCCAGCACGACCGTAAACTATTAAATAGGGGTGTTCTTTTCTAATTCCACATAATTTTGAGGTGGTAAGGTGGAGGCATCTATAAAGGTATCGTTGCTTTGCTGCAATAAGCTTTTCACAACTCCCAATACAGTGTTGCTTTGAATTCATCATCGACATCAAAGAATTGTATAAGATCTAGTTCCCAAAGCTCCTGAGGCACAAATTGCATTGAAAATAAGTAGAGATCTTCTATCCACAAGAGAAATCGCACGGATTTTCAGAAAAGCACTCCATAAATTTCAATCTCAAGCTCCACTAAGAACAAACTTTTGGAGCCCTTGAAGCATAAAATACATCAGTGGATTAATTAGAGGTTCTTAAATACAACTAATTTGTAAAGGAGCCAACAGATATTATAAACGAAAACTATATTAATATTCATGATTATTTGTCTGTACTTCTCCTTGCTTCTGTATATTGTCGTCATATCTGAGAAATGAATACTCACGGAGTTTGAACATGATAGTTCAAATAACTATGCAAATACACAAGTCACTAAACTCATTAGACTTGTTCGACGTGTAAAAAAAAAAAAAAAAATGAACTCGGAGTAGGCAATGAAAATAGATATAACCAATGTGCTAAAAATAAAATTCCAAAAATATATGTTAGAATATGAAAATTAGAAGAAAATGGCAGCCAAAATTACCTCGATCCATCCAAACAGGCACATAATGGAAATTAATATTTTTCTTAAACATTCATTTCCCAACTTAAATAGTCTCAATCGGATTTAACACTGAGCAAATAACCTGATGGGTCGTTCAGTATATATTTTATTCACTTGGGTCTTGAGTTATGTTGGTCATATTATTTAAATTTTTTATTTTCTCTAAATTGAAAGTAAAATATTCTACTTTTCATTAAATATTAATTATTTTCTTCGGAGAGGAATTAGAAAAGTCATTATGAATAAAAGTTTTCAATTTAATTTTTGAAGTAAATATGGCAATAAAATTTTTTTTGATATAATTATTTTGTTACTTTTAAGTAAACGGATGTAAAAGTAAAGACAAAATCACCAAAGTTCTACAACAAAAACAGACTGAAACAAGTAACCCAAAGTAAAACTCAAATACCTCAAGGATTTTCATCCAATCATCATATAAGAAAATCTATTATAATATATAATTATAAAAATTTTGCTATTTGTACCCTTTTACTAGTAAAAAATTTTTATAATACCTTTTATATATTTATAATTTTAATATTTATCCTTAAACCTCTTCAGTAGTGTTGTATTTTGTCACCAATGATTCCATTATATATATATATATATATATATATATATATATATATACTTTAAATAAAAAAATGAAAAAAATTGCAATCTTTACATGGTTTAATATAAAATGATAAAACTCTATACATCTTTAAAGGGTTGTAACTGTTTTAAATAACCTAAGATTTTACATACAAAGATAAAAAGACCACTAGTAGTCATATAAAACTAATAATTTGAGTAATATTATAGTAATTACACCATATTTTAAAATAAAATTATGATAATACATTATTTATATGTTAATCATGATAATCTCTTGAGTCTATTATTTTAATAAATATATATATATATACTTTAAATTAAATTGGAGTCTATACATAATGTGAGATATTAACTAGTCATTATTATAAAAGTTGTTCATGTTGATGGAGGCCTTAAACTACATCAAGTGATGCAATCACCATGACAAATGCTCTTAAATAGTGTATTTAAAAAAAATTGCAAAATAGCATACCTAGAAAAAGTATTCCAAAAATAGATTGCGAAGGCATTGAGTGGGTTTGTGCCTAGATAATTTCTCTGAAGGCATAGACATGATCCACAATTTGTGCCTTGAAACAATTTGCCTGAAGGCATGGACATGGTTTACGTATTCAATGCAAATAATTTTTTTTTGTTTTATTATTAAAATTTTTTTTAGTAAAAAATCATTTAAAGAAAAATAAACTTTCTCACATTAAATTTTTTTGTTTTAAAAAAAAAATTGAAAATTTACATAAAGAATAACAAAAAAATAATTTTCATAAATTTTAAAATTACAAAAATTGATTAAAAATATTTTGATACCCCTTTATACTTTATTTTATAATATACAAAAAAAAAAAAGAAGAAGAACAAAAAACTAATGCTAATTTATTAGACAATGTTAATCAATTCACTAGATATTGTTAATTTCCATAAATAATTTATTAGATAATGTTAATAAATTTATGAATTCACATATAAAATGAATAAGAAAAAATATATTCCTATCCCTTATTATTCTTTCTCCTAATGAATTGTCTAGCCACTCTAATACATTGGTTGTTTAGCAGAATGTCTCCTATGCGGAGAGTAAACAATGTAAGGATAGGACCACTGATGGCATGATGATGTGGTGTAATGTATGGGGTTAAACAAAAGGCATGAACTGGGGAGGAAGAAGAAGAATGAAAGAATAAATAGAGATATTTGAATAAAGAATCAAGGAATTGATGATTTGCATTTATAATACAAATAGTCAATGCAAATTTTTTTTCTACACATCTTGGTTCACATATTATGATATGTGTAAATTTGCAGTATCACTTTGTAATAATTTTTATAGGTTTACAATATCCTATAAAATTATTGGATAGTAGGATATGATGCCAAAAATATTTGTTAGAGTATTTTTATTAAAGGCACAGATCAAATTGTACTGAAAGTATGAATTGGATCCATGCTTTTGCAACCTATTTTTGGAATAATGTTTTTGAGTACACTATTTCGCAATTTAAAAAAAAAAAATGCATTGTTTAAGAGCATTACTCCTCTTTTCAATCCCTCGAAGCAACCTAGATTTACTAACATGAGGATGAGATTCCAATTTTACAAAAATATGGTGTTTTACAAATAAAGCTCATAAAATCAATGATATATTTGTAAAGACTATAATTTTACGAATATTTGAGTAAAATTACATTTTCTTTTTTGTGTTTCTAGATACTTAGGGGAAATTATAAAGTCAAATTGATATAACGGGCACTAAAGCGAAATTAAAATAATATAAGTGTATTTATGAACTGTAAGAGGCTGTGTAAAATTCTTAGAGATTTTAAGGAAAAAAAGTTGCATTATATAGTTTATAGAATTTCACAAACTACAAAGTAGTTTTACGATGCTAGAATGCAGTAACTCTGCCACGTGAGGAACCTCTACATAGGTACTTGTCAGTGAAATGACAAACTACAAAGTAGTTTTACGATGCTAGAATGCAGCAACTCTTTAGGCAAACCTGTTTGCTATGTTGCACCAACAACTCCAATGTCTTCTGTTGTTGCCTTACTAAAGCTCTGACTAAAACTCATTACTCTGCCACGTGAGGAACCTCTACATACATCAGCTGCTCAATAGAGAATTTGAGCCAAAGTGCTTCTTTTGCCATCATATTTGGCTTTGTTCCTTGCAAATCCAAATTTGCAAAAAAAGAATCAAGCCAGCATTGCAATTCTCCTGCATAATCAAGCCTTCAATTATTATCCTACTGTTCTATTTTTGTAGTGAATAGAGAGTTAAAGAGATTGACCTGCATAACTTTCTCATGCGATGTAATGATTTCTACACAGGGAGGCCAGTAATTAATTAATTATTCCATATTTGCAATTAATATTATTATGCTTCTTTTTCTTTCTAAATATATTGTGCTTCGAATTGATCCGTTATAGATTTTTCAAAATTTCTATACTGGCTTAATTGTAACCACCGTTAATCACATAAGTGTATTCCATCATTAATAGTTTATAGGAAAACAAAAAAACAAGTCTCCTTTTCTTTCAATAACAACCAAAAGAAAAAAAATATATCATTTTGAATTTATTTAAATCCGATTCAAAACGTAAGTCTTCCCATATTAATCTACTCTAGCTGATTTGTTAGAAAATATTTGTTATTAATTTACACTTTTTCTTTTTCTTTTTCTTTTTCTTTCTTCAATAGAAAGTAATCAATTAAAAATACTATTTACCATTCATATGTACAAAATCATGTTTCAAGTCCAAAAGCCACAATCAACTATAAAAAGTATCAATTATCACCATCATTCTCTTTTTCAAGACTATATCTAGGTTAGAAATCTTTATTGTGTATGATATTCTTTTTCTTGTGACTTTTCTTTTTATTGTATAACTTGTTTTTATAGTATAATTATTGTTCTATTGCATTTTTTTTTGTTCCTTTTTTTTATAAAAAAAAATTTAGTTATTCATGATTTTCTTTTTACTTTCTTTCATATACCAATAATTTATAGACACTACAAAAATACTTTGAAGTTCGTGTAATCCAATATCATCTAACTTAATATATTTGATGATATTAGTTTTGGCCCCCTAATCTTTTAATCCTGTGTTCTTCCTTGACTGTCAATATATTGTGGAAGTTCTTCAAACCAATTGACATGAAATAACGGATTCGCGTCTTCCGCTATACCAACATTACATTCTTTGATGCTAAATAAGCTCGAGGTCTTATTGGTATAAGAAAAGGCTGGAGATTCAAGAATAAGAGAGGAATGTGCAGCCGCTTATACATAGGCCACAAATTAAAGAAAGTAATACGAGGTTGATTTACATATAAATGAATGTAAAAGTGACGAAATTAGTTAATTGGAATAGATCGGTGATGACAGATTAAGTTTTCTCGTTTTTACGTAGTATTTTTGTATGTTTTTCATTTAAATATATGATTTTTAAATTATAATATATATTTTTAATTTTACTTATTCATGATAAATTATTGTTTGAGATAGGGTTGGCAATTCGTATCAACCCGTTGTGTCTTATGTCATATCTAAACGGTTTTATGTCTTGAAATTGTTAACTCATAACTTGATCCGTCTATTAATTTTGTATAAAAACCTAAACTTATAATCTGACTTATTTAATAATCGTGTTTCATATTCGGGTTTAACTCGCTTATTGATTAAAAAATTATAAACAAATTTATAAAATAGTTATAAATATATAAGAAAGAAGGAAATTATAAAATCAACATTTATAAATAAAAATGATATAATCTTAATATTTAAATATAAAATTACAATATAGCAAGAGTTTAATAAAATAAAGTTATATAATCTATAATATAGCATATATATTATTGGAATAGTATTGTCAATGCTACCTAAACTTTGAATGAAAGTTCAATTTACTATCTAAAATGTAAATTTGCTAAATTTAGTATCCAATTTGAAGTTTTCATGTTACCATACTATCCACATTAAATCTTGTGATGATTTATTTTTCCAATCATATTCTTCAGCCATTATTAGTGTGACATATATCTCACTATTTTAAAGAATGTCATATTAGCACTGTTGGCTCCAACTATTGAACAAGATGGAAGGGCATTATTTTTTTTGTTTTGTGTAATTTAATGTGTTTTTGTATCTTTTTTTTTTTTTTTCAATCACAGTCTAGAATCTGCAAAAACAATGTCAATGCAATATTCCTAAAACTAGTAAGGCACATATTGCGCTAATGATGACTAAAGGATATGATTGGATAGGTAGTTGTTCCATAAGATTTAATCAAAGTAATAGTAAGACATGAAAATTTCAAATTGAGTATGAAAATTAGCAAATTTAAACTTTAGATAGTAAATTGGTCTTTTGTCCAAAGTTCAAATAGCAATCGTGACATTATCCCATATGTACAATGTCATGTACACACACATTTGATATACATTTATGTCTTATAATTATATAAGTTATATACATATATTATGCACATAAATACATGTTATATATTTGTTATACGCATTCTCTTTATATATATGTTATATAGTTTTATAATTTATATTTTAGTAAATCATACATATGCTATTGTAATGTACAGATTGTTACATATAACATATGTAATTAAATTATCTATTATATATATATGATATGATTTATGTAGATTTATATATATGTTATATATATTATTAGTTATTTTTTTGTTAAACAGGTTTGCGAGTCAAACTCGAACCTAATAACTTTTACTATATTTAAATGGGTTTAATCCGTTTGTGCCTCGTACCAATTTTTTCCATGCACAAACTTATACATAATCATATCTTATTGTGTCTAGGTTCACAAGTCATATCCCCAAATCATCTGCCCTAATTTGAGAGGATATGAATAGTAACTCTATTTAACAATTGGAAACCAATAGCTTTTTTACTAGTTTAATTCTCATTTACATTAGCTTCCATCTTCCGTTTAATAACAACATTTCATAGGGAAAGATTGAGGTTATCTTTGCTAGACAAAGAAATATGAAATTAAGATTATAATGGTGTCGTCTCATTTGTGGAAAAAACATCTCAAACAGAAGTAGAAAGTTCAACTACCTCAAAGTGAACATGTTAGTGTCATGGGCGCATTTTCCCTTAATACTCCCATGCGGCACTTAGCACTTCTGACTACGTTAAGAAGGGCTAAGTTCAACCTAAAAATGCACATAACCCACTTAAAGAGACGGACTTTGTATGTAACTGAGTACACTCAAATGTTTGGATGCATTATAATTGAGGGGATCTCCCCTTTATAAACATGAGGTCCATATTAATCAACAATCGAAATTAAATTGATCTAATGGCTAATATAAAAGGTCACCTACTTACCGTTAATTACATCTAACTATTTTACCTACTATGGTATAAATTAGGACCTTCTTGATCTTTCTAGAACTGTCTTGTTTCTATAACCTTCTTGGGCTTGTATTTGTGGGCTTCTCTTGTAAATGGGCTTGGAGGAATCTCACTGGTTGTGACTCTTTGAAGATCCATGAAATTAGCACATAATTCACCTTATGGACTAAAACATATACCCCACAACAAGTAAGAGACATGGTCTTACACAAGTCCTAGGTCTGGTCCTTGTTTTCACATTTAAATGAATAAAACCATATGGAATTTAACTATTGGTATCATCATTTAACCATCCATTTTATTATTTACACATGATAGACATTAGTTAACGTCTAATGTTCAATCTTTGTGTGAAGCATATCAAACCTAATATGTATAAGCCTTATATTATTATGGTTATGGAGCTAAAATATGAAAATTCTTTGCAACCACATTAGTAAGATAACTCTTGGACAAGAGTACCAAATTCAACCTACAATAAATCTAAGCATAAGGATCCATTTATGGTGTCTTGCTATTAAGCCTAGTGTGAAAAGCTCTAATCCTTTTAGCTGCTCCAAATATAGCACGACTAGGTACACAAGCATATACTTACCTATGATGAGTACATGGCCAAGTATACAGCCATGCACTTGAGTGTGTTAAGAGGACCTTTCATACAGTGAGGTACATGACTAAGGGGTGAGAATAGAGAGGTTCGAGAGGATGAGAGGGGTACACAGCAAAGGTACACGGTCGTGTATTTACCCATGAAGATTATGAGAAGCATTTGGTGAAATAGGTTGTATACAACTAGGTACACGGGTGTGTACCTACTTGTGTTAAGTACATGGCCAAGCACATAGCCATGCACTTGGGTATCCTGAGAGGACCTTTCATACAGTGAGGTACATGACTATGTATATGGCTGTGTTCTTATATATGACCATCTTGTTTATGATCATTCCTTAAGTCTTTATATTTCAATTTTATTCCAATCCTAAGTCAATATTACTTGCATAGAGCTTGAGGAAGGAGAAATAGTTGACTAATTCTTATTTGAACAATCTAATGGAACATAAGTCTTCTTGTAAAGTAGAAATAAAAATCAAATACTATTATTGATAGACTTTGAGGAACTTGGTAATTACAGATAAGTAGAATCCAAAATTGCTCTTCCAACTACATGTTTACCATGCTTGTTGATTATGTTTGCTAGATATAGTAAATGAATGAAATTTACCATAACTTGGTAAATTCTTTGCTTATTGGTTATGTATGGCTCAACCTAAAGGTTAGAGGTGGCAAATCCCTAAGGGGCACCTCGATGATTAGTATACAATGTTACCCCTAGTAGAGTTCTATATCAAAATGATATGGGATAAATTTTGTAGGTATTGGGTTTAAAAGTGGCAATTCCTAATACTAATAGATAGTTGGGGCCGAATGTGGCAATTCCCAACCTAGGTTTAAAAGACTTAAATTAAATAAGAAAGAGAGTGGTGGGGTCATGAGTACCCCTTGTGTTACTTATTGATTAACATAAAGATAAGTAAGTGATTTATTGTTAAGTATTTATTGCGTTATGTATGAATGCAATTTGTATTGGTGTAACATGTGTGTGTGTTTAGGTATTCACATATTGGGTTTAGGCTCAATCCTCTTCTTTTTCAACTATAGATGGATATAATGAGCACGTTGAATATGACGAGTTAGGGGATGTGTGCTATTATTATCAAGATGAGGATAATGGGTAATATTAATACTAGTATGATGATGAGTAGCATGGAGAAATAGAATTAGATCATTTGACGCTTTATGGCAGACTTCCCAAATCATTTTAATTTAGTACTTGGACCCACTATAATTATATATATATATATATAGCTAGCATGAATTTAGTAATATCTTGAAAATCTTATTTACGAATTGTTACTTTGAGGTATAATGCTTGATTTAATTTAAAATTACAATGTAGTTAAAAATGACTTACTTGTAAGTCATTTATTTATATTATTGGAGTTACTGTTCTTTTAATGTATAGTGGAGTTGAATAAGTTAAAGAATAGGAGTAATGGAAGCTTTTGTGTGTCCCTATCCAATAAGGACATGTGGTGGGTTGTAATATTCTAAGTTCTGAGGCATTATAGCTTAGGTTCATGATTAAAAGAATGTAGAGTTTAGGTTATAATCAGTAGAATATAGGTAGATGATACATAGAGTTTAAGCAAATGATCAATAGGTTTAAGTTTGATAAATAAAACTTAGGCTATGATCTTTAGAAGATTTAGGTAATAAATCTAGGATGATGAGATATGAAGAGAGTAGTTAAAATTATGGGTCAATTGTTTTCATTCAACAATTCATTTTATCTTATATCTTTACTTGTAGTTTCCTTTTAAATATCAATTTTACTCTTATATACATATAGATAGATACATGTATACTTACGTATATATGCACTATTTCTATTGTTCTAAATCTTCATTAACTTTAGGGTTTATTCGATTGCCTCTTCTAAAGTAGAATGCCTCCTAGAAGGATTATAAGACTTGGTTCATCTAGCATTGGACAAATAGAGATGCTCTAAATGAATGTTACCTCCTAGGACAGCCTCAATGAGCTCCTATTTAGGCCATTGATATGACTACTCAATTGCTAGATATCGTAAACACCCTGGTGAGGATGATACAGTGGCAACAACAAGCTATGACACCTGCTAGTCCCATAGAAGACTAATTTGGGCTGGATAAGCATATCCAGCTGGCAAAGAAATTTAACCCAAGAGTTGATGATCTAATAGAAGCTGAACATTGGATAACAAAAATTGAAAAGACTTTTGTTGCATTCAGGGTGCTAAAGAACAAAAAAGTGGATGATACGACTTTCATGCTTAAGAGGTCCACTGTAAACTAGTGGGCTAGTGCTTCCAAGACAATAAGAGCACCTATCTATTAACGGAGGTTCTAGAAACTATTTTATGAAAAATACTTCCCTAGTAGCATTAGAGACAAAATGAACACAACATACTATAACTGTTAATAGAGTAATTGGATGGTAGAAGAGTATGAAGTAGAGTTAAACCAACTGATTAAATTTTTGCTTGAAGCAATCCATGTAAATGATGCCTCTAGGGCTATAAGGTTTATAAGAGGCTTAGAGCCTAACCTCTAGCTTGAGCTAGGGTCCTTCTAGCTACCTACCCATGTAAAGGTCATTGATAAAGCCAAATTCATATAATAGAGTCAAAAGAGAACAAAGGAGTTCACGCAAGTCAGGAATTGCCTTGGGAAAAACACTTACCTCGAGTGCTACATATGTAGAGGAAGGAAAGAAGCTAATAGTATATCAAGCTAGACCTGATGAGATCCATGATAGGAGCCAAGCCAGAAGATGGAATGTGGATCCTCTTGAAGTGCCACCTGGACAGATCACAAGAAATCGAGCGAAATGATTCAAGGAAGCACTTAACGGGTTGATAAAGGATGTCCATGAAGCCGGAAAAGATTGGAGCAATCATGAAGTTGGAAAGGATTGGAACAACCATGGGAAGGTCCTTGCTCTTGTACAAGTCATAAAGGATACGGGTTGAAGAGGGCGTGTCTTTTCAAGGCACGGCCGTGTAGGAGTCTGAAGGTTACACAGAAACATACACGGCCAGAATAAACCGCTGTGTATACACCCAACGCCAGCCGTGTAGTGAGTCTGGAAGTTCCATAGAAACATATACGGCCATAATACACGACCGTGCATATACCCTATGCTGGCTCCAACGCCGCCGGCCTTTAATGTCCTATTCTGCTATTTTTACGCAACTTAATGATGTTATGTTGTTTTAGGTCTTTATTTTCACTAATTGTAAACCCTACTATAAAGCTCTTAGGGTTTAGAACAGCTAGAACATAGTATATACAACTTTGAAAGATTGAAAACACTTTTGAGGGAATTTCTCTCTTGGTTCTTTAAAGAACTAATCTAGAACTTATCAGATTTTCTTTCCGTAGCATTCATCCCGACTTATCAATCGGTCTTTCATCCTGATTGTGGCATCTTCATATTATACCAAGGTTCTTATCTCGCTTCTAGACAACGGGTCGCGGTTTCCACTTGGGAGTGTTTGGCATCTTAGGTAACGAATTCCGAACGTATTGGTATTGGGTTTCGTCACATGTTGGCGTGGTTCGTATCAGTTAGGAATCAGAGCAAACCAATTTCGTATCAATTTGGTATCAGAGCTTAGGAAAAAAAAAAGGAACGTGATCAAGAGCAACAAACAAAGGCGACAAAAAAAAATTCGGAAAAAAAAAAATTCGAGCCCTAGAGTTGTTTTGAATTCTACGGAAGGGAATTAGTGTAGTTTTGGAAAAATTCAGAAAATTTCGAGCCTTAGAGTTGTTTTGAATTCTACGGAAGGAAATTGGTGTAGTTTGGGTTAGTTCCAAGAGAATTGAGAAGAGGAATTGGTGTATTGCTATCATTATTGCTAGTGAGAATACACGAGTGACTGTATGATTTCATCATTTGAGCGAAACACATAAGGGAGTGTATTGTGAGGTTTAATCATATATATATTTGTGTTTATACTATTTTTTTTTTTTTTTTTGCAGGGACTATGTCGAGGTAACATTCTCCTTAAGGTGAGAGGGGAAGGTTTGATGCTAGGTTAGTGATTGAAGCGCTGAGGGGTGAGATGAAGAGAATGTTTTAGGAGGGGATGGAACAAATTCATGAGACGGTAGAGCAAAGACTAGAGCAATCTAAAAATGTCTTCCAAGGGCGTAAGAGGGAGAGTTGTTTTAGGAGAGTACAAAGGGGTGGAGATGAAATGTCTGATGATGAATTTGATGAACCTTCTGTCGGAAATTATAGAGGATATAGTGGTAGGAATAGATGAACTAGGGATTGGGAAGATAGAGGAGATAGGAATAGAGAAGATAATCAATTGAGTAGTATAAAGATGAAGATTCCTCCTTTCCAAGGGAAGAATGATCCCGAGGCGTACTTAGAGTGGGAGAAGAAGGTGGAGATGGTGTTTGATTGTCACAACTATAGTGGGAGAAAGAAAGTGAAACTTGCTGCCATTGAATTTTCGAATTATGCCATAGTGTGGTGGGATCAACTAATGTTGAATCGAAGACGGAATGGCGAACCACCTATTGAGTCGTGGGAAGAGATGAAGAGAGTGATGAAGAATCGGTTTGTGCCTACAAATTACTATCGTGAATTGCACAACAAATTGCAAATTCTTAAGCAAGGAAGCCAAAGTGTGGATGAGTATTTCAAGGAGATGGAGGTTACTATGATTAGGACGAATGTAGAGGAAGATAAAGAGGCTACCATGGCTAAGTTTCTTGCTGAATTGAATAGAAAAATTCAAAATGTCGTTGAATTGCAGCATTATGTAGAATTGGAAGATATGGTTCATATGGCTATAAAGGTTGAGAACCAACACAAGAGGAAAGGTAGTAGTAATGCACGGTTTCAACAGGGTACTGGTTCATCCACCTGGAAGACTAACCAATGGAAGAAGGAAGAAAAGCCTTTACCCACCAAACCGAAAGAAGAGCAAAGGCAAGAGGGTTCTACTCTTAGTAACCAAGGTAAACCTGACTCTTCTACTCCTAGAAATTGTGACATTAGATGTTTTAAATGCTAAGGTAGAGGTCATATTGCTAGTCAATGTCCAAATAGGCGTATTATGATTCTACATGCTGATGGTGTGTATGAGACTGAGGGGGATAGTGAAGAGGATGATATGCCTCTATTAGAGGACGCCGGTGATGATGAGGAGCCTACAGTAGGGAAGTTAGTGGTAGTAGTGAAGCGAGCTTTGAATTTGCAGGTGAAGGAAGAAGAGGAGGTGCAAAGGGAGAATATCCTTCATACTAGATGTTATCTAGGTGATCATATTTGCAGTTTAATCATTGATGGAGGAAGTTGCACCAATGTGGTGAGTAATTTTATTGTTGAGAGGCTGGGAATCAAGACTACTAAGCACCCTAGTCCATATAAATTGCAGTGGCTGAATGATAGTGGTGAGACTAAAGTGAGTAAGCAAGCCTTGATTGCTTTTCGCATTGGTAGGTATGAGGATGAGGTGTTATGCGATGTAGTGCCGATGCAGGCGTGTCATGTGTTGTTGGGGAGGCCATGGCAGTTTGATAGGAAGGTTGTCCATGATGGCTTTTCTAACAAGTATACGCTTGTTCACTAGGGGAAAAGCTTTAATCTTAAACCTTTAACACCTAAACAGGTGTATGAGGACTAGTTGCAGCTACAACAGTCTTTTGCAAAATATAAGGTGAGTGAAAAACAGAGGGAGAGTGAGAGAGCAAAAGACAATGAGAAAGAAAAGGAATACAAAAGTCGATCTCAAAAGGAAAAAGAGAGGAAGGCTGGAAAGACTGTGAGAGACCAAGTTGAAGGGGAATCAACTTTGGTAGTGAGTGAAAAGGAGAGTGCAACCTTGCAAAAGGAGAGTTGTGTGGCAAGAGCGAGTGTAGTGAGGAGAGCGTTAGTGATGAAGTAACCTATGTTGTTGCTGGTTTTTAAGGAAACATGCCTGAATACTAACAAACTATGTAACTCTTTGCCTAGTGTGGTTGTATCTATTGTGCAAGACTTTGAAGATGTCTTCCTTGAGGAGATTCCAAAGGGATTACCACCTATTCATGGTATTGAGAACTAGATTGACCTCGTACCCGGAGCATCGATTCCAAACAAGCCAGCTTATAGGAGCAATCCGGAGGAGACAAAGGAACTCCAAAGGCAGGTCGATGAATTAATGGCGAAGGGGTACATGAGAGAAAGCATGAGCCCATGTGCAGTGCCTGTGATTTTGGTGCTTAAGAAGGATGGGACATGGAGAATGTGTGTTGACTGCCACGCCATCAACAACATTACGGTAAAGTATCGTCATCCCATTCCTCGCTTAGATGACATGTTAGATGAGTTACATGGGTCTAGTGTCTTTTCCAAAATTGATCTGAAAAGTGGATATCACCAAATTAGGATGAAAGAAGGTGATGAATGGAAAACTGCATTTAAAACAAAATATGGATTGTATGAGTGGTTAGTAATGCCTTTCGGGTTAACTAATGCACTTAGTACTTTTATGAGACTTATGAACCATGTTTTAAGGACTTTTATTGGTAAATTTGTGGTTGTCTATTTTGATGATATCCTTATTTACAGCAAGAGTTTAGAAGACCATATATCTCACTTGAGGGATGTTTTAGAAGTGCTTCGAAAGGAGCAATTATATGCTAACCTCAAAAAGTGCACTTTTTGCACAGACAAACTTGTGTTTCTTGGTTTTGTTGTTAGTGCCCAGGGGATACAGGTTGATGAAGAAAAGATTCGCGCGATCCAAGAATGGCCTAGTCTAACTAATGTAAGTAATGTGCAGAGTTTCCATGGACTAGCGAGTTTTTACAGGAGATTTGTGAAGGATTTCAGCACCATTCCAGCACCACTTACTGAGGTAATTAAGAAGAACGTGGGGTTTAGATGGGGAGAGCAACAAGAGAAGGCCTTTCAAATGCTTAAAAATAAGCTGACTCAAGCGCCATTACTTGCTTTACCTAATTTTGCTAAAATGTTTGAAATTGAGTGTGATGCTTCAGGATTAGGTATTGGAGCAGTGCTTATGCAGGAGAGAAGACCAATTGCATTCTTTAGCGAGAAGCTAAGTGGGGTGACCTTGAATTACCTTACTTATGACAAGGAGTTATATGCACTGGTTCGAGCACTGGAGACTTGGCAACACTACCTTTGGCCAAAAGAGTTCGTGATCCACACTGATCATGAATCCTTGAAGTACTTGAAGGGGTAACATAAGTTGAACAAAAGGCATGCTCGTTGGGTGGAGTTCATCGAAACATTTCCTTATGTCATCTACTACAAGCAAGGTAAAGAGAATGTCGTTGCTGATGCACTTTCTAGAAGGTATGCTCTTATCTTTACTCTTAGTTCTAGACTGCTTGGTTTTGAGCACATTAAGGAATTGTATGCTGCTGATCGAGATTTTTGTGAAGAGTATGTGCATTGTGAGAAGAGTGGTCATGGTAAATTTTATAAACATGAAGGATTCTTGTTTCGGGAAAGTAAACTATGCATTCCAATTTGTTCTTTAAGAGAATTATTAGTGAGAGAGTCTCATGGAGGAAGTTTAATGGGGCATTTTGGAGTAGCTAAAACCTTAGGGGTATTATAAGAACACTTTTATTCCCATTCCTCATGAGCCTTGGGTAGATATTTCCATGGATTTTGTGTTAGGATTACCCAGGTCTAGACATGGTTGAGATTCCATTTTTGTAGTTGTGGATAGATTTTCTAAGATGGAACATTTCATTCCTTGCCATAAAACAGATGATGCTTGCAATATTGCTAATTTGTTCTTTAGGGAAGTTGTGAGATTACATGGTATGCCTAGAACAATCATATCTAATAGAGATGTTAAGTTCTTGAGCTACTTCTGGAAGACCTTATGGGCTAAGTTAGGAACTAAGTTATTGTTCTCTACTACTTGTCATCCACAGACTGATGGTCAAACTGATGTAGTAAATCGAACTTTATCTACTTTGTTGAGGGCTGTCATTAAAAAGAACATTAAAAGTTTGGAGGATTATTTGTCGCACGTTGAGTTTTCCTATAATCGTACAATGCATTCTGCTACTAAGTTTACTCCTTTTGAAATTGTGTATGGTTTTAATCCACTAACTCCTTTAGATTTATCACCTTTGCCTATTTTTGAGTATGTTAATCTAGATGGTAAGAAGAAAGCAAAACTTGTTAAACAGATCCATGAGAAGGCAAGGCTAAACATTGAGCGAAGAACGGAGCAGCATGTGAAACAAGCCAACAAGGGTCGTCGACAAGTTGTCTTTGAACCTGGAGACTGGGTTTGGGTTCACATGCACAAAGAGCGGTTTCCTGTGCAGTGTCGATCTAAGTTACTTCCTAGAGGCGATAGACCATTTCACATTCTTGAGCGCATCGATGATAATGCATACAAGATAGATTTACCAGGTGAGTATCAAGTAAGTGTTATGTTTAATGTTACTGATCTAAGTCCATTTGATGCAGGTGATGATTTGAGGACAAATCCTTTTCAAGAGGAGGGGAATGATGAGATCCATGATGGCAGCCAAGCCAGAAGATGGAATGTGGATCCTCTTGAAGTGCTACCTGGACCGATCACAAGAAATCGAGCGAAACGATTCAAGGAAGCACTTAACGGGTTGATAAAGGATGTCCATGAAGCTAGAAAGGATTGGAGCAATCATGAAGTTGGAAAGGATTGGAACAACCATGGGAAGGCCCTTGCTCTTGTACAAGTCATAAAGGATACGGGTTGAAGAGAGCGTGTCTTTTCAAGGCACGATCGTGTAGGAGTCTGAAGGTTACACAGAAACATACACGGCCGTGTATACACCCAATGCCAGTCGTGTAGTGAGTCTGGAAGTTCCACTGAAACATATACGGCCATAATACACGACCGTGTATATACCCTACGCCGGCTCCAATGCCGCCGGCCTTCATTCCAACGCCGCCGGCCTTTAATGTCCTGTTTTGTTATTTTTACACAACTTAATGATGTTATGTCATTTTGGGTCTTTATTTTCACGAATTCTAAACCCTACTATAAAGCTCCTAGGGTTTAGAACAGCTAGAACATAGAATATATAACTTTGAAAGATTGAAAACACTTTTGAGGGAATTTCTCTCTTAGTTCTTTAAAGAACTAATCTAGAACTTATCGGATTTTCTTTCCATGGCGTTCAACCCGACTTATCAATCGGTCTTTCATCCCAATTGTGGCGTCTTCATATTATACCAAGGTTCTTGTCTCGCTTATAGACAACGGGTCGCGGTTTCCACTTGGGAGTGTTTGGCATCTTAGGTAACGAATTCCGAACGTATTGGTATTAGGTTTCGTCACATGTTAGCATGGTTCGTATCAGTTAGGAATCAGAGCAAACCGATTTCGTATCAAGACCGGTGGCTTTCATGCCTATACTTATTCAAGCTAGGCTAATGCCTCTAACATTACCTCCACTACCTTAAGCAAGGTTAGGGAGAAGATGTCCTAGGTGTTTGGGACCACATCATCTACATCAGTGCAATTGGCTAGAAGGGGTATGCTTTTCTTGTGGTAAGACAGGACATTCTAGCAGAAACTGTACAAAGAAAGCTATTCCTTAGAATTTCTTCTACAACTACATGCAAAGAAGTCATAAGGCTTTTGAGTGTGGAGCTATAAGTAATCAAGTAACTACAACATCTCAACTAGTACAAACAACATAAGAAATACAACCTCAAAGGCAAGCATAGGCAAGTAAACCCCATAGTACTAGTCCTAAGTAGAGAGCTCCAGCTTGTGTATTTGCTTTTCAACAATAGCAAAACTATGACCCTTTAAACCAGTGCACGGTGGCAAGTACACTCTTAGATAATGATACTAGTGCATATGTACTATTAGATACTGGTGCAATACATTGTTATACATCTAAGGTATTTGTACATAAGTGTGGATTGATATTTAAAAACTTAGAGGATCCTTTGAATGTAAGTACTCCATTAAGCGTAGGAAGAGAATTACAGAAAATATATAGAAACGTCAAGATTGAGGTTCAAGGGCAAGTGATGCCCACTAATTTGTTATTTCGGATATGCTCAATTTTGATGTTACTATGGCAGCAAAATGGTTGTTGAAATTTTGTGCCACCATAGACCGTCATAACTTAATGGTTTATTTCACTTTCCCTTATGAAAATCCCATTAGTCTCAAGTTAGAAGTGCAAAGACTAATGGGTTTACCAACAAAAGAATTATGGAGCAAGAGTTGGTTGGCTACTATAATAATAAAAGCTAGTAGTGAGGTGAGGCTGGAAGGAGTGCCAATAGTAAGCTTGTGTTGATGTATTTCTTAATGATTTACCGAAGTTACCACCAGATAGAGAAACTAAGTTTTGTATAGACTAGGTGTTAGGCGTAACTCCTATATGTAAGGCTTCATATAGGATAAAACTTACAAAATTAGCAGAATTGAAGGGTTAGATATAGGAGTTATTAGAGAAGAAATTCATTAAGCCTAGTGTGTTACCATGGGGAGCTCCCGTCTTGTTTATAAAGACGGATGGTAGCATAAGAATGTGAATAGACTATAAAGAATTGAATAAGGTCACTATCAAAAACAAATATCTAATCCCTAAGGTAAATGACCTTTTTGATCAATTACAAAGGGCTAAAGTATTTTCAAAGATTGACTTAAGGCTGGGTTACCATCAATTGAAGATAAAGGAAGGAGATATCTAAAAGATTACATTCAGAACCCGATATGAGCATTATGAATTACTAATAATGCCTTTTGGTTTAATGAATACTCTAGCTACCTTCATGGATTTGATAAATAGGGTGTTTAAGGATTTTTTGGATCAATTTGTGGTGGTGTTTATTGATGATATCTTGATATATTCAAAAAGTAAAGAAGAGTATGAAGAGCACTTGAGTGTTACTCTAAAGAGATTATAGGCTGAAAACCTATATGCAAAATTTAAAAAATGTGAATTTTGGCTCGAGAAGGTTTCTTTTCTAGGACACATAGTTAACAAGGATGGTATTGTAGTGGTTCCTAAGAAAGTAAAGGTAGTGGTAGATTGGCTAAAACCCAAGATAGTGATTGAAACTAAGAGCTTTTTGGGATTAACATGCTACTACCAGCATTTTGTTGAGGGATTTTCTGAGATAGCCACACCATTAGCTAGACTAACTCAGAAGAGAGTGAGGTTTGAATGGGATGGCTAGTGTAAAGACAGTTTCATAAAACTAAAAGAAAGATTAATCTCAACACTAAGCCTAGCTTTACTAGAAAATGGAAAGGAGTATACAATATCAGTGATGCTTTTAACTAAGGTTTAGGGTGTGCTCTCATGTAAAATGGAAGGGTTATTGCTTATGCTTCTTATCAACTAAAGTTGTATGAAAGAAATTATCCTACCTATGAGTTGGAGTTAGTAGGAGTAGTCTTAGCATTGAAACTTTAGAGACATTATCTATATAGAGAAAAACACACGATATTCACATATCACAAAAGCTTGAAGTACTTCTTCACTTAGAAAAAATTAAATATGAGAAAAAGGAGATGGTTGACATTAATTAAAGATTATGACTTAGAAATATAGTATCATTCAAGATAAGCAAACATGGTAGCTGGTGCTCTTAATAGAAAGAGGTAAGGTAACTTAGCTACATTGCTTACTTCATAGAAGCCATTTCTTGAAGAAATGCAAAGGTTGGATTTGGAAGTAGTTTCCCTAAAGGTAGGAGCAAGACTCACCAATTTGTGCCTCCAGCCAACTATAGTGGATAGAACTAAAGTAGCTCAGCTAAAAGATAAAGGTATATTAGGAATTAAGTATAGGAGGGAATAAGGGAAGGCACATGAATTCATGATTGACTAAGAAAGAGTTTTGTGGTATGGAACTAGGATATGTATACTGAAGTTAGTAGAGTTGAAGAATGAGATTTTAAGAGAAGTACATCACTTTGGGTACTCAATCCACCTTGGGAGTACTAAAATGTATGAAGAATTAAAGGCCCATTACTAGTGGAAGAATATGAAGCTGGAGATAGCAGACTTTGTTTCCAAGTGTTGGAGATAACAATAGATTAAAATAGAACATCATGAGTTGGCAAGAGAACTATAACCTTTACCTATAGCAAAATGGAAGTGGGAGCATATAACCATGGATTTTGTTACTACACTTCCTAAATTCAAAGAAAAGCATGATACTGTATGGGTAATAGTGGATAGATTAACTAAATTAGCACATTTTATACTCATTAGTATCCATTGTATCCTAGGTAAATTGGCATAATTATACGTTAAGGAAATAGTTAGGCTTCATGGAGTCTTAGTGACAATTTTGTTTTGTCGGGTACTAGATTTATAGGTAGACTTTAGGGAAGCCTACATAGAGCTCTAGGCACTAGATTGTAGTTTAACACAACTTTCCATCCTTAGACAGATAGGCAGTCAAAGCGGACTATACAGATTCTAAAAGATATAGTAAGGGCTTATGTTTTGGATTTTGGAGGAAATCGGGATGAACACCTATCTCTAGTTAAATTTGCCTACAATAATAGTTATCAAACAACAATTTAGATTGTGCCATATGAAGCTTTATATGGAAGGGAATGTAGGTCACTTTTGCACTAGGATGAGGTAAGAGAAAGAAAGGTGTTAGGACCTAAGTTGGTGCAGGAGGTTGTGGATAAGGTGATGTTAACTAAATAGAGGATGCTAATGGCTTAAAGTCACTAGACGAGTTATGCTAATAGAAGATGGCGACCACTAGAATTTGAAGTGGGGGATCATGTGTTACTGAGGATATCACTAACTAAAGGTGTTATTTGATTCAGTTTAAGAGGAAAATTAAAACTTAAATATGTTGGTCCTTTTGTGGTTTTGGAGAAAATTGGTAACGTCTCTTATAGGTTAGCCTTACCACCTAACTTGGTAAGAGTATATGATGTTTTTCCTATATCTATGTTATGAAAGTTTGTAGCAAACTCAGACTAAGTCACATCTCTTACACCTTTAGATGTACAATCGAATCTCACTACCATGAAATGACCTATCCACATGGTAGACACGAAGGAGTAGATATTAAGATGAAAGACAATCCTTTATATCAAAGTACAGTGGAGTAATCGAACAAAACGTGAAGCAACTTAGGAACTAGAAGATGAGATATAAATAAAATATCTAGAACTCTTCTCAGATACCGGTAACTTTTGAGGACAGAAGTTTTTACGAGGGAAAATGTAAAATACAAAATAAAATTATATGAAATAATGTTTAAATGAAAGGCCATTGAAGGAACTGGGAATTTTAAGATGAAGGCAATTTGGTCTTTTTGGCCTTATGCTATACATGCCTTTACGTAACCCTAATGTAACTTTTTCCTCTTCTTGAAATTCTTAATCCTCTATGTCTTTTTGGAGACTTTGATCATCTCAATTCATAACTTAACAAGGAAGAACTTTTGATTTCATGTATGTTTAAAGGTATGTACCTCAAATTAAGTTGATGTGCATTCCTTTCCTAATGGGCAATCAATTAAAGGCATAACTTGTTGTCAAACTAAGGATTTTGGAAAATTCAATTAGACACTAAGTTGCTGAATCAGGAACATTTTGAGCAATGGATTCAAATTAAGACGAGTAAGTACTTTAATTTTGTTTAAATTTATAAAATTTGATAGATTTTACATTAGACTTAGAGTATTATCTTGATAGGTGAATGATCAAATGGAGGAAGGGTTGGAAGGGGTGAGAATGGGGAGGTTTGAGAGGTTCAAAGGGATATACAGTGATGCGTGAACCTAAGGTATATTAAACCTAGAACCCAATGTACGCTATTTAAATCAATTCCCTGAGGATCGTCTCAAATAAGTAATACAGAACTAGACCCCAATCATACCTGTTGATTAAAACCTAAGTTATCAATTAAGGGTCTTCCTCTAGTAATTCGGTTGAAGAATTCCTAAAGAAGAGTTCTTTTGTAAAGAACAAAAGAGGGTTTCGTTTTCCATGAAAAAGTGTTTGTAAATTTCTATTCAATGATTTTTTATGCTAGCCCTTATACGGTTTTATATAAAGTACATGTAACACTAAAATATAAAACCTAAGTTTCTTAATCTAACTTAAGTCCTTATCCTCTTGTAATCCGAAACAAGTAACTAGTTATTCTAAATTACAAACCAAAAAAAATACTAAACACATGATAAACAAAACTGCAAATTTTCTTTCCTTTTCGGTTCAACACACAACATTTCTTATTCTAGGATTTGAAATCCTTTTATTCTTCCATGGAAACATGAATCACATTGGTAAGTGTTTTTTCTCCTTTTATGTAATTTGATTCCTTAACTTATAGGTCCATGACTAGTCCTTGTAGGGCATCATTCATCCTCTTTGCTCTAGCTCGGGTCATTGGGCCTCTAGTTCCTTACAATGGATCTTGAGATTTCGATTTTTTCTTCTTATGTACTAGATGATCCTCATCATTCCCTCCTTCTTTAAAAAGATTCGTCCTCGAATCACTAGCATCATAAAGAGTAAGATCAGAAACATTAAGGGTGGCATTGACATTACCATAGTGGCTTGGCAAGTCTATCTTGTAGGCATTATTGTTGATACACTCTATGACTTAGAAAAGTCCATCGCCCCTTGAATGTAATTTAGACTTTTGCTGTTTTGCAAATCTTTCTTTTCTCAAATGCACTCAAATCCCTTCTCCTTGATGGAACACGGTCTTGACCCGTCCCTTTGGTATTGGCCACTCCTGGATCGCCTCCATTTTCTCCTCTTCCATGACTAGTCCATCTGCACCTACAACAAAGCCAAAAGAAAACACCACACTAAGCAACGAAATGTTAGTGTCAGTATAAGTAAAATAAGCATCCTTGTATATAAGTACAAGTAGTTGTGTCCTCGCCAACATTGCAGTCTACCCTCACTTTTTCTTATAATTTCCTCTCCTCTCAGTGTTTCAAAATCTTTTCCCTCATAACTCACTAGTGTTTGTTTTTCACACTTTTTCTTTTTCTCGTCACTCTTCTCTCGTACACTCAAGTGTTTCTCTCTAAATTCTTTTACAACCCTCACTTGATCCTCACAAGCTTCCTACAGTTTTTGTGGTGTAAGAACCACTTTCCTTTTGTTTAGTACAAAGGAATATTAGTTCTTATACCCATCATATGTAATTTTCCTATCAAATTGTGCAATAAGTGACTAGCCTACATAAGAACCACATCACACATTACTTCATCTTTATAGTTCCCTATGGAAAAGGCTATAAGAACCTGCTTGGTCGCCTTTACCTCCCCACATTTGATCAACCACTGTAATCGATAAGGTCTCAGATGTTTCACAACTTTCAACTGCATCTTATCTACCAGTAAAGTACTAGCAACATTAGTGCAGCTGCCACTATCAATTATCAAACTACACACTTTATTTTGCACATGACACCATGTATGAAATATGTGCTTACATTGGATCCCCTCACCATTCTCCTAGGGTTATACACTATATACTCTCCATGTGACATATAACTCACCACTCACGGGTCCCTCTAAGTCAACATCCCCATGCTCCTGTGATGGTGACTCTTCATCCTTCTTAGAGCCGACGCTTTCTACATCCCCATTGTCATAGATGATCATAGCTCTTTGATTTAGACATTGAGATGAAATGTGTCCATATCCCTAACATCTAAAACATTTAATATCTCTAGTTCTAGAAGGGGGTTTGTGTCAGTTTTTCCCTTAAATGAAGCAATTGGATTCTTAACCTTCACATCCTCTTTAGGCTTTAAATCCATGAAGTTCTTCTTACAATTAGACATCCATGGAGATTTGGAAGTCAACTTAAACCTTTGATCACTCCTATAATTTAATTGTCGCTCCACTTTGATTGATCTATGTAATAGTTCTTCCATGTTTGAGTAATGGTGTTAGTCTACCACATCAGCAATTTCTTCGTTTAGACTATTAATGAATCTAGCCATAGTAGCCTCATCATCCTCCTCCACTCTAGCCCTAATCATGGCTATTTCCATCTCCTTATAGTAGTCCTCTACACTCTTGGTCCCCTGTGTTAATCCCTGGAATTTCCTAAGTAAATCCCTATGGTAGTGACTAGGAATAAACCGTTTTTGTATTATGGTCTTCATCTCTTCCCAAGTACTAACATGTCACTTTTCATATCTACGCTTATTACGCACTAGCTAATCCTACCATACACTAGCATAATCTGTGAACTCTACTACAACCAATTTAATCTTCTTCTCCTCAATATAGTTATGGCATTAAAAGACATGATCCATTTTCCTCTCCCACCGAATCATTCTTCCCCTGAAAAGTTAGGATTTTCATCTTAGTACTACCTAGGTTACTGTCACACCTCTAGGTGTTCCCTCTCTCCCTCATGTTGTGATATTCACTAAAATTAGAATCCTCACCTTCTTCTATCTTAACTCCTCCTCTAATTGATTTACTTACGCCTCACTTGATAGTAGTACTGCTAAACGGTTCTCTACTCCTCTCTATCTTATCCATTCTTTCATGGATATATTCAAGCTCACCCGTTAAAATCCTTTTCATCTCCCCCATCAACTCCTCAAACATTACCCTATTCTCACCTCCATTTATGTTTTGCCCTGACATATTTCTATAGTTAACAGTAAATTAATATCACATGTAAAAATATGTTCCTCACAATTCACTCATGTATTGCTCTTAAGTAGTAATACTCTCACAATCCACTCATGTATATCTCACACAAATATGTCCTCACAACCCGTTTTTACAATCACTTGCTAGGAACTCGGATTGGAAACTCCTCAATACAATTCACTAAGTCAACACCTAAGGATTCCCTTGGTTTCAAGTCACGTTGAAAATTGAGAATAGATATAATTTCCAATAACTATGACAAGCTCTTACTATCAATTTTGGAAGCAAGTCAAGACAATTCCCTATCAAGCAATTCAATGACAAACAAATTTGCACCAAATCTAACAAGAATTATGGAATGTAATTCAAATGCACAATTTAAAAAGACAAGATATGTGTTACGGTTGGAATTGGAAAGTGTATTTGTCAATTAAATTGTAACTTGCCAAAACAATTTTTTTTCCTTTTTGTGATTTAGGTATTTTGGAATTCTTCTACAACCGAATTGGGATTTTTTTTTCAAGAAGGACTAAGAATTAAATCACAATTGAATTTCAATGGCTAAATTAGACTTGTGTGTTGTCCGTCCCTAATTGTTCTTGCGATTGAAATTTTTGTTTTCTTTTTTATACAAATTTATGATATGAACAAGAAGTATGGAATTGAATAACAAGCAAATAACAAAAGGATAGAGATTACTTTATTCAAGAAGCCGAAGCTCTGATACCAAATGATGCGTGAACCCTAGGTATATTAAACCTAGAACTTGGCATACACTATTTAAATCAATTCTTGGATGATTGTCTCGAATAAGTAGCACGGAACTAGACCTCAATCACACCTATTGACTGAAACCTAAGTTATCAATTAAGGGTTTTCCTCTAGTAATTTGGTTGAAGAATTCCTAAAGAAGAGTTCTTTTGCAAAGAACAAAAGAGGGTTTCGTTTTCCACAAAAAAGTGTTTGTAAATTTCTATTCAATGATTTTTTGTGCCGGCCCCTTACTTGGTTTTATATAGAGTACATGTAACACTAAAATATAAAACCCAAGTTTCCTAATCTAACTTGAGTCATTATCCTCTTGTGAATTAAAACAAGTAACTAGTTATTCTAAATTACAAACCAAAACAAATACTAAAAACATGACAAAAAAAACCGCAAATTCTCTTTCCTTTTCAGTTTAACACACAACATTTCTTATTCTAGGACTTCAAATCCTTGAATTCTTCCATGGAAACATGAATCACAT